>CM060402.1:193649394-193994394 GCA_030545235.1 Helianthus tuberosus
TTTTAAAAACCTCTTGGCAGATTTAAAGAATGTAAATCTGAAACAAGGTGAAGATACATGGGCTTGGAAGAAAAAAAGGGGAGAAAAGCTAAAAGTGGCGCTGATTCGGGACCAAATACAAAAGGTTGAGGTAACGGAACAAGATGGGGTATGGCGACATTGGAATGGCTGGGCTCCACCAAAGGCAAATCTATTTTGTTGGAGCGCGACAAAAAATCGGATACCGGTAAAGAGTGATCTATGTAAGAGGGGCGTCACAATACAAAACCAAACTTGCTTAAGATGCGGATTACATCATGAAATAT
The DNA here is from genome assembly GCA_030545235.1 of Helianthus tuberosus. NCBI lineage: Eukaryota > Viridiplantae > Streptophyta > Magnoliopsida > Asterales > Asteraceae > Helianthus > Helianthus tuberosus. Next base: position 193,649,700 of record CM060402.1, read on the forward strand.
CAGACCACTTATTGGTAACATGCTTGAGTAAAAAATCGGTATGGTGGAGTGTTCGAGCATGGTTAAAAATACCAACGTCCGGACTGTATAATTCGAGCAACGACATTTTGGAAAGTATTGATGGCCTAGCGGGATCAAAAGAGTGGAAGAAAGTGTTAGTAGTGGTCTTCTAGGCGACGATGTGACAACTTTGGAAAGCTAGAAACGATCGAGAATTCAACGGCAGGAGCACACCGGATTATCAGGTATTTGAAGACCTTAAAGCGAACTCGTTTTTATGGATGAAAGGAAGGTCCAAATTCCATAATTTGGTATGGGAGAGATGGAGTTACTTCAATATCCGAGATATTATAATTTAATGTAATGTAAATCTTCTTTCCGTTTTGTAATCTTTGTTGGGTTTTTACAGCATATGCTGGCCCATTCTATAATCATAGAATCCTGCCGTTCAAAAAAAAAAAGAAATCGAGTTGGGAGGTCTAGGAGGTTATGGGTAGGGTGGTTGGTGATGAGTGGTAATCGGGATGGTGTCGCGTGGTGATGGGTAAGTGAATTTTTGATAAATACAAGCGTTTTCCAAAATATATATATTTAGACGCGAAACAAAATATATCAGTTTTGAGTTAAAAAAAATATAGAACTATAAACATTTTGTGATTCATGGGTCGGTGAAGGTAAAAGATCATTTGATTTAATCAAATGAATTTTTAAGTTCTTCACAAGTTTTGACATTAATCTTCTTATATGTTGTCTAGGAAATTATTTCTTTGTACTTGAGACTAATTAGTTAATTGGTTTTGAGGTATATAGAGGTTTTGACTCTTCTTTGTATCACATATGTTGGTGCTAAATGTGGTTGATGTTTTCTGATATTGAACTGTGTGGTTCGTGAATTTGACCGTATCATGATGGTTTGTTTGATCCGTATCATTCTGTTTCTTTATATAGACTTGTTATGTAGTTGCACTGATTTAGGAAATTCTTTATATAGAGCTGTCTTTGTTAAGTCTGGTAAAGTTCATGCTATTCTTGTTGGTCTGAATTCTTTAAAGTCATATGACTTTATATGTTGTCAGATATGTGTGTATCTGTTTTTATGTTATGCAATCATATGGGCCGTGTTATTTTGGATATGTTATATGATTGTTCTTTTCTGTGATGATTACAAAAATTATGTCGTGCCTTATGAAATTCTTGAGTGTATTTTTAGTCAATGAGTACATGATTCATATTTTTTTCAGACTTGATTCTCAATGTTTCTAAGGTCTTGTGACTCTTTGGTTTAATCATTAAGTGTTCTTGTGTGATATGGCTTATGGCATGAGTATTTTTGTATTCGGACGTGATGCACCACTTAGTTTCATAACCGACAGTTTGGAGATCTTGGGTGGGGCCATTGTGCCTTCGGCTATGCTTGTGTTAGGGGGATTTGACATCATCAGGAGCTTGTGATCCTTTATGTTCAGTGGATGAAACAAGTTCACAACAATATGAAGCTAACACTGATTTACTGAAAGCTCTGGCAATATTTGGAGCAACTGTCACAGGAACAGTTGCAATTAATCATTCATGGGTGGCTGCAAATCAGGATCTTGCATTGGCATTGTTGGTTGGAATAGGGTATGCTGGCATAATATTTGAAGAGTCACTTGTGTTTAATTAACGTGGAGTGGGTTTACTGATGGCGGTTAGCTTGTGGGTTATTCGGAGCTTTGGAGCCTCCTCAACCGACGTAGTTGTCGCAGAGTTAATGCACGCATCGGCTGAAGTTAGTGAAATAGTATTCTTCTTGCTTGGTGCAATGACAATAGTGGAGATAGTTGATGCTCATCAAGGATTTAAGCTTGTGACCAACAATATAACCACTCGCAAATCACGCACTCTCCTTTGGGTGATTGGTTTTGTGACTTTTGCTCTAAGCTCGGTTCTTGACAACCTCACATCTACAATAGTCATGGTTTCCTTATTGAGGAAACTGGTACCTCCATCAGAATACAGGAAGTTACTTGGTGTGGTGGTTGTTATAGCAGCAAATGCAGGTGGAGCATGGACTCCTATCGGTGATGTAACAACTACAATGCTTTGGATACATGGCCAAATATCCACATTGACGACAATGACGGGCCTATTTGTGCCTAGTGCAGTTTCTCTTACAGTGCCTTTGGCCCTCATGTCCTTCTCAAGAGAAGCTGATGGCAAGGGACAGAACACAGTTGATGTTTTGGCTTCTGAACAAATGGTGCCACGTGGGCAGCTTGTTTTTGCAGTGGGAATCGGGGCAATAGTGTTTGTTCCAGTTTTCAAATCTTTAACGGGCTAGCCTTCTTATTTGGGTATGTTGTTTGGGCTCGAGGTTCTGTGGATCCTAACTGATGCTATCCACTATGGGGAATGAGACAGACAATGGTTAAAAGTACCACAAACTTTATCCCGTATTGATACTCAAAGAGTTCTTTTCTTCCTTGGAATCCTTTTATATGTCAGTAGCTTGGAGGCAGCTGGGCTTCTTAAAGAACTAGCACATTACCTTGATGCCCATATTGTCAGTAGTGAGCTGATTGCAAGTGCAATGGGGATACTAGGTTCACGTTTGGGCATCAAGGTAATCCTTTTATCTGTCAGTACAACGTGCTTCCAGGGAGGGAGTCCCAAGGCGACTTCAACATGATTACGTTCGTACCCCACTCTGTTGTCGGTTTCCCAACCGAAACGGGGGTCGCGATAATCTACACAAGCAGTGAGGTCATGTCATCGAACGAACTGCGTCCGACCAAGATAGCAAGGCCTACCCCCAACACCCAACCAGAAAAATGGGTTCTTAACGCAAGACACCCTGAGCAAACGGTCACGTTGGGCCACGCCTTGTCCCACAGCATCAGAGCGCGCCTGAAGCAACTCCTCTTCAGAAACCAAGATATTTTCGCATGGACACCCGCAGACATGACAGGGGTACCACGCGAAGTTGCGCAACATTTCTTGAACACCTTGCCAGGTATCAAGCCAGTGATCCAAGGCCAACGCCACCTTGGATCCGCAAAGAACGAGGCGATGCTTGAGCAGGTCAAAGAACTGCTCTCCGCAGGAATCCTGCGGGAAGTCAAGTACCAGACTTGGTTGTCCAACCCAGTCATGGTAGAAAAACCAACCGGGGGCTGGCGCATGTGCGTCGATTATAAAGATCTCAACAAAGCTTGCCCCAAGGATTGTTACGCACTTCCAGAGATCGACGAGAAAGTCGACAACCTCGCACCATTTCGATGGAAGTGTTTCCTCGATTGTTACAAAGGCTATCACCAGGTACAAATGGCAATTGAGGACGAAGATAAAACGGCATTCTGCACACCTACCGGGAATTACTGTTATACAAAAATGCCGTTCAGGTTGCGCAACGCGGGCGCAACCTACCAAAAATTGATGAATGACACTTTTGGTGATCAAATCAGCAAAAGTGTCGAGATCTACATGGACGACTTAGTCGTCATGAGCATGGAGGAGAGTGGTAACAAGGAGCACCCCCCACCCCATCCTCCTTTTTTACGAGTCACGGTTTGTTTCCTTGTGCAGGAGATCAACCAGCGGACGATCCAGCCAGCGATCCTCGGAAAGAAGGGATTAACCCTACTTGACGAGACCAGTGAATTAACCACCTCGGTTAACCATTGTTTCATCAATGTTGTAGAGCTTGGGATCTTGCAAATAATCTTTTGGGGCTTGAGTGTAAAGTGGTGTGTGGGTCTTCGGGTAAGGATTGAGTGTTAGTAATTTTGTGTGGTTATGAGAGGGAAGAGAGGTGATATGTGTTAAAAATGTAAGGGTTTAAATGATGGGTTTGGTATGGTGTATATATAGGAGAAATTGATGGGATCAAAAGGATAACTCACAAGTTCTAAAAGTAACTAGAAAGTTGAGATTTTTTAGTGGTGAGGGATGTGATACGGTTGAGACATAACCAGATAAAAAAAAGTTATCTTGAGTTATATGATTAGGCTTTTCCGTAGGGTTCATGGAAGTATGGATATTTCGTCCCCAATAATACGTACCAAAAGAACAACTAAAATCAATATAATAAGGGAGAGGGGGTAGTGGTGGGACCTACTATCTTTCAACCGATCATTTTTTTTTTGAGTAAATTACTGTTTTGGCCCCTGTGGTTTAGCCAATTTAACCCTTTCAGCCCAAAAATGATTCTTTTAACATATCAGACCTCGAGGTTGCATTTTATAATGGTTTTGACCTCTGACACTAACTTTGTTACTTTTTTGCAGTTAGGTGTAAGGGTAATTAGGTCATTATATACCTTAGGACCTGTTTTTTGATAATTACAAAGTTTTTTAATATTTAAGAGACTATTAATGAAATTACCCAAGTTTTTTTTATTATTTCGTTATTTTCACGATTATTATTTAACAAAATATGATATATATATATATATATATACAGACACAAATAAATATGTATTTGCATTAAGCGTTTGTTTTTTATAAACGTCGTTTTTAAAATCATTTGCTTTTTTACCTCTTTTTTTAAACCGTCTATCGTTTTTAAAATTATTCATTTTTAAACCGTTTTTTAATTAAAATCGGTCTTTTTAAAGTTGTTTATCTTTTAAAGTTTTTTTTCAAACAATCGAAGGAACTAAAAATGATCGATTTTAAACAAACGAATGGTTTAAAAAACGTGTTAGGTTTTAAAAAACACACGAATTTAATAAACGAATTGTTAAAAAATATAACGAATTTTGAATAAACAGACGGTCCAAAGAAATGGAAGATTTGAAAAAGAAATAAACCATTCTAAAAAAAGTTTGAAAAATTAACGATCTTTTGCAAACTTTTTATTAGAGTGTTTCATATTTTTTCAAATCTTACATGTCTTTTGTTTTTATACACGTCGTTTTGTAGAATTTAAAAATGAACGACTTAAAAAACGAGTTGTTTAAAAAACAAATGATTTTAAAAAAGAATGGTGTAAAATGAAGTGTTTAAAAAAACTTGAAAAGACAAACGACTCTAAAAACGATTTTAAAAAACAAACGGTTTAAAAAGGAACAATTTTAAAACGATAGAGGTTTTAAACAAAATGTTAAAAAAATATTATTTATAACGACCTTTACAAAAACAAAAGGTTAAGGATAATACATATTTATTTGTATAAATAAAACGTATTTTGTTAAATAATAATCGTGAAAATAACGAAATAATAAAAATAAACTTGAGTAATTGCATTAATAATCTTTTAAATATTAAAAGAACTTTGTAATTATCAAAAACAGTCCCTGGGGTATATAAGACCTAATTGTCCTTACACTTAACTGGAAAAAAAAGTAACAAAGTTAGTGTTAGGGACCAAAACCGTTATAAAATACAACCGTCGGGGGTCTGATATATTATAATATTCGCACATGGCTTGGCTGATGATGTTACTGAAAAGGTGAACAGTTTATTGTAGTACAAGTGACTTACTTAAAGTGCAATTGTTCTTGGAAAGTACGCATTTTCACTTGCAACTTTATTTATTTATGTTAAAAGTGATACTTTTATACTTCAGTTTTAATATCTCTAGTATTGTTTTAATACTTGTTATTAAGATTTTTGATTGTTATATTTCGAGGTCTGGTCTAATCAGTTTTAATATCTCTAGTATTGTTTTATACTTGTTATTAAGATTTTTGATTGTTATATTTCGAGGTCTAGTCTAATCAGTTTTAATATCTCTAGTATTGTTTTATACTTGTTATTAAGATTTTTGATTGTTATATTTCGAGGTCTAGTCTAATCAGTTTTAATATCTCTAGTATTGTTTTATACTTGTTATTAAGATTTTTGGTTGTTATATTTCGAGGTCTGGTCTAATAACGAACGAGTTGTGGGCTGAATCAGAAGCTGAATAAAAGCTTGGGCTTATAAAGAGGTCACTGGGCTGCTTAGAAGGCTGGGCTTAAGAGACTAAAGATTCGTGTGCGTAGACTTCCTTTGGCGATTTAGGGTTTCATTCATGTATTGAATATCTTTGATTAACTGAGGGCTTGTTAGATCGTTATATGCAGGTGAGAGGAGAGCGGAGAGATTTTGTTGTACAGTTCATATTCTTGTGTTCATTCATTGTTAAGAGTTAATAAAACATCTGTTTGGTTATAGTCAGTCTCGATACCTGTCGTTTTGACAATTTATTATTTCTTTTAAGTTTTCTACACAACTTTTTTAAAACCGAATCAGTGTCCATCTTTTAAACTTTTTTTATTCATTCATTTTTATCACTCAATAAACATGCATTAATTCAATTTTATCACTCAATAAAGATGCATTAAAAGTTTTTATGAGAAGCAACTTGTACCCTACGCATAAACCTGCTGGTTATGAGAATCATATGTTTAAACTATGCCCTGGAGAAGCCAAATTATCATAATCAATGTGGTAGTTTTAATGTAAATATATATTTATGGTATATGATTGAAGTGTGAGGTTCATTGGGGAACACTTAAAAAGTCGGGAACCGACTCAAACGAACTCCGATTGGAATCATTCCAGCGGCGTTGGAACCGTCTCGTCGAACCCTAACTAGGATCTCTTAACCCTAAACCCTAAATCAAAACCCCTAAACCCTAAATATATTAGGGTTTGGCTTTTAGGGTTTAGCCTTAGGGTTTAGCTTTAGGGTTTAGAGTTTAGCTTTAGGGTTTAGGGTTTAGGGTTTAGGGTTTGGCTTTAGGGTTTGGCTTTAGGGTTTAGCTATAGGGTTTAGCTTTAGGTTTAGCCTTTAGGGTTTAGCTTTTAGGGTTTATAGTTTAGATTTTTACGGTTTAGCTTAGGTTTTAGCCTTATTTTTTAGCTTTAGGGTTTAGAGTTTAGGAGTTAGGATTTAGGGTTTAGGGTTTAGGGTTAAGAGATCTTAGTTAAGGTCCGACGAGCCGGTTCCAACGCCGCTGGAATGAGTCCAATCGGAGTTCGTTTGAGCCGGTTCCCCGCTGTTCCACACTTTTTTAGTGTTCCCCAATGAACCTTCCCCTATGATTGAAAACATATATATATCAGAACCGAGGATGCATAGTTGTTAACAAGAATAGACTTGCAGATTACAAGGGAGAAAAGGATTGTGTACCGAAGTGCATGTAGTCTTTTGTTCTTTGGTTCAACACAGAAAACAAAATCCCGCAGATGTGGCATGGCCGGATCGATGACTGGCATCCATCAATCTGGATCTGGATATAAAACCACAACTCATAGTTGGATCTGGATCTGGAAGTTCATGGCCTTTATGCAAAGTTAAATAAAAGAATCAAGCGGAAATTACTTGCATCAATAGGAGACAACACCAATCCGTGAACTGACCGCTGAGAACATCCAACAACCGACCCGTCTTCATCGACCAAACAACAATCTAGAAAAGAACAAAAACCGCTAAGACAACTTTTTACACAAGAGAGATAAATTATCGTTAAAAAAAACATATAATACAACCAATACCTCAAACGAACCAAGTGTTCCAGCACATATTACTTCACCACATTGATCTGATGCTAAAGAAACAAACTGTCTAGATGAAGGGGTTGTAAATGTCCTAAAATTTCGATAACGGAACAGATGCCATGCACGAACGGTGCCATCTAAAGATGCACTCAGTAAACAGTGGTTGCTAGCCATGTGCATTTGTATGCTCGGAAAATGTTACAAAAAAACAGATGCCTGACGACACGTTCCAAACCTATACAAAAAAAAAATCATTTTGTAAAACACAAACATGAATATTAAAGGAAATAATATAATGTATTCTAACAATCTAAAAACGCATACTCAACAACACACCCTGATTTTATTATCATCTGCCCCAGTAGGCAAAAGTTGCGAATCAGGCGTATACGTAATCGTATTAACATAAAAATAATGTCCCTGTTGCTTCAATATATAACTCTCTGATTTCCACTCCCAAAAAAGCAACTGTACAAGTTTCGCACACCCAAACGTCAACCAATTCCCGGGCTCATTAAAACTAGCCGTCGTAATCTTGTCCCTTGATACCGACAACAAATGTATACAAACAAAATCCAGCATCTGATACAGCCCAAACACCCCACTCGAAAATCCCACCACCACAAGCTCCAACCCCCTATGATAATCACAAGACGTTAATTTAGCCCCCAACTGCATTAAGAAATCCTTCTTCGCCAATTCCCACTTCCCTTTACTATATATATTTACACTAAAAATTAAAAACCGAATGGGTTCCTAGGAACCCGATACTTGGGGCATGTTTGGCTAAGCTTTTTGAAACAACTTATTGACTTATTGGCTTTTTGAAAAAGTCAGGATGGAGTGACTTATTGACTTATTAGCTTTTTCCCCTCACATACACCCTCATTGCCAAACATCATTTTGAAGCTTATAACTTTTCAAAAAGCCAATAAGTCACTAAGTTGTTTCAAAAAGCTTAGCCAAACATGCCCTTGGTCATAAGTCCGCCCCTGGGTGTTATAGCCTTTCTTTTGAATACAATGAATAACCCTCTCTAAATCAAGTCTCAAATGTACCTGCAACTTGCTCGACGAACAAAAAGAAAAGGTAAAACATGGATATAGTGAAGAAGAATAAGAAAAAAGTGCTCCCTGTTCTCAAATGTGTCTCCTCTGACACACAAAACCTTGTGTTGTAAAAGTGAAAGCAAATATGTGGTTCAAATTAAAAGTAAAAAACGCTAAAGCATGTGCTGATAACGAACATGCATTTGTCCCCTTCGCCTTCGACACCTTTGGATCCCTGGCTCCAGAAGCTATCCGTTTGCTGACTAGGGTCCAACAGGTTGTCCACAGCAGTGGCTCATCAACAGGGGGCAGGGGTTTGTTTTTAATAGGCTAGGGTTTGCTATCCAGAAAGGGGTAGCGGCGCAGCTTGTTGCTCGCTTACCTGCGATATTGATGTAAAGTGCATTTTGCTAAATATTAATTTAAAACACAAAAAAATTAATCACAAAAAAAAAAATTGAAAGTTGATTTTCTTTTTTTTATTTAAAAAAAATACAACTAAACATGGGTACAATGTGTACAGTAAAGTATGTAGAAACCATCTTTAAAGCAAATGGGTGGTATGCGTGATGGAGACTCAAAAGAAGCAATTCGGGTTTGCTAATGTCAAGACCGAGAACCGATCCGAGACCGAAATTACGTGAAATATGGAACCAATGGGCACCCGAAAAACGTAAACACGGGTCGTAATCGTTGGCAGAAAAGACTGTAATATAGCAACCACCGTCTTCCGCCGGTTGATCTGGTCTAAATATCTCAACTTGCCACCACTACAGAACCTAACGTCGTTTGGCCAGTGGTTTCTTCTCTTCCACAACACAACAACTACCTCTTTCTTTCTCTACTTCACCCTAAAAATCAAGGCAGTTCTTGTGTAAAGTTGGAACTTGGAACCCAATGTAGAATGAGAGGAAGAGGGAAGTGTAGAGTGAGGTAATGAGATATATTAAGAAATAAGGCTTAAAAATAGAGACACGCGACTTGTTTTGAAAAAGGTACAACCTCAAAACATAAATGTACAATAACACCTTGCAAGATAAACCCTTAATGCACAACTTACAACTTTCTAATGCACTCACTTGTTGCAAATTATATAATTATTATATAATATATAATTTGGAAAAAATGTACAACCTCAAAACATAAATGTACAATAACATCTTGTAAGACAAACCCTTAATGCACAACTTACAACTTACTAATGCACTCACTTGTTGCAAATTAAATAATATATAATAAAACATAAATGTACAATAACACATTGCAAGATAAACCCTTAATGCACAACTTACAACTTTCTAATGAACTCACTTGTTGCAAATTATATAATTATTATATAATATATAATTTAGAAAAAGGTACAAGCTCAAAACATAAATGTACAATAAGAAATAAAGACACGCGAATGAGAGGAAGAGGGAAGTGTAGAGTGAGGTAATGAGATATATTAAGAAATAAGGCTTAAAAATAGAGACACGCGACTTGTTTTGAAAAAGGTACAACCTCAAAACATAAATGTACAATAACACCTTGCAAGATAAACCCTTAATGCACAACTTACAACTTTCTAATGCACTCACTTGTTGCAAATTATATAATTATTATATAATATATAATTTGGAAAAAAATGTACAACCTCAAAACATAAATGTACAATAACATCTTGTAAGACAAACCCTTAATGCACAACTTACAACTTACTAATGCACTCACTTGTTGCAAATTAAATAATATATAATAAAACATAAATGTACAATAACACATTGCAAGATAAACCCTTAATGCACAACTTACAACTTTCTAATGAACTCACTTGTTGCAAATTATATAATTATTATATAATATATAATTTAGAAAAAGGTACAACCTCAAAACATAAATGTACAATAACATCTTGTAAGACAAACCCTTAATGCACAACTTACAACTTACTAATGTAACACCCCAAATCGCGTAAAACAACACGCGGCGGAAACACTTGGGGAGTCACGTTACAAATTGCTACATAACACATGGTATTTGAAAGTATGTTTTATTGAATATTAACATGATTACATTGTCTTTAGAATTAAATTAAACAAAAACAAATATATTATTTGTCTTTCTTGTTTTAAGGCACTAAAGTCCGCGTACGTCCTATGTGAAGTATACAGCAACAATCGTCATGTAACTAAACCTGAAACATATGTGAAAACATAGTCAGCATAAAATGCCGGCGAGCACATAGGTTTTCTGAGTGTCAAATTCATGGCTTTATAACTATATTGCAATACCACGTCCAACTTCGAGAGTCAACGAGTATAAATCTTGAAATCAAAACGTATTTGATATTGCAATATAATATATCAACTTTACAAGTTAATATAAGTAAATCAAAACCTTGTAGCCATGAATCTTGACTTAAAACATTTGTTTCATAAATCTGAGTTGTAAATCATCTTGTAAATAAACTTTGTATGGTTTATATCTTTAAATAAAAATTGTTGTGTAACCTTGTTCAAAAATAACCAATCGACCATTGTTCGTATCATAAACCATTGCTTCATTGTACTTGTCATAAACCATTGTTCATTGTCCTTGTCATAAACCATTGTCCTTGTTTTAATTGTGAAAACTTTTGGTCGTTCTTTAATGAATACATTCAAACCTTTGTTGACTCGACTATACCCCAAGGGTATCTTTAATAGATCCTAAAAGATCTCTTTAACAAGACTAACAAATCAATGAATGATTTGTTAGTCATAAACAGTTTATGTCGTTCCCCAAACTACCCCCCAAAATCCAGTGAATAGCCTAGTAACGAGACTGTCAATCCTATGGTACCATAACTTACTACTGGGCGGCATAACATTGTTAATGAATGTCATTCAGATCTTGGATAACGCACCAACAAGTTGTATCACATTATTGAAACCATATTGTTATATAAACCATAGTATAAGTACTTTGAAAACTTGAAAACAATTAGTACATATGAATCACCCCAAAACATTTGTAAAACATAAAAGAGGGGAGCGATGTACTCGCCTGGGATTTGCGGATAAGCCTTGTGCAAGTGTGTGAACAAAGCCCAAAGTTCAAGGAATCCAGTGTGTCCTAATGAGTCGGATAACATGTAAATAAGTCGGGACATAAACAGAAGAATCGAATAGAATGAGACTTTATAAACCAAATGAGTGTTGGAACTCATATGAAATGGTTTAATAAAGTTAACATTCTGATTTGGAACGGTTCCTAAGTGTTTTTGACCCATTATGACCCGTTAAGGTAGTTTAAGCCACTTTAACGTGTCATTTGCGTAACTACGCATTCGGATGGTTAGATACGTGTTATGATAAGTCTAAATTGCTAAAACATGTTTAATATTGTTGTTACATCAGATTACATGTAAAAATTTAGGTTACATAAGCTTTAGATTGATTTATTCACAAAAAAAAGCATTTTGGTCATTATTAAGGAACATAACAACCAATTATCATAATACTAACCAATTGAAGAGACCATAAGGTATAACCTCAGAGGGTTATTCCCTATATAATTATGGTCATAAAAATGTGTTTGGTCGGATCCAAAGATTGACCAAACGGGTCGGATTCGAAAGTCAAAGCGGTGGTCAAAACCGTTCAACAATCGACTCTAAACAAGCACTAAACTAAAAGTGACGAGTTAGACATGTTTTGACATGTCTAACTAAGTTATAAAAGAGTTTTGATACCAAAACAAACTGTTTTGATACCCGAAAATAGTTTCGTCATATAATGCGCATTTATCGCTTTATTAACCAAAACTTTGACTCGTCACTACAACTAGCAAACGTGGAAATCAGTAGGCATGGTCACTAGGGACCATAACCATCATGATTATGATCACGTTGCAAGGTTCAATTGGACCTTGTTTTGACCAATTCATGGGTATAACTGAAAGTCAAACAGAAAGTCAAACTGTTGGACTTTTAGCTCAATTATTCTATATGAATTGATCAAGATAGAGATGAAACAATTACTTGCACTCAAAATAGCTAAGGAAACTCAAGAGAAGGCTTCACAAGTGGTTGCAACTCCAGAAAGTGCAGATGAGAGCAAGAAAGTTATGAAAGGTTCAAATGTGGGGATGATCATGGTATTTATAATGATCAAGAAGTTACCAGATCATGACAAGTGTTAGGCCAGGTGTTTAGGCATGGATTAGTGTCTCATTAGGTGTCCAAAGCAAAAGAGAAGTGGCCAAATTCGCGAGCTGAGTGTCCTTAAACAATCAGGCTGTTGACAGCTAATTATGGTGAGCTGGGCAGGTCCTTACGGACCGTATGGTGTCTTGGCTTACGGTCCGTAAGCCTCTGACCTGGGCAAAGTTTGCAAAAATTGCAGAACAGGTCCCTGCACTACGTTTTGTTGCGTTTTGGCACTTTTAACACTCGTTAACCCCATTTTCAAGCTTCATAAGGATGAAATATCATAGGGAACATGAAATGTGTCCGGAAATGTTTCGGATGTCGGCTCGTTCGGTCGTACGGTTGCGGTTTTCGGTTAATTACGACGAAAATCGTAACGAATGCGCAAATGACCGTAAATGCGTAACGAATTATACTTTTGCATTCCAATCACTAAAATACAATATTTTAATGATTAAAAAAATTTTTGGATGCGTGTACATGTTCCAGATTAGGAAATACGCGTAAAGGCATAGTTTCGCAGAATTTGCAAAATAGCCCCTGGAGTTGAATAAGCATGTTTTTGTCATACCGAACCCTTCAAAACTCATTCCTAAGTTATGTAAAGGATATTTAAGGTATGTTTAGCTTATGTTGTTATTCCGGAGTATACGTTACGTTAAACTGGTTACGATTAGCGTAATAGTTTACGTATAACCTCCAGAAAAGCGCTTTGAGGTGTCGAAATTGTACATGGACTAAAATGTATGAATGTCCCATGTAATTTTACAATTCTCGGGAATGAAACACAAGGTTTCATTTTGTTCGGAATTGTTTGATCCTTAAAAAGGCTCAGATGTCACAACTAATGCACTCACTTGTTGCAAATTAAATAATATATAATATCATGTGTATTATGTATATATACACATATATAACCCCACACAAAAATTACCTGTATGTAGAATTTGGTTTTATTAATATTAAAATAAAGTGAGTGCAAGAGTACTTGGGTGTAACCTGGACTAATATATAGAATGATTAACAAATATGTCAAAACTTTAAAAGGGGTCGTCACACCTACGTTTTAGATAATAGAAGAATAAGTGTTTGAAGGGGTATGGTCCCAGATCTCGCGTCAGCATGACCGCGAGCGACCATTACCCTTATCAAAAACCCCCACCAGCAAGAACTTATCTGTGTCCGTGCGGGCACGCGCGAACACAGCGGTCGAATCCAATCGGTCAAGTGATGGGAATACATACCTTACGTATAAAATGGGTGTATACATAGCGATGCGGCCCGGCACCGCATCCTATAAACATTTTCATCACGACAAGGGATCTGGACAACAGTAACAGTCACCAAGCGGCGATGCGGCATGGCACCGCATCCCTTATATGTCTTGGCCAGAACAAGAACGCGGGAACAGCATCAGGTACCGCACGCAGCGATGCGGCCAGGCACCGCATCCTGCCTACAAGGCAAGTGGGACTGACACCACAGTGCAAGTGGCAGCCCACATGTAAGCGACAGACTGACACCACAGCAGGACGTCGCATCACCACCGTAACCGACAGGCCTGACACACCTACAGGAGGCTGTGCGATGTCAGACTAGCCACTCAACTACCCTCCTTCACTCCTCGGCTATAAATACCCATCCCAAACCAGGTTTGAGGTATCTCTTCACAACTCTCTCACTACTACTACTATCACACTTTTCTTCCCAAGCAAATTACTGATTCTCACGCCGGAGAGTGGTAACAAGGAGCACCCCCCACCCCATCCTCCTTGTTACGAGTCACGGTTTGTTTCCTTGTGCAGGAGATCAACCAGCGGACGATCCAGCCAGCGATCCTCGGAAAGAAGGGATTAACCCTACTTGACAAGACCAGTGAGTTAACCACCTCGGTTAACCATTGTTTCATCATTGGCGCCCACCGCTACTCTTAGCACTTTTTCCACATTCCTTTTTCTCTCCCAGGAGCATGTCTGATCGTCTAAACAACACTACTGGGGATAGCCTAAACCCCGCAAACCCAGGGCTCGCGGGGACCACCCCCCCAGCCCCAAATGCTGGCCACATTGGCACATCAACGCAAGGGGGCGCATCCCTTACGTCCGCATAAGATCTTTCACAGTATGCTTCTGTGATACCCCCAGGCATGAACCTCCATGCCTGGTATGACCAACAACAAGCTATGCTGTCCGCAGCATACAACAGAGCTTGCGCAGAAGCGCAAGTACCTGTCGGGCCTACCCCGGCACCGCATACACCTGCGGGTCGTATTTTACAATACAACGGCAGGCCCCCCACACACCCAACCTCCTGAAGTAGGCATGAAGACCGCGGCTCCTCTTACTGTGAGGTCCGCACAATTAATAAGGATGATTCCTCATACGGGTCCCGCAGCAGGGGCCCAATACATAGCCGCCTGGGCCCTCATGGCGAAAACAGGCGGCAATTCACAGCCCACCACGGCTCCGGCATCCATAGCCGGCTGGGACCTCAGTCCCACCATGAAGGATATGGCCGTACCGAACCGGACAACCATACATACTGCGGGGAGTCCCATGCTACTAGCAGTAGACCAGGAGGACGCAATTATGTTCCTCCCACCCAACCCCGCACCATATACCTCCGCGCTGCAAAGCGCCACCAGAGCCAACCCTACAGGCCAAAATCTGCGGCCGAAAACTCCAAGTTCGCCCCGGAGATTGCCCATGCCGATGTCACCACCACTAAATTCCCATTAAACATCGGGAAATACAATGGTCCGTCCGACCCGAACGATCACATGAACATCTTCACCGGCGCAGGGTGCAACGGCAGGTGGGACGAGCCCACCTGGTGTCATTTTTTCCCCCAGACCCTCACTGGTCTGGCAAGGGCTTGGTTCGATTCTTTGCCAGTGGGATCACTGGCCTCATTTGAGGACTTGCAAGCAAAGTTCCTCGCACATTTTAGCCAGCAGGGACGTCACGAACGTGATTCTATGGACGTCATGAACATCTGGCGCGGAGACAACGAATCTCTCGAGTCGTTTGTCGTCCGTTACAACAAAGAGTGCCTGGAGATAGGCGGTGTTGCAGACCAAATGGCATGCAACCATTTCATTCGAGCCGTCAAGGACGAAGAAGTGGTTATGACCATCTCCGGCAAGGAAGGCTTGCCAAAGAAATGGGAAGACATCATGGCCGCGGTCAAGACATACGCCCAGACTCAGCGGTCTCTCAAGCCACATGTCACAAAGGCACAGTCCCAAGCGGAAGGCCAGTCCTCCCGCCAAGAGCCCAAGCGCAACAGCAAGCGCAACCGGGACACATGGAATCGCGGCAGCGATCCCAAACCATATGTCCCGCGTAATAACCAGCCCAACGCAAGGGCAACAATCAGGATCTCAACCGATGAAGTCCAAGAAGAACCAGGATCTCACACTCTACTGTGAGTATCACAAGGACTCGGGCCACACAACAAAAAACTGCATCAGTCTCCGACTAGAGATTGAGCGAGCCCTAAAAGAAGGGAAGCTGCAACATCTGTTGCCAGCCGCGCAAAAGCAAACCAAGCGCATCACCCCCCACAACGAGGGCACCTCCACGGGTAAGAGGACCATGTACGTGGCCTCAAACCACATGATCAATGGAGGACGAGGAAAGCCGCGCAAGGCGGCAAGAAGACCGGAAAATGACTGGAAAGATGTAACACCTCGTAAAATCACGTCCAATGAAGTATTGACATGTGTAATAAACCCTAATGAAGTCAAACATTGAATTCAAGGGACTAATTTTTCGAAAAATTGAAAACTTGGATTATGAAAGAACTGGAAGTATTATCATACCAAAAATAAGTTTCTAATTAACCTTTTATGGTTTTATATTCACAAATGAGCCACTTGTTAATCAAGTGTAGCCGTTTATGTAAATAATTGAAAGTTTGCGCAGAAAAGGGTTAAAAGAGTCAACATGTAAATTCTTACCTCTGAGTGACCTTTTAACAAACCGAGAGCCTCATGATATTTGATTATACTCTCGGGAATGCCAATCATTGGCAATCCAAGGCTTTTATGCCTAAAAGAGAAGTTACGCGCAACTTTGCAAGTATAAGGGACTAGAAGTGTCAATATGTTTAATTATACCTCTGAATGACCTTTTATCGAGCCCGAAGCATTATGATGTTTAATAATACTTTCAAGAATGCCTAATATAGATTATATGAGGCTTCAATGATATTAAATGATGAGTTACGCAAGTTTGCGCGTTAGAAGGACCTAAAGCGTCAAACTGCTAAAGTATACCGATTCGTATGTTATCGGACCTTCCGGAATATGACCATGAGTTATACATACCTTAACTATCCTTCTCATAGTTTAGATATAGGCTTTGAGGTGTTTAGTGCGCAAAAATAAACTTTTAAGTCATGCAGGGACTAAAAGTGTCAAAAAGCGCACAAGTTTGCGTTACGCGCATATCTCACATTCTGAATATCCCCGGACACCCAAAAATTTATGTAAACACTAAAATATGTTATTTTAGTGTTTGGCTTGATAAAATTCCATTCGTCGCGTCAATTGGTTCGTTTTTCACGTCCGTCCGTGTTTCGTCGTAATTAACCGAACAACGTGACCGTACGACCAAATGAACCGACATCCGACATATTTTTGAGCATGTTTCATGTTCCCCATACTTAGGCATCATTGTAGAGCCTTAAAAATGGTTTAACGGGCCTTGGATGTGCCGGAAATGACATTTAAAGGTGCAGGGGTCAAAGCTGCCAACAATTGAAAGTTGCTGATTGCTGGCCAAGGCCTTGCGCACCTCAACACTGTGGTTGTTGCGGTGTGCAAGAAACCACCAGATGCAGCAACTCGTTTTTTTTTTTTGCCAGTTCAGCCTATTCAAACGCCAAGTTTTGCCCTTTAACACTTCCATGAGTTGCCTAAACTGATTTTTAGCACTTAGGGACACTTGTTGAAGAGTTGTGGTCATTAGTAGACTTACATGTCAACATTTTATGGATCAAAATTCACTATATAAGGCCATGAAGTGCAACCATTTGATCATTCACTTCTTGTGCAATTCTGGAGCCATTGGGAGCTTAAGAGCAGACACAAGACCTTCCTAATTAAGCATAGGACTTCAGTAAGTTTACTAATCCTTTCTTAATTAAGTTTTAGTTTAGTTTTAGCCTAAAAGTCAAACCGTCGTAGTTAACGGTTGACTTTAAGATTAATCACTAATGGTCCAGTGATTAGTCGAATTAAAAGTAGTTATAAGTTGGTAATTATATGGGTAATAAAACCTTAAAAGGGTTCCCCCTGATTCCCACTCTAACTAAGTCAAATGTCGGGTCAAACATACTAATAAAAAGTCAACAGAATGTTTAAATTACAATTTATGCATTATTAGCAATGTAGAACACATACAACCTGTTTGATCATTAATATAACTTGGTAATTAGTGTAGGAACATGTATAAACATGTTCAACCCGACAATTTCCTGTTTAGACCCGGTTTAGAACCGAAAGTCGCATAGTTTTACTTTCACTTTGACTTTCAGTTCTGACCCATTATGGTATGTTTTAGAAATACCTAAGAGCTTCATTTGGACCAGGTTACATGCTAGTATAACCCTCTGTGATTATACACCATGGTTCATTAGTTAACCAATTAATACGCATGATTCCGTTAATTGCTCATATGTTGACCATTATGCCCTTTTCACCTTAAAACGTGATTTTTGGAAATGTAAAAGAGTAGAAACTTTAATTACTGATATTTAAACTCGCATCCAAAGTTTGACATCAGTTTGAGGTGTAGACTAAGAGTTATGCTCGTTAGCGTGAAATGAAAGCTTTATGTTAATTAAACGGCGTAATTAGCGTATAGCCTAGTTAAGCCTACTTTTTGATATCAAAATTATTACCCATTGATGTAATATATTATTTTGGGATTTTTAAAGATTTTTAATTAATTTTAGGCTGAGCATAACTAATAGTCGTAGGCTTATTCCGATAATTGTCGGTTTTGCCCTTACGGGCCATAAAATGAGTTTTACATATCTAATCAACTCCAAACCTTTTACTACTGATCACATATGATAAATAAATTATTTTAAGCCTTCTGGAATAATAAAAATATCAGCTTTATGTATCGAACCCGGAAAAGGCTTCTAATCGCCTTTTTAAGCGTTTTTAACGCATAGTATGTGCTATAACTATATTAAACATACAAGGGTTGATACCTACTGATATTTGAGGCAAATTATAATATTTTAATAGTAAGCAAAGGTTGTTAAACTCAGACTTCAGTATTGAGCTTTTCGGCTTATGTGAAATTACCAAAATACCCCTACGGGGCATAGTTTGGTTATAATTGATAAATTTCACATATATAATTTACCCTACTGTTATAACTTAGTAAAATAAGTATTTTTGCTGATTACACCAGACCTGTAACTCAGGTAAATACTTAAACTCTTTTATAACCTTTTAAAGAGTAAATTGCCATTTTCGCCCCTGAGGTTTGGGCACATTTGCCATTTTAGTCCAAAATGACACTTTGGTACCATTTTGCCCCCCAAGTTTGTAACTTTTTGCCATTTTCGTCCAAATGGCTCAAAAAGTTACTTTATTTTTGGACGAAAATGGCAAAAAGTTACAAACGTGGGGGGCAAAATGGTACCAAAGTGTCATTATTTGGACTAAAATGGCAAAAAGTTACAAACGTGGGGGGCAAAATGGTACCAAAGTGTCATTTTGGACTAAAATGGCAAATGTGCCCAAACCTCAGGGGCGAAAATGGCAATTTACTCCCTTTTAAATGACCAAACTACCCCTACGGGGCATAGTTTGTGTTTAAATTCGTTTCGGGCATAATAAAAGACATCTTACTGATGTCACAACATATGTGAAGCATATTAACTTAGGAAACCTGTAAATGGCTCATATGTATACCCGTTACGCTTATTACGCGTTCGGTTCGGTTTATGTAACTAGTTTACATAAATTAGCCTAAACGGGTCAAACCTTATCGGTTTTATCTCAAAATCCAGAATGTGTATGAAATACCCATATTAAGCAAGTCTCCGAACTTGTCGGGTCTAAATCACATTCTATCCGGTCTTCGCCTAATCGTGCGTTTGAACCGTATAATTAACCGGTCTAAGCTTAGGCTTAATTAAAGACCCGTTAGCATTCTAATTGGTTATTTATACCATCATTCCAGACTAGAGCCTTCCGGTAAATTGTACCTACGCTTACTTAAGTGAATACGGCTGAGTTATTATAATTCTTGCTATTTAAGACAGGAGCTATCTCAGGTAAATACTCTTAACTTATTTTCCCTATTACGGGCTTGGGATACGGTAATATAAATACCGCATGGTCAGGTATGGGATTCAAAGACCAATAAGTCGGGAAATCCAAATAACCTGTTTTAATTCGTATTGCTTGACTGAAACATTGGGGATTAATGCGACCGTGTCCTGGATATCCTTGACTCATTAAATGCAATGGCCACGACTTAAGCACGGGGTGTAGGCATACACCTGACAGATGTTATATGCTAATTAATTAATTATACCCAATAAGGGAATAGTGGTGTGTCGGTTAATCATGAACCGGCATAGAACCGGGCCCCGTATGTAGAGCAAGTTATGTAAAACTGATAACATGAGATATAGTTTGCCCCAAGTATAAAAGATTTATTTTGCCTCTGTGCATCTAAATCAAAGTTATAAAAGATTAATTTTGCCTCTGTGCATTTTAATCAAGTATAAAAGATTAATTTTGCCTGGTGCATTTTAATCGATGTGTCTACATATTTTGTGCCGAAGTGCATTCAAACCAATTTACAAACTCTTTTCAAATGAGTCGGTTGAGTGTATTTACCAATGAAAACTGACGTATTTTCAAAAGTCTAAGTGACAGGTACAAGTACGTAAATAGGCTGGAAGCTGCTCAGGACGTTAATAAGGAACCTTGCAAGTTCTAGGCGTCTAAAGTCTGTTGAACAATATTTGTATTTTAAGATCCGCCTGTGGATCCTTTACTTTCCGTTGTAATACTTGGATATTACTTTTTATTCGGATTGTAATATAATTATCTTTTGCTTCCGCTGTGCATTTATATATTGAGTTGTTTGACTATGATGATATCAACTACGTCACGATACTCCCCCACCGGGCCCACCGGTGACACGTGGAAAGTCGGGGTGTGACAGGTTGGTATCAGAGCCAACATTGTGTGAATTAAACACTAGTCTTTGGTGTTTAATCTCAGTGACACAGTAACACATTCCTTGACCTTTTGAGTCTAGACTTAACATAGGAAAAATCTTAATCCTAATCCGGAAATTTTTGCTTCTAAATTTTTATATTGGATACGCCGCCAAGCGAAGAAGTTGTAATAAGAATTCTCCACATCTGGAGCCTTGAAATGCTGAGCTTCGTACCGCGACCCGGATGAAACGTGCAACCAAGGAGAAAACATTCAGGAATTGGATGAAGAAGAAACTCCTTTGCTGAAGATCGTTTCCTCAATAGTCCTTATAAGGACATATTTATCTTTTCAGTCCCTTCGAGGACAACATTATACCTTTCAAGTCCCATTTAGGGCAAACCTGATTTTAAATTTTATAGTGGAATGATTAAATTGAAATTTTCATTCTAAACATGAAATATGAAATAAATGAAAAATAAAACTCTTTTTATAAGATCTACCATTATAAAATGGCAAAATCTAAGAAGGACAAAACCTAGCCACGTGTCATTTTAGAACCGGGCCAAGATGGTAGTTCCATAATTAGGTTCAGATCCATAATTTAACATCTCAAAATAGGATTGCTCTGCGTTAAATATTAAAGGAATCTTAAAGGTAAAACCTAGCCTAAATGTCAATACAGACATGGCCAAGATGGTAAAACCTAGCCTAAATGTCAATGCAGACATGGCCAAGATGGTAAAACCTAGCCTAAAAGTCATTTCAGGCATGGCCAAGACGGTAAAACCTATCCAAAAGATTCCAATCCCTATTAAAATATGTAAGTATGTTAACATTTTTGGCAAACTGTGAATCATTAAAGTCACACAGGCCACATGGGTTAATCTAAATTCCCTTATTTGAAATAATCATCCTTTAGTGATATTTTGCCTACGGGCTATAATGTATTGTCCATTTGAGACATTGACATTGTGATCTTCATGACAGTTCCTAGTGATGTTTTGCCTACGGGCTATATTATATTGTCCATTCGTGACAAAGACAGTTGTGATCTTTTATGATTCTCTGTCAAAGGTGGTGAGCTATGCTCAAGCCTCATAAATCTATATGATCAGTGCGATCATGACTAATATCATCAATATGATGATCAAACTATTAACATCCTTAGTGATGAAGTACCTACGGGTTATACTTTATTATATTGTCAATACGACCATGACAGTTGTAACCATTAAGGGTCCCTGTCTAAGGTGGTGGGCTATGCCCAAGCCTCATAGTCAATATGATCAATACTATCATGACTACTATCATCAGTGCGATGATTATTATTTTCTTAAAGCATCGTTTAGTAATGTCAATTGATTTGCCTACGGGCCATATTGTATCGTCAATTATGACTAGAGACAGTGTTAGCCTACAACTCCCTGTCAAGAAAAGGTAATGAACTTTGATTCAAACCTTAATGCCTCGATTCTCCGAAATCGTGGCTTATAAATTAAACTTGTCTACGCGACTAGGCCATTTGTGCTACTATTAACTTGTAAATTAGGATTTATGATAAAAATCCTGAGTAAAATAAATATCCTTCCTTCCCTGCCAGTATACACTTGAATAAGAATCTTAAGAGTGAAACCTAGCCTGAGTGTCATTATAAAGACCTGGCCAAGATGGTAAGATCTGTTTAAAAGATTCGTATCCCTGTTAACATCTGAAAATATGTTAACACTCCGGGCAGACGTAATTCATTAAAATCACACACGTCATTCTTATATGAGGATTCTTCAAAAGATTCCTAACCCAACTTAATGATCTCTGCATCATGGGTTTAAAATCATCAATTAAGATGATCATATTTTGACCATACATTGCTAATATAGTACCTACGGGCCTTGCCCATTCCTACATGAGCCAAAAGACAGGGGTAGCGATGACTCCCTGACTAAAATAGGTAACGAACTATGATTCAAACCTCGATGCTTTGATTCTCCGAAATCATAGCTTATAATTTATAAATGTCCATGTGACTAGGCCTTTTGTGCCACTAGTAAAACTGTTATTGTTTTTGTAATTAGGATAAGTTATAATTTAAATCCTAAATAAATGTGATTAATAAATTAACCAAATATGGTCTCCGTTACCATGGTTAATGAATTGCCATAAAAGACAATTCCATAATAAACTCCCAAGTAAACTATTGTCCTTGTTTTCTGTAACAGTTCAATTAAATGGCTGGCTCAGATGAAATAAATAGCCACCCAAGGGGAAATACTGATAACGCCCGGATAAATTTAACGGGTGCTGAATTGAAAGCGTTGGTAGACGACGCTGTTACAAAGGCCTTAGAGCGGCAGTACGAAGAGTATAGTGGGACTCGGAGTAGGACCCTATCTATACCATATTCGAAGCCTCCTTCCAAGAAGGATGAACCCAAGAAGGAAGATGACGAGCGTCACTCTTCTAATCATCACAGTGATCCGTCTCAACAGATCATACTCAATCAAGGACCCCGTGATAAGGGTTGCTCCTACAAGTACTTTGTTTCATGTAAACCCCGGGATTTCACCGGGGAGGAAGGAGCTGTAGATTGTATGACGTGGTTAGATGAGATGGATACAGTTGTGGATATCAGTGGATGCGCTGAGAGGGATGTGGTCAAGTTTGTGTCGCAATCATTTAAGGGTGAGGCCTTAGCCTGGTGGAGATCATTAATTCAAGCCACCGGGAAGATCCCTTTGTACAACATGACTTGGGATCAGTTCGTTGCTCTTATCAAAGAAAATTACTGTCCTCAACATGAAGTTGAGAAGATCGAGACTGAATTCTTGACATTAGTCATGGAGAACTTAGATTGTCAAGCATACCTTACAAGTTTCAATACCAAGTCTCGATTGGTTCCTTATTTGATCACACCGGAACCAAAGCGAATAGCTCGCTTTATTGGGGGTCTAGCCCCAGAAATAAAGGCAAGTGTGAAAGCATCGAGACCTGCTACATTCAGGTCAGCGGCAGATCTGTCGCTATCTCTCACACTCGATTTAGTCAGAAACAAAGCTGCCAAGGCTTCTGAAGATGGGAAGCGTAAAAGGGAGGAGGATAACTCCCAGAATCCTAAGAAGAGCAAATCCGAGCTCAACAATAACCAACAGGATTCCAACAAGAAGCCTACATGCAAAACC
Source organism: Helianthus tuberosus (assembly GCA_030545235.1). Lineage (NCBI taxonomy): Eukaryota > Viridiplantae > Streptophyta > Magnoliopsida > Asterales > Asteraceae > Helianthus > Helianthus tuberosus. Next base: position 193,673,765 of record CM060402.1, read on the forward strand.
TGCAACAGAAGACACTGGGGACAGTGTCGATCAAACCAGAAGATAAAGCAATGTGGCATCTGCAAAAGAACTGGTCACCAGTCCCACGAATGTAGGGACATAAAGAATGCAAACTGTTTCAGCTGTGGCGAAAAGGGGCACATCAGTACTAATTGCCCTGAGGCTGCCAAAGAAGGAGCAGCTAAGTCTGGGAAGGATGAGAAAAGAAACGCCTGAACTACCGATTGAATGACAGAGACAGTACATATCAATAATAGCATCAGGTACGTCCCGTACCTTTTAGCATCGATTGTACCTGCTAAGTATTTTACGTTAATGCAAGGGATAATAAACCTTTAGTAAACAATAAGCTTAGCAAACTTTTGATTACATTCATAAGAACTTCAGATATTAAAAATGAGATATAATTTACCAATGGAATCTTTAATGACCCTCTCTCCCATCCTCGGAGATAATCCTTTCATAAGGATATGGAGTACCCTTCCCCAAAAAGAGTACGACAATATATATTACTTTATTTTATTATTTTCTCATTATTTTATATCACCTGCGAATGCCAAACTATGTTTGATAAGAGTACCATATGAGGATTGGCGTGTCCTAGTGTGTCCCATAGATTGCTTCCATGCCTGATCAGTATGGAGGTTTAATGCATGGAACCCCTGAGATATCCCAATGATCATATTGTACTGAAGTCGACTAGTAGTATTCAAAGAAGATATCCAATATAAAAGAATGTGTCATTTATCTGACACCGACATCGATAGATGAACCAAAGCCTGAGTGTACGGACATCTCTGACACCTTTGTCTGCCAAAATTGTTAAATTATCAGGCTAGTTAAGCTCTGAATATATAGAATCATTCGAAGGAAATCGAATGTATCAAGATCAAGTAGCTTATAAGCTAAAACCTATTTAAGGAGCTTGGCGGAGCTCGCAATACATTACACACTAGTAACCAAAGGATGCGTTTCGCCAATAACCACAAAACATTATCACGTAAGGATAGGCAGACTAATGAAACTTTATGATTAGACAATAAACCTGTATAAACTAAGAATCGACAGGTTAAGAAGCTCCGAATGAGAGTATGTACCTATTGTATAGGTCAACTGGGATACCCTTAGAGGCGCAAATATACTATGGAAGTAAGTCCATGCTACTTCAGGAAATACTTCCATTATTCTAGCAAATCTCGAGGTCGAGATTTCTTTTAAGGGGGTGAGGATGTAACACCTCGTAAAATCACGTCCAATGAAGTATTGACACGTGTAATAAACCCTAATGAAGTCAAACATTGAATTCAAGGGACTAATTTTTCGAAAAATCGAAAACTTGGATTATGAAAGAACTGGAAGTATTATCATACCAAAAATAAGTTTCTAATTAACCTTTTATGGTTTTATATTCACAAATGAGCCACTTGTTAATCAAGTGTAGCCGTTTATGTAAATAATTGAAAGTTTGCGCAGAAAAGGGTTAAAAGAGTCAACATGTAAATTCTTACCTCTGAGTGACCTTTTAACAAACCGAGAGCCTCATGATATTTGATTATACTCTCGGGAATGCCAATCATTGGCAATCCAAGGCTTTTATGCCTAAAAGAGAAGTTATGCGCAACTTTGCAAGTATAAGGGACTAGAAGTGTCAATATGTTTAATTATACCTCTGAATGACCTTTTATCGAGCCCGAAGCATTATGATGTTTAATAATACTTTCAATAATGCCTAATATAGATTATATGAGGCTTCAATGATATTAAATGATGAGTTACGCAAGTTTGCGCGTTAGAAGGACCTAAAGCGTCAAACTGCTAAAGTATACCGATTCGTATGTTATCGGACCTTCTGGAATATGACCATGAGTTATACATACCTTAACTATCCTTCTCATAGTTTAGATATAGGCTTTGAGGTGTTTAGTGCGCAAAAATAAACTTTTAAGTCATGCAGGGACTAAAAGTGTCAAAAAGCGCACAAGTTTGCGTTACGCGCATATCTCACATTCTGAATATCCCCGGACACCCAAAAATTTATGTAAACACTAAAATATGTTATTTTAGTGTTTGGCTTGATAAAATTCCATTCGTCGCGTCAATTGGTTCGTTTTTCACGTCCGTCCGTGTTTCGTCGTAATTAACCGAACAACGTGACCGTACGACCAAATGAACCGACATCCGACATATTTTTGAGCATGTTTCATGTTCCCCATACTTAGGCATCATTGTAGAGCCTTAAAAATGGTTTAACAGGCCTTGGATGTGCCGGAAATGACATTTAAAGGTGCAGGGGTCAAAGCTGCCAACAATTGAAAGTTGCTGATTGCTGGCCAAGGCCTTGCGCACCTCAACACTGTGGTTGTTGCGGTGTGCAAGCAACCACCAGATGCAGCAACTCGTTTTTTTTTTGCCAGTTCAGCCTATTCAAACGCCAAGTTTTGCCCTTTAACACTTCCATGAGTTGCCTAAACTGATTTTTAGCACTTAGGGACACTTGTTGAAGAGTTGTGGTCATTAGTAGACTTACATGTCAACATTTTGTGGATCAAAATTCACTATATAAGGCCATGAAGTGCAACCATTTGATCATTCACTTCTTGTGCAATTCTGGAGCCATTGGGAGCTTAAGAGCAGACACAAGACCTTCCTAATTAAGCATAGGACTTCAGTAAGTTTACTAATCCTTTCTTAATTAAGTTTTAGTTTAGTTTTAGCCTAAAAGTCAAACCGTCGTAGTTAACGGTTGACTTTAAGATTAATCACTAATGGTCCAGTGATTAGTCGAATCAAAAGTAGTTATAAGTTGGTAATTATATGGGTAATAAAACCTTAAAAGGGTTCCCCCTGATTCCCACTCTAACTAAGTCAAATGTCGGGTCAAACATACTAATAAAAAGTCAACAGAATGTTTAAATTACAATTTATGCATTATTAGCAATGTAGAACACATACAACCTGTTTGATCATTAATATAACTTGGTAATTAGTGTAGGAACATGTATAAACATGTTCAACCCGACAATTTCCTGTTTAGACCCGGTTTAGAACCGAAAGTCGCATAGTTTTACTTTCACTTTGACTTTCAGTTCTGACCCATTATGGTATGTTTTAGAAATACCTAAGAGCTTCATTTGGACCAGGTTACATGCTAGTATAACCCTCTGTGATTATACACCATGGTTCATTAGTTAACCAATTAATACGCATGATTCCGTTAATTGCTCATATGTTGACCATTATGCCCTTTTCACCTTAAAACGTGATTTTTGGAAATGTAAAAGAGTAGAAACTTTAATTACTGATATTTAAACTCACATCCAAAGTTTGACATCAGTTTGAGGTGTAGACTAAGAGTTATGCTCGTTAGCGTGAAATGAAAGCTTTATGTTAATTAAACGGCGTAATTATCGTATAGCCTAGTTAAGCCTACTTTTTGATATCAAAATTATTACCCACTGATGTAATATATTATTTTGGGATTTTTAAAGATTTTTAATTAATTTTAGGCTGAGCATAACTAATAGTCGTAGGCTTATTCCGATAATTGTCGGTTTTACCCTTACGGGCCATAAAATGAGTTTTACATATCTAATCAACTCCAAACCTTTTACTACTGATCACATATGATAAATAAATTATTTTAAGCCTTCTGGAATAATAAAAATATCAGCTTTATGTATCGAACCCGGAAAAGGCTTCTAATCGCCTTTTTAAGCGTTTTTAACGCATAGTATGTGCTATAACTATATTAAACATACAAGGGTTGATACCTACTGATATTTGAGGAAAATTATAATATTTTAACAGTAAGCAAAGGTTGTTAAACTCAGACTTCAGTATTGAGCTTTTCGGTTTATGTGAAATTACCAAAATACCCCTACGGGGCATAGTTTGATTATAATTGATAAATTTCACATATATAATTTACCCTACTGTTATAACTTAGTAAAATAAGTATTTTTGCTGATTACATCAGACCTGTAACTCAGGTAAATACTTAAACTCTTTTATAACCTTTTAAAGAGTAAATTGCCATTTTCGCCCCTGAGGTTTGGGCACATTTGCCATTTTAGTCCAAAATGACACTTTGGTACCATTTTGCCCCCCACGTTTGTAACTTTTTGCCATTTTCGTCCAAATGGCTCAAAAAGTTACTTTATTTTTGGACGAAAATGGCAAAAAGTTACAAACGTGGGGGGCAAAATGGTACCGAAGTGTCATTATTTGGACTAAAATGGCAAAAAGTTACAAACGTGGGGGGCAAAATGGTACCAAAGTGTCATTTTGGACTAAAATGGCAAATGTGCCCAAACCTCAGGGGCGAAAATGGCAATTTACTCCCTTTTAAATGACCAAACTACCCCTACGGGGCATAGTTTGTGTTTAAATTCGTTTCGGGCATAATAAAAGACATCTTACTGATGTCACAACATATGTGAAGCATATTAACTTAGGAAACCTGCAAATGGCTCATATGTATACCCGTTACGCTTATTACGCGTTCGGTTCGGTTTATGTAACTAGTTTACATAAATTAGCCTAAACGGGTCAAACCTTATCGGTTTTATCTCAAAATCCAGAATGTGTATGAAATACCCATATTAAGCAAGTCTCCGAACTTGTCGGGTCTAAATCACATTCTATCCGGTCTTCGCCTAATCGTGCGTTTGAACCGTATAATTAACCGGTCTAAGCTTAGGCTTAATTAAAGACCCGTTAGCATTCTAATTGGTTATTTATACCATCATTCCAGACTAGAGCCTTCCGGTAAATTGTACCTACGCTTACTTAAGTGAATACGGCTGAGTTATTATAATTCTTGCTATTTAAGATAGGAGCTAGCTCAGGTAAATACTCTTAACTTATTTTCCCTATTACGGGCTTGGGATACGGTAATATAAATACCGCATGGTCAGGTATGGGATTCAAAGACCAATAAGTCGGGAAATCCAAATAACCTGTTTTAATTCGTATTGCTTGACTGAAACATTGGGGATTAATGCGACCGTGTCCTGGATATCCTTGACTCATTAAATGCAATGGCCACGACTTAAGCACGGGGTGTAGACATACACCTGACAGATGCTATATGCTAATTAATTAATTATACCCAATAAGGGATTCCCAATAAGGGAATAGTGGTGTGTCGGTTAATCATGAACCGGCATAGAACCGGGCCCCGTATGTAGAGCAAGTTATGTAAAACTGATAACATGAGATATAGTTTGCCCCAAGTATAAAAGATTTATTTTGCCTCTGTGCATCTAAATCAAAGTTATAAAAGATTAATTTTGCCTCTGTGCATTTTAATCAAGTATAAAAGATTAATTTTGCCTGGTGCATTTTAATCGATGTGTCTACATATTTTGTGCCGAAGTGCATTCAAACCAATTTACAAACTCTTTTCAAATGAGTCGGTTGAGTGTATTTACCAATGAAAACTGACGTATTTTCAAAAGTCTAAGTGACAGGTACAAGTACGTAAATAGGCTGGAAGCTGCTCAGGACGTTAATAAGGAACCTTGCAAGTTCTAGGCGTCTAAAGTCTGTTGAACAATATTTGTATTTTAAGATCCGCCTGTGGATCCTTTACTTTCCGTTGTAATACTTGGATATTACTTTTTATTCGGATTGTAATATAATTATCTTTTGCTTCCGCTGTGCATTTATATATTGTGTTGTTTGACTATGATGATATCAACTACGTCACGATACTCCCCCACCGGGCCCACCGGTGACACTTGGAAAGTCGGGGTGTGACAAAAGACGAGCAAGTTGTCTTTCCAAAAGTCTGAGGCGGACCGCGCGACAGGCGCACCGTCCTTATCACAGGCTACCAGGCTCACTACTGCACCGAGCGACTATTCATCGACCAGGGCGGTACCTCTGACATCATATACGAGCAGTGCTTCAACCAGTTCGATCAAGAAGACAAGGATCGGTTGCAGCCGGTAGACTACCCTTTGAGTGGATTTGCGGGGGAAACCGTATTCCCCCTGGGCCAAATCACTTTCCCTGTGCGCCTCACCAACTGAAGGCACACACGAACGGTGGAGGTAAATTTCATGGTTTTACCTCACACCTCCAAATACAACGTGCTTCTCGGGAGGGAGTCCCAAGGCGACTTCAACATGATTCCGTCTGTACCCCACTCTGCTATCGGTTTCCCAACCGAAACAGGGGTCGCGATAATCTACGCACGCAGAGAGGTCATGTCGTCGGACGAACTGCGTCCGACCAAGATAGCAAGGCCTACCCCCAACACCCAACCAGAAAAATGGATTCTTAACGCAAGACACCCTGAGCAAACGGTCACGTTGGGCCACGCCTTGTCCCACAGCATCAGAGCGCGCCTGAAGCAACTCCTCTTCAGAAACCAATATATTTTCGCATGGACACCCGCAGACATGACAGGGGTACCACGCGAAGTTGCGCAACATTTCTTGAACACCTTGCCAGGTATCAAGCCGGTGATCCAAGGCCAACGCCACCTTGGATCCGAAAAGAACGAGGCGATGCTTGAGCAGGTCAAAGAACTGCTCTCCGCAGGCATCCTGCGGGAAGTCAAGTACCAGACTTGGTTGTCCAACCCAGTCATGGTAGAAAAACCAACCGGGGGCTGGCGCATGTGCGTCGATTATAAAGATCTCAACAAAGCTTGCCCCAAGAATTGTTATGCACTTCTAGAGATCGACGAGAAAGTCCACAACCTCGCACCATTTCGATGGAAGTGTTTCCTCGATTATTACAAAGGCTATCACCAGGTACAGATGGAAATTGAGGACGAAGATAAAACGGCATTCCGCACACCTACCGGGAATTACTGTTATACAAAAATGGCGTTCGGTTTGCGCAACACGGGCGTAACCTACCAAAAATTGATGAACGACACTTTTGGTGATCAAATCAGCAAAAGTGTCGAGATCTACATGGACGACCTAGTCGTCATGAGCATGGAGGAGGATACCATGCTCAATGATATCGAAAGAACATTCCAAACTCTGCGCAGCATCAATATGAAGCTCAATCCAGGGAAATGCTCGTTTGGAATGGAGGAAGGCAAGTTCCTTGGATTCATCGTCACCAAAGATGGATTCAGAGTGAACCCGGAAAAAGTTCAGGCGATCGAACGCATGCCATCGCCTTCCACGATGAAAGAAATGCAACGACTAGCCGGCAGGCTTGCCGCACTGAATAGATTCTTAGCCAATCATGCAGCTAAATCTTATCCTTTCATCAAGACCCTGCGGAACTGCTTAAAAAGGAACAATTCCAATGGATCGCATAGGCCGAAAACGCTTTCCGGGAGATGAAAGAGTGTTTGATTCAACTCACAACTCTAACCGCACTACGCAAGAAAGAGCCACTTATCTTGTACCTATCCGCCGCAGATAACGCGGTAGGCGCGGTACTCATAGTAGAGCGAGAGGGAGTTCAAACACCCATCTATTATATCAGCAAAATGCTTAATGACCCAGAGACAAGATACTCCATCATGGAGAAGTTAGTACTGGCACTAGTTCACGCATCAAGACGATTACGACGTTATTTTTAAAATCACGGTGTTAACCAACTACAGGATCGGGCCGATCCTATCGAAACCCGACATTTCTGGGAGATTAGCAAAATGGGCCATTGAACTAGGCGCGCACACGCTGATCTATAAGCCGCACCCCGTAATCAAAGGCCAAGTTCTACCTGATTTTGTTGCCGAAGTACCGGCAAATCGCATTCAGGAATGCGAAGAAGAACAAAACCCTACACCACCACCATCCTCCTCAGAAACCTAGGCACTATATACCGATGGTGCATACAACGAGGATGGTGCATGTGCGGGTCTGCGACTCGTCAGTCCCGATGGCCAAGAGCTTGCCTATGCAATCAGCCTCGATTTCAAAAGCACAAATAACGAGGCAGAGTATGAGGCTCTACTGGCAGGGCTACGACTGGCAGTCAAACTCGGCGTCCAACATTTGGAAGCACACGTCGACTCATTATTGGTTGCCGGTCAGGTGCGCGGCGACTATGCCGCAAAAGGGGACATCATGATACTCTACCTCGAAGAAGCCTTGCAACTGAAATCAAAGTTCACTTCCTTAATATTCGCCATATTAACATAAGTGAAAACAAGCCCGCGGATGCACTGTCAAAACTCGCATCCACTAGCTTCCAACATCTGGCAAAGGAGATACGCATCGAGGTTCTGCAAAATCCCTCAGTACCCCTGCGCCAAGTCAATGCCATCCAGTACGGTACAACATCCTGGATGACACCAATCATTGCATACTTGCAATCAGGGGTTACTCCCGAAAGCAAGGAAGAGGCACGTAAGTTGCAATACAAAGCGTGTCATTATCAAATGGGAGACGGTATCTTATACCGTAAATCATACCTAGGGCCACTCCTACGATGCGTCGACCCCAAGATGCCATGTACCTTATCAGAGAGATACACGAGGGAATCTGTGGCATACACGCGGGCCTACGCATGGTGGTGGCCAAAATTATGAACGTCGGGTACTACTGGCCCGGCATGCACCTGGATACGGTCAAAGTCTTGAGCAAGTGTTTCAATTGTCAGCGGCATGCCCCCAAGACCTTGCGCCCCAAGAACAACCTCATCCCCGTCACCACCGCATGGCCATTCCAAAAATGGGCAATCGATGTGGTGGGACCATTTCCGGACGCACCAGGTGTGGTGAAATTTATCATAGTGACTGTTGATTACTTCACAAAATGGGTAGAGGCAAAACCGCTCGCCTCAACCACCGCTATGATAACTAGGAAATTCGTCTGGGAACATATCATCTGCCGTTTCGGTCTACCGATGTGCATCGTCACCGACAACGGTACCAACTTCGCTGCTGATGACTTTCAAAAATGGCAAAAGGAACTAAACATTGAACACATATTCTCCTCAGTATTCGCAAGGGAATGGCCAAGTCGAGAGTATCAATAAAAGTTTAGTCGAAGGCATCAAAGCACGGTTGGGAACAGCCAGACGTGGCTGGGTCGATGAACTCCCGAGTATCTTATGGGCCCACAGGACAAGCCCAAAAACAAGTCACGGTGAGACACCCTTCAGCCTTGTCTACGGCTCAGAAGCGGTGATCCCCGCGGAAGTAGGTCTCCCCTCACCCCGAATGTTAGTTATAGACAAAATAGACAACAGTGAGGAGCGCAGGTATGATTTGGACCTCCTAGAAGAAAGGCGTGAAAACGCTGCCATCAACGAGGCCAAGTACAAGACCAAGATTGAAAAGTACTACAATTCACGCGTCCGCGTTTGTACTTTTAACCCGGGAGACTACGTCTTTCGCGATAACGAAGCATCTAACGTTGAACGCCCAGGGAAACTTGCCCCCAAGTGGGAAGGACCCTACCTCATCCAAGAGGTCCTGGGCAAAGGCGCGTATAAACTGCAAACATTAGAGGGCGAACCTATCGCACGCACATGGAATGCACAACAGCTTCGACGCTGTTACATGTAAGCCATGTTTTTACATTCACCGTGTAACCTATCGGGCCGCAGGACATTTGCAAATAAATAAATGAATGATTCAATGCAATATTGTTTATTTCCTTCTAATACAAATGCGTGTTCCACTTTACGGTATCTGCAAAAACAGATTCGCAAAATCTTCATTCGCGATACCCACACAAAGTGGTAACCGCACACAAATATTGTAATAGGCCAACTAAGGCAAAACGTTAAATGTCTATCCGGCTGGATACGCACATACGGTTTTCACAAAGCCTAAACAATTCCCAAACCCTAACGGGATAAAAACAGGAATTGACTAATGCTCATATGACAAAGGAATTGACTAATGCTCACATAATTGCTAAGTCTTCCGATTATCCAAGTGTGGACGAGTGTATGAGATTAGGAGGATGGAACACCGAGGTCACCCTATATGGGCAAACGATGGTGCATGAGTAAACGGAAAGTATGACGGAGGATTTGAAGTGGAATATAAAGTATAACCAGTTGATGTATATGTATGTATATAAATATATACATATAAATATATACATAATTATTTTATATAGTTTAAGTAATATTTTAAAATTAATTCTTTCAAAAGTATTGCTAAAATATTGTCCAAAATTAAATATAATTATACATTCATATCTATTTTATAAAAAAAAATAGTCGAATTGATAGGTTTCGTTTTATAAAATTTACACGTTTTGTTTCACGGATCTTACGAAAAACGGGCAGAGTTTCCTCTGTTTTTGGACGATCCGACAATCAAGTTGTCTCTATATTTCTCAAAACTCAATTAATTCAAAATCAATTCAGTAACAATACATGCGTAATATATGACGTATGTTATCGCAAATAACACAAATTCATATAATTTTGCAACGAAATGTTGGCATTATTATCTCTTTTTCTTGTGCAAGACTTGATGTATGCTTAACAGTTTTACCAATGATAAGCGAAACAACAATATAGAGTAGATTGAAACGAAAAGAGTGAAAAGAGTCGATACCGAACGATGCTGTTGACCGGGTTGACTGACCGAATCTGAACACCGGACTTGCTGAACCGTGTACACCGAACAAGCCGAACTGTTGACTATTGTTGACCGAACCGAAGTCGTTGACTCAACAACGAAACTGTTCAGTGTTGACTGTTTAATCAGCCTTGACCCGACAAAACTCGACCAAATCTGAACGAAACCGAACCTGAACCAGAGTCCTTAAATTTAAAATATCAAACCGAAAATCAAACGAATGAAACCCGAATCGAATGGAACCAGATTCTAACCTGAATCAGCTGTGATGCGAGTCTCGAACCGGAGCCAAAGCTGAAACAACCCAAACCTGTGCTAATTCCCGAAATCTGGACTGTCGGAACTAAGCTGACCCAAAACGAGACTTAAAACAACCACCGAAATCGAACCGACTCGGGGTTGGACGACTTCCGCCGCCGCCGCCGTAGATGACGGCATTGCCATCGTCTTCTCCTGCGTCTCTCTCTCGCATCACTCTCTCTCTCTCTTGGTCCTCCGCCACCGCTGAGCACCGCCACCACTGGTGGTGCTGCTGTCGTTGTTAAACGGGGAGAAATGGGGGGGGTTTGGTCGGCCGGTTAACCTGCTGGTTCCGTCACCGGAGTCCAGTCGAACTTTCCTGCTGCTCACCGGTCAGTCAATGATGGGAGGAGGGTGAGAAGATGTTGATGTTTGATGTCCTGTTTCATCTGAAGCTTTTATGTATGGGTGTTTTGAGTTGCAACACAAGTTTTATGGGAAACATGAATGGTACGGCTGAACATAAGAGAAGGATTAGGGTTAGGTCATTTCTTTTAAAAGGGGTTTTTACACTAAATTGATATGTGGGCTTGGGCTCCAGGCCCACAAGCCCGTTCTAACGTTTAAGTAGCCCGTAATTCCTACGAACCCGTTTTCACAACCTGATCGACGTAGAGTGTCGTGTGATAATATTTTAAAGTTTAAAAATACGCAAAATACTGTCGGTGTTCAATACAGTTCGCGTTCGCTTGTCAGTCGCGTTAAAAGTGCGTAAAATGCGCAGTTTTCCTTTTTTTTAAACCGTTTTTCAATCATATTTCAACTGCGTTTCAAACAAATAGATAAATAAATAAAAAACGAACATGTAATTTCCTAAAAATATAATTACAGAAATACGAGGCGTTACAGTCTCCCCTCGTTTAGGAAATTTTGTCCCGAAATTTATTCAGAAGGAAGACTTGAAAGGGTTTTGGCAAACCAGAAGAGGATTGTTTAAAATTGAGACCTTGGAGTTTGAGACAACGGAAAGTAATTGAGGTATAAGGATGAATGATTGATCCAATAAATGATTAAGAGTATAAGAATAGCATAAGTATCTGATAAACGAAAGTAGTGTGTTAAGAGTGAGGTCTCGTCGTGGATAATCGGATATAATGCGTTTGTGAGTTGTTAAAGTTTGAATTAGGTCCAAAAGGTCTGCAAAACACCGAATTTCTCATGGCACATTTTACAAAAGTTGGGTAATATGGTAGGAACACTTATATATAGGAAGTACCATCGGTGTATCCACCATGTTTATACTATATTACGTTCGTTTCGCTAATCGATGCCATGTTACGTCCCGTATCACAAACAGGGTTTATTAACATATTATGAGTGAGAATGATAGCGTATAGTAATTTAAGCATGTAAGCATGATTGGTATTTAAGTATGAGAGAGGTCATCAGGTGTAAGTATATGTATGAGTATGATTAAATTCTTTGAATAGTCCACATGAGATATTTTAGTTAACTAGATTAACGCATTACTGGCATGTGATCTCACTGGTCAAACCATCGTGTCCGCAAGTATGTATGTATGTATGAATGTATGAATGACTTAACATGACCGCAAGTCCATGCGGCGGGCGTTACTCCTATAGCGCTACACAAGCGCTATATATGTTAAGGTGCGGCTTGATCAAAGTTAATGACAAAATGTCAACCCAACGTTTAACGCAAGCGTCATCTATTCATGGCACATGTCATCATTTCGTTGCCATGAAAAGATCCGTAATGTATAAAGCGTCATCTAATCATAGCACATGTCATCATTTCGTTGCTATGAAAAGATCCGTAATGTATAAAGCGTCATCTAATCATAGCACATGTCATCATTTCGTTGCTATGAAAAGATCCGTAATGTATTAATGAATGTCTTGACATTACCACAAATCCATGCGGCGGTGCGCTACTCCTATAGTGCTTCACAAGCACTACATATGTCAAGGTGTGGCTTCATCCGAAGTTAATGTCCAGTTTATCACATAAAGAATGTCCAGTAATCCCGAATCGAGTATAACGTATTAGTAGGCGTGTATTAATTTATTGTGTAAAACGATGATTAGGTAACAAGTATTAAGTCGCATAAACGTCAAGTTAATATAAAAGAGAGGCTTGATAAGTATTGGAGTGCTTCGAGTTTAGAAGCTTCGACTATTTCAAAGTGAATCGCAAGTCCTTTCGAATTAGGGAGACATGCTTTGGCCTAATAGGTATAATACTCTCGTCGCCAGGCGATTAACAGTATTTTACCCTTCCAGTTAGTACATGTCCCTAATTTGATCGAAAATACGAAACTTTGGCGAGATTGAAAATCGTAGAGCGGGACCAATCACCAAGGTGTGGATGTCAATCTAAGCTTGACAATTTCGTCCCCATAATGTGGTTTATTGAACGAAACAAGATAAAATCTCGACTCGTCAATAAGGAACCACTAGAGTATGAGATGGAAATTCCCATCAACATACAGATATCACTCCTGACTTGATGGTGAAATTTCGTGCAAAAAAATAACATGTAAGGTGGATTGAAATTCGTCACCAAAGGCGGGAATCACCCCTATTTTAGTGAGTCGTTTCGATTGTGGAATATGAGTATCTTCAAGTATGTATTGTGTAAAATGTTTTAGAAAAGACACATTGTATATTTAGACAAAAGAAGAGGTAGAAGAAAATAGGAAGAATTACATATTAAGCAAGAATCAGGAATGGTCAAGTTTTGGTACTTAGACTATAGACTAGGTCGAACATGGCAATTCTACCTAATTCCCTATAGTTATGGCTCTGATACCAATCTGTCACACCCCAACCGATGGCGGAAACATCGAAGTGAGACGAAATAGATTGCAAGAGACTTCATAACACTAATTATGACGAGTATTTAATAATTACTTTTTACATCATTTGAACTAGAAATGCCACAAGTTTGAAATGAATAAAATACAACGAGTATTCAAGTAATTAAGTTTCATTTCATTAATTAATAGTCTCGTACAAAGATTGGAAACAAATTACAACATGTTTGAAAATAAAATACATTACAACTGGTATTAGAATTTAAATGTGTTTCTAGGCAATCCTACTAGATTCCTTGCATCATCCAAATCCTGCAATACATGTTAAAGCATAGATCAACACAAATAGTATTGGCGAGCATACAAGTTTGATTATAAGTATAAAAAAATTTTAAACAGATCTTTCATGGCAACAACTAATTATAAGCATATGAATTTAAACACGTAAGATTTCAAGTATAACACGTATGATTACAAGTATAACACGTATGAGCATATATAGAGATTATTTGTTTAAAAATTCTAGCATGTTTATGTATTTGATTCAAAGAACATGTATTGCATCCCAAAGGTAATAAAGCGTAAAAAGGGATCGAGTATGCTCACATAATTGCTAAGTCTTCCGATTATCCAAGTGTTGACGAGTGTATGAGATTAGGAGGATGGAACACCGAGGTCACCCTATATAGGCAAACGATGGTGCATGAGTAAACGGAAAGTATGACGGAGGATTTGAAGTGGAATATAAAGTATAACCAGTTGATGTATATGTGTGTATGTTAATATATACATATAAATATATACATAATTTTTAAAATTAATTCTTTCAAAAGTATTGCTAAAATATTGTCCAAAATTAAATATAATTATACATTCATATCTATTTTATAAAAAAAATTAGTCGAATTGATAGGTTTCGTTTTATAAAATTTACATGTTTTGTTTCACGGATCTTACGAAAACGGGCAAAGTTTCATCTGTTTTTGGACGATCCGACAATCAAGTTCTCTCTATATTTCTCAAAACTCAATTAATTCAAAATCAATTCAGTAACAATAACAATACATGCGTAATATATGACGTAGGTTATCGCAAATAACACAAATACATATAATTTTGCAACGAAATGTTGGCATTATTATCTCTTTTTCTTGTGCAAGACTTGATGTATGCTTAACAGTTTTACCAATGATAAGCGAAACAACAATATAGAGTAGATTGAAACGAAAAGAGTGAAAAGAGTCGATACCGAACGGTGCTGTTGACCGGGTTGAGTGACCGAATCTGAACACCGGACTTGCTGAACCGTGTACACCGAACAAGCCGAACTGTTGACTATTGTTGACCGAACCGAAGTCGTTGACTCAACAACGAAACTGTTCAATGTTGACTGTTTAATCAGCCTTGACCCGACAAAACTCAACCAAATCTGAACGAAACCGAACCTGAACCAGAGTCCTCAAATTTAAAATATCGAACCGAAAATCAAACGAATGAAACCCGAATCGAATGGAACCAGATTCTAACCTGAATCAGCTGTGATGCGAGTCTCGAACCGGAGCCAAAGCTGAAACAACCCAAACCTGTGCTAATTCCCGAAATCTGGACTGTCGGAACTAAGCTGACCCGAAACGAGACTCAAAACAACCACCGAAATCGAACCGACTCGGGGTTGGACGACTTCCGCCGCCGCCGCCGTAAATGACGGCGTTGCCGTCGTCTTCTCCTGCGTCTCTCTCTCTCGCATCACTCTCTCTCTCTCTCTCTTGGTCCTCCGCCACCACTGAGCACCGCCACCACTGGTGGTGCTGCTATCGTTGTTTAACGGGGAGAAATGGGGGGGTTTGGTCGGCCGGTTAACCTGTTGGTTCCGTCACCAGAGTCCAGTCGGACTTGCCTGCTGCTCGCCGGTCAGTCAACGATGGGAGGAGGGTGAGAAGATGTTGATGTTTGATGTTCTGTTTCATCTTAAGCTTTTCGCTGTGTTCCCGAGTTAAAAATCTCTCCCTTTCCCTCCCCTCCCTTTCCCTCCCCTCCATGTCTTTCCAAATTGGAAAGACTATTTTCAGGCAAAAAAAACCCCATTTTCCCTCCCCTCCCCCTGTTAAGTGGATCTCTGGAACACCATTTTCCCTCCCCTCCCCTCCCCCTGTTAAGTAGATCTCTGGAACACAGTGTTTGTGTATGGGTGTTTTGAGTTGCAACACAAGTTTTAAGGGAAACATGAATGATACTGCTGAACATAAGAGAAGGATTAGGGTTAGGTCATTTCTTTTAAAAGGGGTTTTTACACTAAATTGATATGTGGGCTTGGGCTCCAGGCCCACAAGCCCGTTCTAACGTTTAAGTGGCCCGTAATTCCTACGAACCCGTTTTCACAACCCGGTCGACATAGAGTGTCGTGTGATAATATTTTAAAGTTTAAAAATACGCAAAATAATGTCGGTGTTCAATACAGTTCGCGTTCGCTCGTCAGTCGCGTTAAAAGTGCGTAAAATGCGCAGTTTTCCTTTTTTTTAAACCGTTTTTCGATCGGATTTCAACTGCGTTTCAAACAAATAGATAAATAAATAAAAAGCGAACATGTAATTTCCTAAAAAAATAATTACGGAAATACGAGGCGTTACACCTGACAGCTACATATGTAAAAACTGGTAATCCACTTAAAGGAATCAACCTTGTGGGCATTATACCAGTGGCGTGTCAGTTAATCTTGTCCGCTCTTCTAACCGGCCCTGACGGACGACAAATAAGTAAGACTATATACAAGATTATTTTAATAATTGTCTCAAGTTATAAAAGAACTTTTGTGCCATGCGCATTCAAATTAATTTTCTTAAACCCTTTTCAAAATGAGTCAGTTAATTGTATTTACCAGTGTAAACTGACGTATTTTCCAAAAGTGCTAAGTGCAGGTACTAGACGAAATAGGTTGGCTACTCCTGGCATCATTAATCAAGTCTTGCAAGCTTTAGATGTTAAAGTCTGTTGAACAATTATCTTTTATTTGATCCGCCTGTGGATCCTTTACATTCCGTTTGTAATACTTTGATATTACTCTTTATCGGTTTGTAATATATTCATCTTTTGTTTCCGCTGTGCATTTTAAATTGTGTTGTTTGACTATGATGATATCAACTATGTCACGATACTCCCCACCGGGACCACCGATAATACGTGGAAATATCGGGGTGTGACAGCATAACCCTCTGAGGTTGTACAACTTGGATCCATAGAAATCCTAGATCATTTGCATGATTCCGTTAAATGCTTAAATGTTGACCATAATGCCCTTTTGATATTAAAACGATATTTTTGAAAATGTGAGAGGACAAAAACCTTTATTACTAATATTTAAGTATGTCCTAAAAGTTTGACATCAGTTTATGGTCTAAAATGAGAGTTGTGCTCAATATCGTAAATGAAAGCCTCTTTATTAATTAAACGGCATTTCCGACATAAATCCTATTTAAACCCAAATTTTGACACCAAAACTTTTACCCACTGATGTAATATAATATTTAGGGATTTTTGAAAATTTTTATTAAATTTTAAACTGGTCATAACATATAGTTCTTGCATAGACTCGGTAATTGACGATAACGCCCTTTTTGCTAATAAAATGAGTTTTACACATCCTTTACATGTCAAACCTTTTTCTACTGATTTTATATAATAAATAGGTTATTTTAAACTGTAAAGGCTGTTCAAAATCTCAGATTTCCTTAAACAACCTGAATATCGTCAAATACCGATTTTTATGCGATTTAGGCGCATAGTATGGTCCAAAACCATATTAGGCACCTAAGGCTTGTTACCCACTAATGTTATGAATAAATTTTTATGCTTTAACAGTAAGTAAAAGTTTTGAACTCAGATTTCCAAATTCAACCCTTAAAGCATATGTGAAATGACCAAAATGCCCCTACGGTGCATAGTTTGGCCATAAATAATAATTTTCACATATGTGGGATATCTTACTGATATAACTTGATAAAATAAATATTTTTACTGATTATTTTAGACCAGAAACTCAGATTTACTATTTAACCTCTTTTATAAACATCAAAATGACCAAAATACCCCTACGGGGCATAAATTGGTTTTAAATTCGTTTTGGGCATAATGGAAGGTATCCTACTGATATCATAACACATTTTAAGCATATTAACTTAGGGAACCTGTTCATGACTCATTTGGTTACCCGTTATGCATTTTTCGCGTTCGGTACGGTTTATGTAACTAGTTCGCATAAATTAACCGAAACGGGTCAAACCTTAGCATTTTTTACTTCAAAATCCAGAATGTGTTTAGTTTACCCATATTATACAAGTCCTCAAACGTGTCGGGTCTAAATTACATTCTAATCTGGTCTTCGCTTAATCGTGCGTTTTGAACCGTAAACCTTTCATGTAAAACTAACTGGTCTAAGTTTAAACTTAAATAAGACCCGTTAGGAATCTAATAGGTTATTAAAAACCTTCGTTCCAGATTAGGAGCCCGGTAAAAGCTATCTGTACTTGCTGATTGATACACGACTGGGATAAAAATTTATATTTTTGCTCAGGTAAATACTTTTAACTTATTTTCCCTTATACGGGCTTGGGGTGCGGTATTTAATAATACCGCTTGGTCGGGTATTGAATCTTTAATCAAATAATGGTTAAAACATTGAGATAACCCGTTTAATATGTTTTGTTTGTTTTAAGCCTTTGGGGGGTTAATGACCATGTCCTGGATATCCTCGGTTCATTCATTGAAATGGCCACAAATTAAGCACGGGGTGTAGGCATACACCTGCCAGTGCGTATGTAAAAAGATATACCCGCTCGTTGAGAATAACTCGCCGTGGGTTTATATTATGTGGTGTGTCTATTAATCTTTAACCCGGTACTTCTAACCCGGGCTACTGAATGTATAACAAACATATAATTCTTTTACAAGATTATTTTTAAATAATTATCCCAAGTTAATAAAGAATATATATGCCTTGTGCATTTAAACCCATTTTTATAAATACTTTTCAAAAGAGTTAGATAATTGTATTTACCAGTGTAAAACTGACGTATTTTCAAAAGGTTAAGTGCAGGTACTACCCGTAATCGGCTGGCTACTCCTAGTATCAAATAAAGAGTCTTGCAAGCTCGTGATGCTTAAATCTGTTGAACAATATTTCTTTATTTTAGATCCGCCTGTGGATCCACTTTAAAATTCGTTTGTAATATTTTATGTTACTTTGAATCGGTTTGTAATAATATTACTTTTAGACTTCCGTTGTGCGTTAAACTGTGATTAATTGACCATGATGATATCAACTACGTCACGATACTCCCTACCGAGCCCACCGGTAATACGTGGAAATATCGGGGTGTGACAACTACTGACCGAAAAGTCCGAGGGGTCGGGCGCCCCTCCCCGCCCCTTAAATCATGCGCCCCTGGTCTTCAGGACTAATGATGTCTATAAACCAATGGCGGACTTACAATGTTAGTAGGGGTAGGACGGGCAACCCCTCAACCCCGTTTCCGTAGTGTAAAAATACCCCTTAACTCTGTTTCCGTATTGTAAAAATACTCCACAACTTCGTCTCCGTTATACAAAGGATACCCCTGATCTAAAAAATAAAAAAATTGGGATACCCATAAATTTTTGGGCTAGTTCCGCCGCTGGCAGGGGCGGACCCACGTTAAGTGGAACGGGGTCCCCGGACCCCAATCTTTTTTAAAAAAGTAGTAGAAGCGGTATATAAAATTTTCTATGGACCCCATAAAAAAATTTAGTTGGACCCCATAATAATGAGAGTCATGTCTCAGAAGTTTTTGTAAATTGAATTTAGTTGGACCCCATAATAAAATTTTTACTTCTGTTAAGTCTGTAACTTACAGTCATGTCTTAGAAGTTTTGTAACTTGAATTTTGTTATTTATATAGTTACTTATCATCTTAAAACTTGAATTATAGGCCAAATTATGCAAGAATCATTGAAAAGAAAGTTTCATGTTTCATCCCGACCCGACCCAAACGATGACGACCTGAAAATTTTAACTTTTGTTTCTCAAAAATTTGAACACCGAAAAAAGTGAACCCCATTGAAAAAAAAATCATGAGTCCACCACTGGCCGCTGCAAACGTTAGTTAATCGTCATTTCAGTAATCCAAGCAAGCACCATGGATAGACACATGGGATGAAGCTTTCAAATTCCAACCGGATCCTTAGCATTTTCATAATTGCGGTTTTAGCCCTTTGGATTGTTCTATAATATATACGGCCGTGTTATAATCCCATTTGCATCAAAGATAGGAGGAAAATCAGTTCATCTTGCTGTTAAACTATCAAGTACGTCCTTTAATATGACTCACATATATTTGTTGCATTTTTTTTCATTATTTGTTTATTTGATTATCATGGTGATATCTTAGACAGTTTCAATATTTGCAACATTTCGTTGATTTAAATATGCTCTGTAAAGGCTTATAAATACTATAAATGTGGTGTATAAAAAATCTTATATATTTACTTTGAGTAACCTGTGTAACACACGGATACTTAGACTAGTATTGTATATAGTATTTTTCTATATAACGTAAATGCGTAGGATTCAAACGAGGAACGTCACACATGAGCTACTCGAGGTGTCTAGGGAGAAAATAGAGTTATTAAATAATTGAGTGATAAACCCATTATATAAACTCAAAAAAATGTCTTTAATAACTTGTGTATTATATGATTTGAATTTTTATAATGTAATATGTTAACAAATACATTTTTTAAGATATGTTTTGAAGAAAAAAAAACTTTGAGTAAAGCTATAGATTTTCTCAAGTTAATTGAAAAAATCAATTAGATATTATTTTTTATGTAATTGATAAATTAAATTTAGTCTTTTAGATATTATATATATATAGGGTAGGGATCCTAAGAGAAGTCCACCCTATTTGAGAAACTTGAGAAGCAATCTGGACCACACATTTTCCCTAAGCAAAAAATGCAAAAAAAAGGTGAAAAAAATGCAATTTTTTTTTTTTTTTTTTGAAAAATCGCTGCTTTTTCTTTAAGGATTAAAAAAAAAATTTTAAAAAAATATTTTTGGATTTATACACATGTGTATATTGTTAATCTTTTAACTATACATATATGTATATTGTCAATTATACATATATGTATATACATGTTTAAAATTGAAAAAATATGTATATTGTTAATCTTAAACCATAAACACTAAAGCTAAACCCTAAAGCTAAACCCTAAACTCTAAACCCTAAAGCTAAACCCTAAGGCTAGAACCATTGGTGACCAAATGGTTGGTTGGTTGCCCAAAAAGTGAAAAAAAAAAATAAAAAAATCATTTTTATCTCACGACTTGGTTGTTGGGGCAACTTTGGTTGTGGATTATTTTAATATTTTCAAGATGACACATGTTGACAAATGAATGGTTAGTTTTTTAATTTTGTTTTTCATTTTTGTTGTATAACAATTAATTCTACTTGAAACATGATTTTCTTTAATAACTTATTAATATTTAATTATTAAAAAAATCTGAAAACACAGTGTTGTTTAATTTTTTTTTGTGAACATATCGATATAAATTTTATTAAAAACTGAGTTCCTTCAAATAAATTTATTTTTTAATTAATTTTTTGTAGGTTGTGCCTTATTAAAAACTCTCCGTTTTTTTTTTTTTTCAAATTCAAGTCAAGTTCTTGTCACTGAAATTCTTCAAACCTCACAATACACAGAAAATATTAATTATAATTAGAGTAAACTGCCATTTTGGTCCCTGTGGTTTGGCCAGTTTTGCCACTTTAGTCCAAATCTCAAACTTATTACATCCAGGGCCCTGTGGTTTGCAATTTGTTGCCATTTTAGTCCAAATCTCAAATTAGCTGATATTTGGGTTATAAAGTCTGATTATTTTGTCTTTTTCCCAGGGGCAAAATGGTCAATCTTAATTTATTATAAGATATTATTAATGAAATTAATTATATTAAAATGGCATTTACCCTAATAATTAATGGTCAGCATTTATATCTTCCCCATAAGTTCTTCATCACCACATTATCTCTTCCCCATAAGTTCTTCATCACAAGTTCTTCATCACCACATTATCTCTTCCTCATAAGTTCTTCATCACCACATTATCTTCCCCATAAGCTCACCGGAGCATGAGGAGTGCTCACCGGAGTCGCAGCAGGAGGAGCAGTCACAGGAGCCGTTGGAGGAGCTGCCACAGGAGCCGTCGGAGATGCCACCAGAGCTTTCACCAGAGCTACTGGAAGAGTAGAAGGTAACGCAGCAGGTGGGTTCAATCGTTGTATTTATACATCAAATGCTCGATACCGACAACAAATCTTGTGCAGTTAGGGTTCAATTTTCTCAGGGGTTTTGATTTATGCGTTTGATTTTGAAAACGAAACGATTCTCATGGGTTTTGATTTAGGGTTCAATATGAACGATCTGGGTGTGTATATAATTTTGAACAGGGTGGGGTTTTGAACAGGGAGGGCCGGAGGGGAAGTGGGTGCGGAGGGTGGTGGTGGTTTGTGGCGGCAGGAGGAGAGAGAGAGAGAAAAAGAGAGAGGGTGGTGATGGTGTGGTGCTGGTAGTTGAGAACGGTGGAGGATCGGTGTGGGGTTGCAGAGGTTGTGTTTGTGTTTGACTTTTGGGTTTCATATGGGTTATTGGGTTGGGTTTTATGTTTTGTGTTAATTGATTTTGGGTTTCATATGGGTTGAAGAACGTCCACAGTGCGGTTAATTGATTTTGGGTTTCAGTGGCGATTAATTTTGAGCAAACCCCAGATCAATTGCAGTGTTAGAGTGAGGGAAGAGAGAGACACAGAGGGGTGTTTAGAGAGATAGAGAGTAATGGATAATTGCAGTGGTGGTGGTGGCTGCTGTGGTGAGGAGGTAGTGGTGGCGGCTGTGGGGTGTTTAGATGATGGTTGCAGAGAATGGGGTTTGGATGAAGATCTGGGGAAGATGAAGATCTGGGTGTTTTAGATGATGGTTGCAGGTCAAACTTTTTTATTTAGTTTTATTATTTTTAATTAATACTCAGTTATATAATTAATTTTGTTTTAATTAATTAAAAGAATAAATTAAAATGACCAAACTACCCCTGCACTAAAGGACAAAAAAAGGACCTTAAAACAGTCAAAAATGGGAAATTTTTAGTTTTGGACTAAAATGGCAACAAAAACCAAACCACAGGGCCCTGGATGTAATAAGTTTGAGATTTGGACTAAAGTGGCAAAACTGGCCAAACCACATGGACCAAAATGGCAGTTTACTCTTATAATTATTTCTAACTCATTTATGGATAAATAATAAGCATAAAAATATATATTTAATAAAAAATGTTTTAAAGGTTGGGTTGTGAATGTGAGTAGAAAGTTGAGGTAGGTTGGGTTGTATAGGTGGAAGAGAGAGAAATTAGTTTTTTATTAAAAAGTTGGGTTGGAGAGGTTGTGGATGTACATAGCCTAAAGCTAAACCCTAATGCTAAACCCAAAAGCTAAAACTAAACACTAAAGCTAAACCCTTAATGCTAAACCCTAATACAAACCCTAAAGATAAAGCTAAACCCAAAAGTTAAAGCTAAACCCTAATGCTAAACCCAAAAGCTAAACCCTAATGCTAAACCCTAAATACTATTGCTAAACCCTAATACTAAACCCTAATGTTAAACCCTAAAGCTAAACCCTAAACCATAAAGCTAAACCCTAAACCCTAATGCTAAACCCTAAATACTAATGCTAAACCCTAAATAACACTTATTTTTCAATTTTAAACATGTATATACATATATGTATAATTGACAATATACATATATGTATAGTTAAAAGATTAACAATATACACATGTGTATAAATCAAAAAAAAAATTAATTCTTAAAGAAAAAGCTGCGATTTTTCCAAAAAAAAAAAAAAAAAAATTTGTATTTTTTCACCTTTTTTTTGCATTTTTTTGCTTAGGGAAAATGTGTGGTCCAGAATGCTTCTCAAGTTTCTCATTTAGCCTACTACTTCTCACATGATCCTTATCCTATATATATATATATATATATATATATATGGAGCCGCTAGAATGAGAACCACCACGAGTTATGAGAACCACGAGAACCGCGCCCCGCGGGTGGCCGTCGGCGACGAAATTTTTTTTACACCTAGATCCGTATATTTTAGTGGGGGGTTTAAATTTTCGGTTCAAACGGCGCGCCCGAGGGGGTAGTTTTTTACGCCCAAAGTTTGGTAAAAAAAAAGAAAAATTAAAAAAATTAAAAAAACCCAAACTTTGGGTGTAAAAAACTACCCCCTCGGGCGCGCCGTTTGAACCGAAAATTTAAACCCCCCACTAAAATATACGGATCTAGGTGTAAAAAAAATTTCGTCGCCGACGGCCACCCGCGGGGCGCGGTTCTCGTGGTTCTCATAACTCGTGGTGGTTCTCATTCTAGCGATCCCCTATATATATATATATATATATATATATATATATATATATATAGGGTTGGGCTTTATAGGAAACCCCATCTTTTTTAGAAAACTATGCAAACCCATTGTCATCCATTGATTAACAACCATCCAACTTGATCAATGGCTCTCATCATTTTGGAAAGAATTATAATTAAAAGAAATAGTATAATACACATTTGAAAGTCTGGGAGGGCATTTTCGGTAGAACAAAACCCACTTTTTGGCATTGAAAATGACAAAACCCACTTGTGTCATAATCTCTCTCCTCTTTCTTCTAGTCAAATCTTTCAATAAACTGTTATCTCTCTCCTCTTTCTTCATCATGTGAAAAGAAGAAAGCTTCATGGTCTTCAATGGTGATCTTCATTTGAAGATAATTTCAGCATCATGTGGTCTGAAAAAATCACAAAGACACACGCACGAGTGTGTGTGTGTGAGAAGAGCGATGACAAGATGAATGTTTTTAGAGAGAGAAAGTTGATGTTTTAGATAGAGAAACAACAATCTTTATCACAAAGACACACGCACGAGTGTGTGTGTGTGAGAGAGAAAAAGGTTTGAAGATCTTCTTCGTGTTCATCGGACGGGTATAGATCCGGTAAGTGTTCTTGAAATATCATTTCACACTTGATTTTTTGTTGAAATGGTTGTTAATATGTTTTTGTGTGCTGAAAGTGTTTTAGTAATGGTTAATGGGGTATCCATGGTTAATGTTAATGTATTTTAAATAAATAAAAAACTTTAGGATAAGATTTTGAACGGGTTTTTTTGTTGGTTTGGTTGCTTGTTAGGGGCTTTTGATCTTAACAGTAGCTGTTTTTTTGTTGGTTTGGGTTGCTTGTTTGGGTTTTTGATCTGAACAGTAAGCATTTTTTTTGTTTGGTTGCTTGATTCACAGACTCAGGCCCATAACATGTGTTAAGCCCCCTGTTATAATGTTATATAACGTGTGTTGATTTACAAAAACAAACCCATAAAGATATTCAATTGAGAAGCTGGATGGATGTACGCGAAGTTAATGCGTGTTCTAGTAATGGTTAATGTTCATGTATTTTAAATACATCCAAAACTTTAGGATGAGATTTTGAACAGGTTTTTTTTGTTGGTTTGGTTGCTTGTTTGGGGCTTTTGATCTTAATAATAATTGTTTTTTTGTTGGGTTGCTTGATTTACAGAGACAGACCCGTAACATGTGTTAAGCACCTGTTAGAATGATATATAACGTGTGTTGATTTACAGAAACAGATCCATAAAAGATATTGAATTGACAAGCTGGATGGATGAAGGCGACGTTAATGCGGGGACATTGAATAAGTCACATCCTTTGGGAAAGAAGTCTTCGTTCATTTATAACATGTGTTGCTGGTTCATGCTGTAACAGAACACCATGATGTAACCTGACATGTGTTCATGTATAACATGTCTAAAGCCCCTGTTAGAATGATATATAACGTGTGTTAACCTTTTGTTAATTAAAAAAAATAAGTAATATCTATTTTATTTTTGTTGATGTTTAAAATATCCGATAATGTGGATACTGAGCGTAAAACTTGTACAAGTAATAAATGTATGTAACGTGTAATATGAAACGAGCCATTTATGGTAACACATGTACCGGTAATTTTGGAATATATAATATGAAACGGGTCATTTGTTTTCCACATTTTGGAATGTATAACATGTGTTAAGCCTATGTTATAATCTTTTTGTAACCTGACATGTCTTCATGTATAAGCTAGTGGTTTACAAAACACCATGATGTGTATATACTGATCTAACATGTGTTACAATTTGTCTGTTCGGAACATGTAATTGCTTAACATGTGACAAGGGTGAAAACAGTCGACGGGGGCGATGAGTTTAATGGGGAGCTTAGTTAATATCGTAATCTTGTTGTAACCCCACTTGTATACATACGATAACATGTAAGCATCCATTATAACCCGACTTGTATTCATGTATATGAAAGTGGTTTGCAAAACACAATAATGTGCATATACTGATCGTAACACGTGAACAAGTTAATATGGAACATACAAGTTAATATCGTAACACCGTATACCTGGGATAAAATGTGTTAAGCCTCTGTTATAATCTTGGTTTAACCTAACATGGTGTCATGTATAAGCTAGTGGTTTCCAAAACACCATGATGTGTATATAAATACTGTAAGATGTGTTAAATGACTGAAAATATATAATGTGTGTTAAGCATTTATTGTAACGTGTGTTAAGACTTCCATAATGGATGAATAAACTCCAATAGTATAACAACAGAGTAAACCTGATATAACGTGTGTTAAGCCTCTATTATAACATGTGTTAAGACTTCCAGAATGGATGCATAAACTTCAATAGTAACTGTAACAGTAGAGGTACTACGGGCGCCTTCACCATTATAATCTTGTTGTAACCCGACATGTATTCATGTATATGATAGTGGTTTGCAAAACACTATGATGTGCATATACTGATCGTAACACGTGTACAAGTTAATATGGAACATACAAGTTAATATCGTAACACCGTATACCTGGGATAAAATGTGTTAACCCTCTGTTATAATCTTGGTTTAACCTAACATGGTGTCATGTATAAGCTATTGGTTTCCAAAACACCATGATGTGTATATACATACTGTAACATGTTTTAAGTGACTGAAATGTATAACGTGTGTTAAGCATTGGCTCTATTGTTGTCATTTAATTGGTAGATTTATAACATTTAAATAAACCAGTAGTTCAAAACCAAAACATCCCGAACCACGGCGCCAACAAGGTACAAACACATAAAACCTTTATTTGTAGTTTTCCAAACAGATATTCCTGTATTTGTCTTTCTATTTGGCTGAGTTTACTAGAATGACGAAATTACGTAGGGGATGATTGAGTACGAGTACAAAACCAGACACATTTCGAGAATAGCACATGGTACACACAAACAATAATGTATTTGTACTATACACACATAGTATCCTTTTTTTGTTGGTGAGTTTACAACGAAACAAAAATGTATTTGTACTATACACACATAGTATCCTTTTTTTTGGTTGGTGAGTTTACAACAAAAAATGGATGCATAGAGCCGAATAGTAACACAAATATGCTGTTTTCATTAACATGTGTTTACATTAACATGTGTTAGGTTCCCGATATACACAAAATATAACGTGTGTTAACATGTGTATCCAGCAAGATGATGGCATGTAAACGTGCATTATGATTAGCGGATCACGCATGGTAACACATTTATATGTAGGTTGGGAATAAATTTTTAAAACCCTTGTGTGTATAATTCGATGGTGACACTATTTTGTAAACGGGTGTGTATAATTCTTAGACGGTTTTTTGGATCCGTTATTATTGTTGGGGTTTCCTAATCACTTGTTTTTTGTTACATGTTTTACAAGTGTGTTGTTGAATCCAAAAAATATCAGGTTTGTTTCTCTAAGACCGAAAAATGACTGCCCTTGGTCAGATACTAACATGTGTTAGTGTACATGTAAGGTCAATCACATTTGTTTTCATTAACATGTGTTACGTTTATGTCAGCGTTTGTTTTCACATTTGTTGTCATTAACATCCGGAACAAATGATATATAACGTTTTTTAACATG
The DNA here is from genome assembly GCA_030545235.1 of Helianthus tuberosus. Classification (NCBI taxonomy): domain Eukaryota; kingdom Viridiplantae; phylum Streptophyta; class Magnoliopsida; order Asterales; family Asteraceae; genus Helianthus; species Helianthus tuberosus. The sequence goes on from CM060402.1 coordinate 193,701,452, forward strand.
TCAGCAAGTGTCAATATTGCGAACCATATTGGGAATAAATAAATTGAAACCATCAAGTTGTGCGCTTTTATATCGAGTGGATGGTACCGTTTAAAACGTAGAGGGTGTACAACATGTGTTAGGCTGTATATGTACTAACATGTCACATTTAATCACATGCATGTTACTCCCGTAATTTGTTGGTAACAGGAGTTCACACTATAACACATGTTACGTTGGGTTGTGCTGAATGACAATCTTAATTTTTTTTTCTAAAAAACGATGTGCCAATGATTAGACTTCAAAAAAAAAACGATCATGTGTTAAGACACATGATAAGTGAAAATATTTTCTTCGGAATTGCTATGTCTAGCAGTATAAAGTGTAACATGTATTTTGGGACAAGCTTTAAAAAGAAAATAGAAAAAAGACAAAAAGACAACCATCAGGAATTTCCCTAAACCCAGAAGAATCAAAGGGCAGTTGATTAAATCCAGAACCATGACGAGGCATTTTAGAATACCCGACGTTTAGGGAAGCAACATGTGTATGCGCTGAACTACATTGAAAACAACATTAACTAGCGATAAAGTGAAGAGAAAGACATGAACGCGCACAATATCATGACAAAATCTGGGCCAAAGATACTTCATGAACATTAATAAAGCAACCTCAGGAACATTACTTCGTTGAAAGAATACATTAATCATACAATCTAGAACATTTATCTGGTGATACAATCAGGAACATTTACTTGAATCACTTTAATAAAGCGCCTACATGACCATTACTGACTCTAAATGTATCTCCATGCTTGTACAAAACGAAGAGAAACAACACAACAAGACTCTTTCTGGTACAAAAAGAACACATGCTTGTACAAACCTGGAACATTTCCTTCATCTTCGATCTCAATCTCAATGTCACTGATGTTATTTCAGATCAGATGTTGGAGGATGCTCCATGGTTCAACAATGGTGGAACTAGATCTCAATGAAGAAGAATGGCTTTATAAAAAAATAAAATCTTTATTTAAATGTAAAAAGTAAAGGTATATGATGGGTTGAAAACATGATGGGACATGAAAGGACAAATGGAGGAAAATATCTCTAGGAATATATGCAAAATTACACATATACCCTTAAAGCAAAAAGCAGGAGTATGTTAATGGCTGACACGTGGCGTAATATGGACCATGCAATGAGTTTTCAAAGTTTTCTAAAAATAAGGGGTTTCTTGTGTAGCATTACCATATATATATATATATATATATATAGGTAAAGAGTACTGTACAAATGCCCTTATCGTACATTACGTACGCGCCAATCTCAGCCGTCAGATCATCTTCCCGCAATGAAAATCGCATGTTGTTTTTTTTTGTAATAATTTCGCATGTGATAATTTTGATGAAATAGCAGGTGTTTTTTTGTAACAATTTCGCATGTGGTAATTCAATTTCGCATGTGATAATTTTGATGAAATAGAAGGTTGTTTTTTTGTAACAATTTCGCATGTGGTAATTCAATTTCGCATGTGATAATTTTGATGAAATAGAAGGTTGTTTTTTTGTAACAATTTCGCATGTGATAATTCAATTTCGCATGTGATAATTTTTATGAAATAGCAGGTTTTTTTTTTTGTAACAATTTCGCATGTGGTAATTCAATTTCACATGCGATTTTCAATGCGGGAAGATGATCTGACGGCTGAGATTGTAGCGTACGTAATGTACGATAAGCGCATTTGTACGTTAACCGGCCTCTATATATATATATATAGGATAAAGATCAAATACAAATAAACTTAACGTACAAAACGTACGAATTGAAGAAAAAGATAAAAAGGCACGGTGTCATTTTTGTAATTATCAGTAACTATCAAAATTACTCTTGTAGAGTAATTTTGATCTTTTATAGAGTAATTTTGATCCTGTAGAGTAATTTTGATATTTTGTTGAGTAATTTTGTAAAATGATACTGTAGAGTAATTTTGATCTTGTAGAGTAATTTTGTTAACATTTACCTATGGGGTTTAGATTTATGGTTTAATTTTTAACTTTTAGTTTGGGTGGGGTTGGGGGGGGGGGGGGGTTAGTTTTTTTTAGGTTTTTAGGGGGTGGTGGGGTGTTTTTTTTTTTTGGAGGGGAGAGGTGGGTAAGTGTAATTTTGATAATTACCCTACAAGACCAAAATTACTCTACAAAAGATCAAAATTACTCTATAATTTTTTGTGGATGGGGGGTTAGGTTTTATTTTATTTTTTAGGGGGGGGGGGGGGGTTAGTGTAATTTTGATAATTACCCTACAAGAACAAAATTACTCTACAAGACCATTTTACAAAATTACTCTACAAAAGATCAAAATTACTCTATAGGTACATTTGTAGAGTAACTTTGATAGTTACTGATAATTACAAAAATGTCATCGCCTACTTTTTCCTTTTCATGCAATTGGTATGTTTTGTACGTTAAGTTTATTTTTACAATAACTTTCCCCTATATATATATACTAGTAGATGTCCCGCCCGCGTTGCGGGGCGATGGCCGAATAATTCTCAACCAATTAAAAAAAGACTACTATAATTTTGCTAGGAAAAAAAATAAAAACGATGATAAGACCGTAATTTTGGGCTCAGGGCAAAACTGTAATTTTTCAAGACTAATGAGCTAGTGTTAGGCAACTCAAGTGTGCATTTACGGGTATTATAAGCACATTTGTAAAAAAGATTCAAAAAAAAAAGTTTTTGAGCACCTCAAGTGTGCCTTTACGGGTACTGTAAATTTTCCGACCAGATTTACGGGTCCAGTAAACACAAACTTGTGGCGCTCAAAACTACACACACGACATTTTTTTTTTGAATTTTTTTTTACAAATGGTGTTTTTATACATGCATCTACGTCTATGAAAAAAAAATTTGGTCCACCGCGCCCCCTACGGTGTAATTCTCACGGTTCTTACAACTCGAGGTGGTTCTCATTTTAGCATTCCCCCATATATATATATATATATATATATATATATATATATATATATATATATAGGGCATGGATATATAGGAAACCATTTTTTAGTGAGAAAACTAAGGAAACCCAATTGTGACCATTGATCTTGATCATCTAAGGGCTAGGGAATTTTGATGGTTATTGATTTAAATTTAATAGATTACTTATGTTGATAAGTGGGCCATGAGGGTATTTATGTAAAATCAAATAGAACCCAAGTACATAAAATATTTTAAAATATTGTTGACTTGATATGATCAGTGTATCACATCAAACCATCATCATTTATATGTCATTCTCTCTCTTCTTCTTCTTTCATAATTCAAAATATCAAGAATTCTCATCATGTTCATCAAGAAAGAGAACAAGAATCTCCAACGTGTTCATGTGTGATAGAAACATTGTTTTTTTAGAGAGAGAAAGTTGCTGTTTTTTAGAGAGAGAAGCTTTGGAGGCGGTTCGAGAGAGAGATACATGGATGATGGAAGCCATTGGAGGTTTCCGGCGTTTGCAGCGCCGTCTACGGCGGTGGCGGCGGTGTAATCTAGTTCCGACTAGTATTTCGGTCAAATTCCAGCGGGTTCGAAAGAGGTGTGTCGATCTGAGTTTTGGTTGCGGGTTCGGGTTCGAAAGAGGTGGGTCAGATCTAGATTTGGTTGCGGGTTCGGGTGTTACAATCTTCATCATATTCATCAAGAACACCAAGAACACATAGAGAGAAGCAAGTTTGAAGATCTTCATCGTGTTCATCACACGGTTTCTAGATTCGGTAAGTGTTTTTAGAGAGAGAAAATTGCTATTTTAGAGAGAGAAACAACAATCTCTTGAGTATTTTATTTTGAAAAATCATTTCACACTTGATGTTTTAGTTAAAATGGTTGTTTATAGGTTTTTGTGTAATGGATGTTTTAGAGATGAACATGATTCTTTTGTTAAAAATGGTTCTAAAAATGGGTAAATGTTTATGTAATTTGCAGGTTTTTATTTTTATGTTAAAATCATTTTTGTGGTAAAAAGTTGTGTTTGGTTTGGTTGCTTGTTTGAGGCTTTTGATCTGAATAGTAACTGTTTTTTTGTTGGGTTGCATGCTTGTTTGGGCTTTTGATCTGAATAGTAACTGTTATTGTGTGTTATACTAGGAGGTAACACATGTTACATGTGTTACAATAAAATTTTACACGTATATAACACGTAACACATGTTACATACCTGTAGTTACATTTGTGTTAATAAGTTTAACTTTAGGGGATTAACACTGATGTACTTGTTTTGTTCATAGGTGAATAGATGTTTATGTTCAAGATAAAGATGGTTATCAAGATGCAAAGCGTAGCTAGATTTTTGTAACCTTTATGATAGTTTTTGGATCATAAAGGTAGATGGAGAAACCGATGAAGAATGGGAACAAGAAGTCGATGAAGGGCAAGTGGTGGGTACCTTTGATGTTATACAGAAGTTACCCTCCAGTGTAACACATGTTACAAACATGTGTTACATATGTTCAACCTCTTTGTTACCAAAAATCGGGGTTGCACATATGTAACACGTGTTACAACAGGTTTTTACCTACTTGCACGTCTCTATTACAAATGGATGAAAACGGTTTTTTTTTTTAAAACATCCACGGTGTAACACTTGTTTTTTTGAAAGTTCTAAAAACAACCGTTGTAACACGTGTTACATCTTTTTACTCAGCTGTGCATTTTCCTTTTTATAATCCCATCCTCAACGTAAAGATACATCTAATGTAACACGTGTTACAAAAGGAAATTACCTACTTACACATCTCTATTACGTTGATTTAAACAGTTATTTAAAAACATCCACTTTGCAACACTTGTTTATTTGAAAGTTCTTAAAACAACCGTTGTAACACGTGTTACAACTTTTTTAGTGTTGTGCATTTTCCTTTTTATAATCCCATCTCCAGTTTGAAGATACATCCAATGCAACACGTGTTAGGTTTTTTACGTGTTACAAAAGGTTTTTACTTAATGTAATAGTAAGTTTAAATGTTCCTTAGTTTTTTTTAAGATTGGTTGTTAAATGTTAAATTGTATAAACATCATAATTTATTCGGAATATCTCGTTTATTTTACAAATAAAAAGTCATGTTTTTTTGGTGGGATAATTAGCTACATATGTAGTAAATGTTACACAAGTTACTTGTAGTTACCCCAACCCTTTTTTGGACACAAAGGGGGGTTGCACATATGTAACACATGTTTGTAACATGTGTTACACTAGAGAGGTAACACATGTATAGCCAAGTTACACATGTTACATAGGAGATTAATAAGTTTTAACTATAGAAGATTAATATTGATGTACTTGTTTTGTTCATAGGTGAAAAGATGTTTTGTGTTTCAAGAAGCGAAGCCCGCCGAAGGATTACAACGCATCATCAGGTTTTCGTGGTGACGATGGTGTGTTTTTTGGTTGGCTGCTATGTGTTGTGAAGATGGATGTTGTTGTGAAGACCATTTTTTAGAAGCATTACAACTATTGATATAAAATTCATTTTTATTTTCATTGTTAGTATGCCCATTTTTGGATGAATACGGATGTTGATGTGACGGCAATTTTTTTTTGGATGCAACAACTATATGTAACATGTGTAACCTTGACATTGTAACACATGTAAAATGGCTATACATGTGTTACATATGTTACACAATAGTGTAACATATATTATAAACATGTTTTACATATGTCAGCCCCTTTGGTTTCAATTTAAACTTAGTAAAATTACATATGTAACAACATTACATCATCCAAAATGTCATATCAATGAACAAACAAGTAGACTAGTGTAACGAATTAAAGGGACAAACGATACACTTCATGTTACATATGTACGTAGACTTGTTATTAACAATGTTATTAGTAGATAAAAAAAACTACATTAACGTATATTTTTTTACACTGAACCCAACTTATTGGTCATTTTTTACACTGAACCCAACTTATTGGTCATAAGTTTACACTGAACCGAACTTGTTAGTATAAGTTTACGTGCGTTACGCATATTTTACGTGCGTAATGAACACTGAACCAAAGTAGAATATAAAGCAGAGTAGGAACACAACTTTTAAGGATGTTACTCACGTTGTAGAGAAGATGTTACATGTGCACACACAATTAACATGTGTAACATGGCGACAAGTGTCATGTGTGATCTTTTTTAGCACAATGAACCCAACTTATTGGTCATAAGTCTTATACATGGCAAGAAGTTCTTCCAGTGTGACGTATGATTTAACAATAATAGGATGATATTGCTCGTTGACATTCGGTGTCCACAATTTAGTGCCATTAGAAGACTCTTAAAGATGGTAGTATGTTCAAGATCATCTGTGGACTTAGGGACGAATGTTAGTATAATTTTACGTGCGTTATAAACGTTGTAATAAGTTTAGCACCCTAGGGTAACAAAAAAAGATCACACATGACGCTTGTCGCCATGTTACACATGTTAATTGTGTGTGCACATGTAACATCTTCTCTACAACGTGAGTAGCATCCTTAAAAGTTGTGTTCCTACTCTGCTTTATATTCTAGTTTGGTTCAGTGTTCATAACGCACGTAAAATATGCGTAACGCACGTAAACTTATACTAACAAGTTCGGTTCAGTGTAAACTTATGACCAATAAGTTGGGTTTAGTGTAAAAATGACCAATACGTTGGGTTCAGTGTAAAAAATATACGTTAATCTAGTTTTTTATCTACTAATAACATTGTTAATAACAAGTCTACGTACATATGTAACATGAAGTATATCGTTTGTCCCTTTAATTCGTTACACTAGTCTACTTGTTTGTTCATTGATATGACATTTTGGATGATGTAATGTTGTTACATATGTAATTTTACTAAGTTTAAATTGAAACCAAAGGGGTTGACATATGTAAAACATGTTTATAATATATGTTACACTATTGTGTAACATATGTAACACATGTATAACCATTTTACATGTGTTACAACGTCAAGGTTACACATGTTACATATAGTTGTTGCATCCCAAAAAAAATTGCCATCACACCAACATCCGTATTCATCAAAAAATGGGCATACTTACAATGAAAATAAAAATGAATTTGATATCAATAGTTGTAATGCTTCTAAAAAATGGTCTTCACAACAACATTCATCTTCACAACACATAGCAGCCAACCAAAAAACACACCATCGTCACCACGAAAACCTGATGATGCGTTGTAATCCTTCGGCGGGCTTCGCTTCTTGATAACCATCTTCATCTTGAACACAAAACATCTTTTCACCTATGAACAAAACAAGTACATCAATATTAATCTTCTATAGTTAAAACTTATTAATCTCCTATGTAACATGTGTAACTTGGCTATACATGTGTTTCCTCTCTAGTGTAACACATGTTACAAACATGTGTTACATATATGCAAACCCCCTTTGTGTCCAAAAAAGGGTTGGGGTAACTACAAGTAACTTGTGTAACATTTACTACATATGTAGCTAATTATCCCACCAAAAAAACACGACTTTTTATTTGTAAAATAAACGAGATATTCCGAATAAATTATGAAGTTTATACAATTTAACATTTAACAGCCAATCTTAAAAAAAACATTTTAACATTTAAACTTACTATTACATTAAGTAAAAACCTTTTGTAACACGTAAAAAACCTAACACGTGTTGCATTGGATGTATCTTCAAGTTGGAGATGGGATTATAAAAAGGAAAATGCACAACACTAAAAAAGTTGTAACACGTGTTACAACGGTTGTTTTAAGAACTTTCAAATAAACAAGTGTTGCAAAGGGGATGTTTTTAAATAACTGTTTAAATCAACGTAATAGAGATGTGTAAGTAGGTGATTTCCTTTTGTAACACGTGTTACATTAGATGTATCTTTACATTGAGGATGAGATTATAAAAAGGAAAATGCACAGCTGAGTAAAAAGATGTAACACGTGTTACAACGGTTGTTTTAAGAACTTTCAAATAAACAAGTGTTACACCGTGGATGTTTAAAAAAAACTGTTTTCATCCATTTGTAATAGAGACGTGAAAGTAGGTAAAAACCTGTTGTAACACGTGTTACATATGTGCAGCCCCGATTTTTGGTAACAAAGAGGTTGAACATATGTAACACATCTTGAACACAAAACATCTTTTCACCTATGAACAAAACAAGTACATCGATATTAATCTTCTATAGTTAAAACTTATTAATCTCCTATGTAACATGTGTAACTTGGCTATACATGTGTTACCTCTCTAGTGTAACACATGTTACAAACATGTGTTACATATGTGCAAACCCCCTTTGTGTCCAAAAAAGGGTTGGGGTAACTACAAGTAACTTGTGTAACATTTACTACATATGTAGCTAATTATCCCACCAAAAAAACACCACTTTTTATTTGTACCGAATAAATTATGAAGTTTATACAATTTAACATTTAACAGCCAATCTTAAAAAAAACATTTTAACATTTAAACTTACTATTACATTAAGTAAAAACCTTTTGTAACACGTAAAAAACCTAACACGTGTTGCATTGGATGTATCTTCAAGTTGGAGATGGGATTATAAAAAGGAAAATGCACAACACTAAAAAAGTTGTAACACGTGTTACAACGGTTGTTTTAAGAACTTTCAAATAAACAAGTGTTGCAAAGTGGATGTTTTTAAATAACTGTTTAAATCAACGTAATAGAGATGTGTAAGTAGGTGATTTCCTTTTGTAACACGTGTTACATTAGATGTATCTTTACATTGAGGATGAGATTATAAAAAGGAAAATGCACAGCTGAGTAAAAAGATGTAACACGTGTTACAACGGTTGTTTTAAGAACTTTCAAATAAACAAGTGTTACACCGTGGATGTTTAAAAAAAACTGTTTTCATCCATTTGTAATAGAGACGTGAAAGTAGGTAAAAACCTGTTGTAACACGTGTTACATATGTGCAGCCCCGATTTTTGGTAACAAAGAGGTTGAACATATGTAACACATCTTGAACACAAAACATCTTTTCACCTATGAACAAAACAAGTACATCGATATTAATCTTCTATAGTTAAAACTTATTAATCTCCTATGTAACATGTGTAACTTGGCTACACATGTGTTACCTCTCTAGTGTAACACATGTTACAAACATGTGTTACATATGTGCAAACCCCCTTTGTGTCCAAAAAAGGGTTGGGGTAACTACAAGTAACTTGTGTAACATTTACTACATATGTAGCTAATTATCCCACCAAAAAAACACCACTTTTTATTTGTACCGAATAAATTATGAAGTTTATACAATTTAACATTTAACAGCCAATCTTAAAAAAAACATTTTAACATTTAAACTTACTATTACATTAAGTAAAAACCTTTTGTAACACGTAAAAAACCTAACACGTGTTGCATTGGATGTATCTTCAAGTTGGAGATGGGATTATAAAAAGGAAAATGCACAACACTAAAAAAGTTGTAACACGTGTTACAACGGTTGTTTTAAGAACTTTCAAATAAACAAGTGTTGCAAAGTGGATGTTTTTAAATAACTGTTTAAATCAACGTAATAGAGATGTGTAAGTAGGTGATTTCCTTTTGTAACACGTGTTACATTAGATGTATCTTTACATTGAGGATGAGATTATAAAAAGGAAAATGCACAACTGAGTAAAAAGATGTAACACGTGTTACAACGGTTGTTTTAAGAACTTTCAAATAAACAAGTGTTACACCGTGGATGTTTAAAAAAAACTGTTTTCATCCATTTGTAATAGAGACGTGAAAGTAGGTAAAAACCTGTTGTAACACGTGTTACATATGTGCAGCCCCGATTTTTGGTAACAAAGAGGTTGAACATATGTAACACATCTTGAACACAAAACATCTTTTCACCTATGAACAAAACAAGTACATCGATATTAATCTTCTATAGTTAAAACTTATTAATCTCCTATGTAACATGTGTAACTTGGCTATACATGTGTTACCTCTCTAGTGTAACACATGTTACAAACATGTGTTACATATGTGCAAACCCCCTTTGTGTCCAAAAAAGGGTTGGGGTAACTACAAGTAACTTGTGTAACATTTACTACATATGTAGCTAATTATCCCACCAAAAAAACACCACTTTTTATTTGTACCGAATAAATTATGAAGTTTATACAATTTAACATTTAACAGCCAATCTTAAAAAAAACATTTTAACATTTAAACTTACTATTACATTAAGTAAAAACCTTTTGTAACACGTAAAAAACCTAACACGTGTTGCATTGGATGTATCTTCAAGTTGGAGATGGGATTATAAAAAGGAAAATGCACAACACTAAAAAAGTTGTAACACGTGTTACAACGGTTGTTTTAAGAACTTTCAAATAAACAAGTGTTGCAAAGGGGATGTTTTTAAATAACTGTTTAAATCAACGTAATAGAGATGTGTAAGTAGGTGATTTCCTTTTGTAACACTTGTTACATTAGATGTATCTTTACATTGAGGATGAGATTATAAAAAGGAAAATGCACAGCTGAGTAAAAAGATGTAACACGTGTTACAACGGTTGTTTTAAGAACTTTCAAATAAACAAGTGTTACACCGTGGATGTTTTAAAAAAACTGTTTTCATCCATTTGTAATAGAGACGTGAAAGTAGGTAAAAACCTGTTGTAACACGTGTTACATATATGCAGCCCCGATTTTTGGTAACAAAGAGGTTGAACATATGTAACACATGTTTGTAACATGTGTTACACTGGAGGGTAACTTTTGTAATAGAGACATGTAAGTAGGTAAAAACAGTTAGTATTCGGATCAAAAGCCCCAAACAAGCAATCAAACTAACAAAAACAATTACTGTTCAGATCAAAAGCCTCAAACAAGCAACCAAACCAACCACAATTTTTTTTTTTGTAAAATAAACGAGATCATCAACGATTATATTATGGACTTTTTAAATGTAACTAATATATAACAACAACAACAACAACAACAACAACAACAACAACAACAACAAGAATCATTATCTCAATTCTAAATTTTTTTAATACATTTAAAATAAAAAAAATACCCAACAAACTATCAAATCTATTTTACTAATTCACACACAAAATCATTCAACTTTTACCAAATAAATAACATTAAGACATGGAACCAGCCCATGTCATACTTGTGAGTATGTTCTTTGTGTTCTAACAAGTTTTTTTCTCAACCAAAACCCATGTAACTAAACGATTTCTGACCTGCTTCTCTCTCACACAATTGTGTGTGTTCTTGGTGTTCTAACAACTTTCTCTCTCTAAAACCCATGAACCAAATGATTTCTGACCTTCTTCTCACTCACACAGTTGTGTGTGTTTTTGGTCTTGGTGTTCCAATAACTTTCCCTCTCTAAAAACTCATCCAACCAAACGATTTCAACCTGCTTCTCTCGCACACACTTATGTGTGTGTTCTTGGTGTTCTTCATGAACACGATGGAGAATCTTGTTTCTCTTTCTCTCACACGCTTGTGTGTGTGTGTTTTTGGTGTTTCTCTTTCTTTAACAATAACGATTCAGGCTTGCTTCTCTCACACACACTTGTGTGTGTGTTCTTGGTGTTTATATTGAATCATGAAGATAGAGAGAGAATGGATGATGATGATGGTGAATGTACAGAAGAAGAAGATAGAGAGAGAATGAGATATTTTTGAATTCTCAAATGTGTTATTTTAGAGAGAGAATGGATGGTGATGGTTTGAAAAAGGTGATGGATGATGGGTTGAAAAAGGTGAAAAGTACAAAGCATAATATTCAAAGAAAAAACAAAAAGACTAAAATACCCTTAAAGCATGAGTTTAGATGAGGTGATGTGGATGAATGTGGACCACATATTCTAGTTTCCTAAGTTTTCTCACTAAAATGGGTTTTCTTCATATACTTACACTATATATATATATATATATATATATAGGGAGCCGCTAGAATGAGAACCACCACGAGTTATGAGAACCACGAGAACCGCGACCCGCGGGTGGCCGTCGGCGACGAAATTTTTTTTACACCTAGATCCGTATATTTTAGTGGGGGGTTTAAATTTTCGGTTCAAACGGCGCGCCCGAGGGGGTCGTTTTTTACGCCCAAAGTTTGGTAAAAAAAAAAAAAATTAAAAAAACCCAAACTTTGGGCGTAAAAAACTACCCCCTCGGGCGCGCCGTTTGAACCGAAAATTTAAACCCCCCACTAAAATATACGGATCTAGGTGTAAAAAAAATTTCGTCGCCGACGGCCACCCGCGGGGCGCGGTTCTCGTGGTTCTCATAACTCGTGGTGGTTCTCATTCTAGCGATCCCCTATATATATCTATACTATACTATTATAAAAAGAAGAAGTGATGGACATGGATGTAATTTTACAACGCGTACAAGTTTTGAAACAATATGTACAAAGAAATGCAACACATTTTAGAGGGGTAAAATGGGAAAGGGCACAACATTTTAAGACACTTCAAGGTTATAATGGTAAATTTATATGTGCGATTTTTATCATAAATCCCAAACTTTACCCTTGTCTCAGTAATAACTCCTTGGCAATTGAATGGTTTCTCAACTGAATGGGTTTAATTACATTAGGGAACTATTCCATTTCTCATCATCTCTCTCTGTTTCTCTCTATCGAATCCAAACGACATGGCCTTTCTCAGATGATGATGATGGACTGAAGTTAAAAGATGTGTCAAACCTGGCTGAATTAGGGGTTCTGGCTAAATATTCGAACATTGATATTCCGGCCAGAAGCTATGGTTCCGATGGTGAGTTCCGGCGACATGGGTAAGCCATGTGGTCGATCAAAGATGAACGGTTTGTAACGGCGACACGGGTAAGCATTTGTGTGATTGAAGAGGGACACAAGAACATGGGCAAACACTCAAAGTCCATCATTCTTGAAGGTGATGCAGCTAAGAAGACCCATTGGAAGATGGTAATTGAAGGATTCTGCTTCTCCCTTCCAGATTCATCACTACATCAATGTTATTCACCAGATTCAACCTGTTAGCGATCAAGGTAATGGGATTCATCACTAATTGGGGTCCAGATTCATCACTAATTTCAGCTTTTTACTTAAAAAAAGGTAATTTTTACAGTAAGTTTCACTGTAGTCGTGCTTTGTGGTTTCAGATTTCAAGTCCCGCTATCACTTCTTCAATACTAGGGTGTTTGGATATGTATTTTTCAGGTCTGATAACAGTGCCTAAACCTAACATGAGGATTGATTGATTGACTATCTCGATGGAAAATTTCAAGCCGATAAATTCTACCATTGAGGGTTCTATGGAAAATGGATCTACCGTTAAAGCTCGATTTAGAGACTTTTGCAAGTTTTTTTCGATCTGTTTTTGGTTTTTAGTTTGTTTTATCTTTTAAGATTATTAAGTTATGTGATACGAATTGATTTGCAGTTTTTTATTTATATATATATTTTTTTGTGAAAGTAATGTTTTTTTACGATCATCAGATACATTGTCCACTCACTTTTGTTATGTGCCTGATCAGGATCATTATGGTAACATGGTAACAAGATGATTGAACCCGGGAAGCTAGAGCTGAGGTAAGGTGGAGGTTGGGGGTTCGACTCCGGTCGGGCGTGTATTTACCTCCTTGGGTGGGCGGCTCTCAGTTACACTGCGAGTTGCCCTTAGCCGTAGTTCGCTACGGTCTCCCAGCGTAGCTGGGTTGTCGTTCAAAAAAAAAAAAAAAAACAAGATGATTGATCTTGCAGGTGAACAAAACTACCAGGTGGATACCAAATTTGGTTTTGCTAATCTGAAGTTGAGAAGCGGCTGCAAAAGTATGAGACGAATGAGTTGTTAAAGCATGAAAGGCATCTGTTTTCCGTCTGATACTGTATCAGTTTAATGATACTTTCGTTAGAATTTTACTTGTTGCAGCTGTGATGGGAAAACTAAAAGGTGATACTTTCCACAGAATTGTTTTTGCTGTGATGAAGGCACAAAAGGTGATAAATTGCATTACATCTTGGCTTTCAAATGGTGATATAATGCAATTTATCAAGGCACAAAAGGTGAGAAAACTAAAACAATTCCGTGGATATCTTATACACATGGCAATCATGACCCGTTCTTAAAGAAATTGGTTGATTTGGGTCATTTTTGTTTAGCTAAATGAGTTGATTTTGGTCTCTCAAATTATAAAATGGGTCACTCATATAAAACAAGCTAAATTAGAATGGGTCAAAATGGATCGCTCATATATGATTGCTTCGGTTGCACGAAACGTCAAATAACAGTTTATGGAGTTAATACATCTTCACCTTTTTTTGTAAATTTGTTATTCTTTAAATTCTAAAACACATGAGTAATCTTTAGTTTTCATCGTATGTGCTCAAAAACAATAACATGACTTATCTTTATTTTTTTAATGTTTATGATCAAAGCCACTCATGCGTATGCCACTGAATTAACAATTAACATTCGTGCATTAGCTTGTTTTATTCGAAAACCAGGTTGATGAAGATGATTATCATTGGACACACAACAAGAGCAACATTTTGGCATGGTTACATAAGTCTCTTACCAGAAAATCAGAAATTGCTCAAAGTATTGGTGAGTGAATATGTGAATGTTATACAACACCTAGCTCCTATATAGTTTTGCCAGTCTATGTTTGTTTGTAACATTGTTTGTAAAAAAAATTTCGTCGCCGACGGCCACCCGCGGGGCGCGGTTCTCGTGGTTCTCATAACTCGTGGTGGTTCTCATTCTAGCGATCCCCTATATATATATATATATAAGGAGCGAGAGGCGATAAAATGAGATTGTGAAGGCTTAGGAAAGTGACATGTGACCCCTAAAGAAGGATTTTATTAGAATAGATAGATAATCCAAACTATAATTACGAATAAATCAACTAACTAGGGTCGTAAACGAGTTGAACCAAGCTCGAGCTCGATTAGGCTTGAGCTCATTTAATTAATGAGAACTTAAATTTGGCTCAGTTTGACTTTTGTTTTTTAAGCTCGAGCTCGTGAGTAGTTTTTAAGATCGAGCTTGGCTCTTTTATTATTTAATTATTTTTATATAAATAAAAATTATAATTTTGTTATAAAACATAATGTGTGTATATATTATATAGTTATTTTTATCATATAAATATATACACACACTATTATATATCGAGTTCGCAAGCCGGCTCGAACCCAATTTTAGACGGAGGGCGAAACCGTAATTTTAAACTGTGAGTAGAATTAGAAATGCGTTTTTGAACTGAGGGCAAAAGCGTAAATTTTGAGCTAGGGCAAAAATATAATTTTATTTTGAATTAGGGGCAAAAGCGTAATTTTAAACAAAAGACGAAACTGTAATTTTAGGCTGAGAATAAAATTTAAATTAAAAATTGGTTGGTCCAATAGGGAAGTGCCAGGCAAGCTGCCTGGCACTATTCCCTCAACTCCTTTATGTATATGTAGGGTAATGAGTTAAGACTATGGGGTATGGGGCTTGAGTTGGAGGAAAACGCCCAAGCCACCACCCCGGGTGGGCTTGGGTTGAGGCGTGGCCCTTGGGGCTTGGGTTTCAAGCCGGGCGTGGGGCGGTCTTGACATCCGATCTGGCGGCCTTCTATTGACTGTCAACCGCCATGTCATAGCGGGCCATTTGAAAGTTTGAATTTTAAATTCAAACCGTTTGGCTAAGCCAAGCGGTCACCCCAACCCCAACATCCCCTATAAATGTAACCCCCAACTCCACCGGCTACCCCATCCCAAACCGTCACTATCCACCGCTACCCCACCGGCTACCCACTTGATCCCACGAACCCGCTACCCCAACCCGAAGAACATGGCATTTTGGACTCACGAGGAAGAATTGGCTCCCGTCACAAGCGTCGTTGACGCTATGAAGAGGCGGCAACCCGACCAAACACGATATTGGCCGGAAGCATTCGCAACGTACCGACATAACGTCGGACACGACCGCCACAACCTCAACGCGTGCCAACATAAATGGCGCGAGCTACGGCCCAAGCTCGATCGTTTCAAGGCTTACTACGAAGCTGTTCCGAGCGGCAAGTTAAGCCACGAGGACCGGGTGGCGGTGGCGAACATAGAGTTTCGAGGCAAGGAGCGAAAGGCGTTCGACAAGATCGCCCTTTTTGAAATTTACCTAACGCTCTAGGTTTTTTATTTTGTAATTTTTAGGAATTATGTAATTTTTAGGATTATGTAATTTTTAAAATTTTAATGACATTTTAGGGTTTTTTTTATAAATGTTGTGTGAATTTTATAAATTTTTGTAGATTAGGGGCGCGAGGCTTTGTTTTTAGTAGATTAGGGTTTTCCATTCAGAAGGGGATGGTGGCGCAGTTTGTTGTCCGTCTACCTGCTATTCATATGTAATTTGCCGTGTTGATTGGAATGAAATATTTAAGTTGTGTGTAAATTTTTTGTAATTTTTTTTTAATAATCTGCCAAGCGGTGCACCAAACCCAAGCCCAACCCACGCCCCGTCATACCCCACGGACACATCACTAGGCGGTGGGATGGCTCCAATTCCAGGTGTCAACTCATGCCCCAACCCAAGCCCAACCCAAGCACTACCATACCCCACGGTCCAAGCGCACCAAAAATTAGTTAAGTTTCTATACGTGGCAGGGGCTTAGTGGCTATCTGGGACATGCAAATATGTGTGGGTAGGGATTGAAGTGAGGATGTAATAAAGGTTGAAAGATAAGTAACTGAAAAAAAATGAATACTGAAATAAATCATTAAGAATATAAAAAAGAATCAATTGTAAAGTAAAATGCTCAACAATATTATATTATTATATAAATATAATAATCAATCATATTACATTACATAATTATTACTAGTTTTAAAACTCCCATTGCGGGTGGGCGTAAAACCGTGCTAGTAGTGTTGGGATAGAACCGTGCTAGGTAGCAAGTCAACAACGACCAAAATCAAGAAAAACATAAAAGATAAACACGGATTTATAACCAAGTAACTCATATGACGTAAAACGTAAACGAACTCGCATTTATACTGACACGTATTAAAAAGTCAAGAAGGACAAAAAGCTTTGAGAAAATAGAGAGACAAACATGAGAACTTTAAAATTTAAAGGGGGGTAAAAAAACACTAAGAAAAAGGTTTGATAGAAAGTCAAGGACAAAAAGCTTTGATAAAATAGAGAGACAAACATAAGAGCATTCACATCCTAACCATCAAATTATGTGAGGAGGGGTTTTTATATTATAAAGGGTATAAAAAGTGGTTGTGAGTAGAGGAGAGAGAAAATGTTACTGTTCATCTGTATATTTGGGGGGACACTGTTCACCCGTTATAATTTTTTAATATATTTTGAAAGTGGTTGTGAGAGAAAAATGTAATGATAATATTATTTAATTGAAAGGAGAGAGAAAAAATATTTGTTTTTAGTGAAAATATATTGATATAGGAGTTGTTTTTTAGTGGAATGTATGTATAATTTGATGGATTGGATGTGAATGCTCTAAGAACTTTAAAATTTACACTGTAGACAAAAGTCTACCTCAAATGTTATATACAGTAATAGTAATTATGAAGTGAAATATGCAATGTCTAAAATAATAATAATAATAATAATAATAATAATAGTATAAATATAGTTTATAAGTGTTTGTGTAAATTAATAATATAAATATCACAACTAGCTAAACTATATAAATTGAGTTCAGTATAAATAATTTACTATAATTATTTAAAATATTGGAAAATCATGTTTAAGTAGTGTAAGAAGTTGTAGACTAGTTATAGATAGTTTATAAACTTAGATAATTATTAAGGATTTATCTAAATAAATAAATAACTATAGTGTATAATTACTAGAATAAACGTTGAAAATTGATGATGATTTCAGTGATTTGCAAACTTATTTCTTCTTCGAATCGAATCGATTCTTAGAGCATTCACATCCATTCCACCATATTTTCACCCTAAATTACACTAAAAAACACTATATTTTCTCTCTTCTTTTCAATTAAATAATATTTTTTTATACCTTTATCATTACCTTTTCTATCTCCTTCACTCACAACTACTTTCAAAATGTATTAAAAAATTATAGGGGGTGAACAGTGTCCCCCCAAATATACAGATGAACAGTAACATTTTCTCTCTCCTCCACTCACAACCACTTTTTATATTTTAAAAACACCACACACACAATTTGATTATTTGGATGTGAATGCTCTTAGCCTAGAGTAAACGTCTGAATTTAGAGAACAAAAACAAATAGGTTCATTAACAACTAAAACATGATGTATGAATTTATTTGTACAATTTGTACCTTCTCATCAACGAACACAATAATCCGTCCATAAAAGTTCTTAACCTTCTCGTACACCGGCCCCACGGTGGAGACTATGGCATTTTTCGCATAAACAACCACCGTTTTCGGGACGGCATAATTTTTCTTTGCGACTACAAGCAATTTTATTGCGATTTCCTTTATAAACCTTAGGTGTTTTAGCTAATACTTAATAATAGCAGAATTTGACGAAGAATTAAGTGAAATCTGCTAAAGATGAAATGATTTAGCGACCTCGTTAAAATCCATAGTTCGTGAAGGAGCTGAGGTTAAACTGTGAAATTATGGAAGATTACAGGCCAGAAAATGGTTTATACGTGTTTGAGATAACTGAAAATGAAATTGGTGAAAAGATATATGAAGAATGCATATGATATATAGTTTAGCTCCAGTGCCATATACTATAGCTTTTTGTCCTTGAGTATTTTGGTCCATTTAGTTTACCAAAACGACTTCGTTTTGTTAAAAAAAAAAATAGCAAACTAGCAAAAATTTTTGTGGATCAGTTTGTTTGAACTGAAAGGGCGCGCTCATTAAACTTGATTTAGCTATCTTAGTATATCTCATTAAGACGGTTTGTAAGTATATCTCATTAAGACGGTTTGTACTTTGTAGGGTTATCGGAATCCAACATTTTTAATAACACAAAATTTTAATCTTTTAATAAGTTCATATCTTGTAAAAGAATAGAAGGTTTGAGCCTTTGACAAACCTCCCGGCGAGAAGTTCGTTCCTGTTCACGAATAAACATAAGCAAAAATACTTGTTCATTTGACTATTGAACGGACACTAAGCAAAAATACTTGTTCATTTGACTATTGAACGGACACTAACACGTGTCTCATTCGTTCATTCATTCATTCCATGTACGTTCAATCCTCATTCATTAAAGATTATTTATTTCCGTTTACATCTTCGTTCAAATAAGTTGAGTTCACGCGCATATTTTTGTGTACTTTTAAAATGTTAGTTCTGGTCTAATGATACAAACACTTAAATTTAAAGATATATGTTTGTAATTTTAACGAGTGAACATAAACTAACATTTATTTTCAATATATTTGTTTGTAATATAAACGAGTGAACATAAAATAACATTTATTTTCTTAATGAACAAACATAAAAGAAAGCATGTACGTGGTACAAATATATTAAATTGTTACATTATTAATATTATATTATTATTATTATTATTATTTCATCTTATACGTGAGTACGTGACACATATTCTGCCTCCCATAACAAGAAACCCTGGATCCATCACCGAATGTTGGCGTGAGGATGATTCTAATCTTACCAATGTTTATATAGAATGAAAAGCATAAAAAGAATTATATCCAATGTAGTTTTATATCATTTTCAAAAGAGTTAATTACACCGTTAGTCCCTGTGGTTTATGCAAAGTAACAAGATCAGGTACTAATAGTTTAAAGTCACACTTTAAGGTTCTAACATTTCATTTTGTAACAACCTGAGGTATTAACACTAACTTTTGTTAACTTTTCTGTTAAATTAGAGTGAAATTACTACAATGCCCTTTTACAACTACATGGGCCATTTATGTAAGAGTAAATTATGTTTTTGGCCCCTGTGGTTATATCACTTTTACTATATTAGTCCAAAATAAGAATTTTTAACATATCTGCCCCCATGGTCTCTATAACTAACCATTTTGGCCCCTAAGTCTAGAGATCATGGGGGCCAAAATGGTTAGTTATAGAGACCATGAGGGCCAAAATGGTTAGACTTAGGGGCCAAAATGATTAGTTATAGAGACCATGGGGGCAGATATGTTAAAATTTCTTATTTTGAGCTAATATAGTAAAAGTGATATAACCACAGGGGCCAAAAACGTAATTTACTCTTTATGTAATTAACTTTATTTTAATCCCTTTTACAACTACAGGGGCCATATATAAATAAATATAATTCTTTAGCTAAACATGTCTGCAGTGAATATCCATTCAAGGGGGAAATTTGGGCAATGTATCTCAATAGTCTTAATAAAACCTAAAGATAATTAAACATAAATGTATCTGAATAAAACATAAAGACGATGGATGGTGGAAAATATGCATACAACTGAGATATCATTTGTTGCAAATACCAGTCGTTTATATTTCCACTGGCCGCTGCATACTTCCACTGCCTTTTCATTTGAGACATCCCATACCTGCAGATTGTTATTCATATATGTCACACCCTCAAAATACCACATGCGGAAACCCCGCTAGGCGTGTGACGTACCAGGATCTAGCCACTAATCACATTGAACTCATAACAAGATTTCAAATAAAGTTGCTATCTATAAATAAAATTATTTCAAACATAAGCTTAATAAAATCCAACAAGTTCAGCGGAAGCAATAAGTAAATCATTGTTCAAATGTTTCAAAAACCAAATGTATGAAAACCAATAAGCCTATCATGTGTTTCCAAACAGCTCGACCCATGACCACTCCAGCGATCCCAGACAGCAAGTTCCTTATCCATAGAATCTAACGACCTGCGAGCATGCAACAAGTATATCAGCACAAGCTGGCGAGTTCATAGTTTTGTGAAAACGTTAGTTGCCAAGTGTTTAGTTCAATTTGATGATAATGTTGATAATAACTCGAGTACCGCAAGATGGCGTCAGATTGTTTGACCGTCCCCAATGCCCCTATCCATACATTGGTCGTGATTTAAGATCATTAGTTCACGTACGTCCTCTCAGGTACGGTGTGAGGTTGCCAAGCCTAATAGCGCTATCAACTAATACCCTGTTACCTCTCAGGTAACTAATTCCGTATAAGATGGGACTTAAAGTGATAGGAATGAGTGTATTATCTAACATCCCAGTTTAACCCAAAAAGATGTATTCCTCTCAGGAATACCCATTTGATTGTCTCACCCACCGGGACGCATGCTCAAGAGAAATGAACTCACCTTAGGTTGCTCGGTTTATGATTACGTACTTCTATGCGTTAAATGTTAAGTCCGTTACAGGCGACCCTATATATAATAAATGTAAGTACACGTATGCAGGGTCATGCAATACCCTAGTGTTTCCAAACAACTCAAGGTTTAAGCGAATCAGGTTAACAAGCTGTCATACAGTAGCACCCACGTAATGATATATCTATACATGTGCTAAAAATTCTGCCATCATATATATTTACAACTGAATGTTTTACTCGCATTCAGGTTCTTAAATTACTAATTCACATAACAATAATGTACACCTAATATATATATCCTCAATTCAATTTCAAACATGCTGCACATACAATATACACATACACCTGATTGGCCCAAAGAGAAAGGGGACTTCGGCCCACTCAAATTCTGGTTCCCTTTGCATCGCAAATTCAGAACTTCTTAATTCATCTATTTAAATTTAAATTATCCTACATATACAAAAGCAAGTTAGGGGAATAGTGTCACGCAGCTGCGTGACACTTCCTTATTTGACCAACCATTTTATTGTTTTATATTCGTTTTAAAATTACGGTTTAGTCCTTAATTTAAAATAAAATTACGTTTTTACTCCCACTTAAAAATAAAATTATGTTTTTGTCACTCGCTCAAAATTACGATTTTTCCATGAGTTCAAAATTATGGTTTTATCCCCAGATTACATTTACAATTTTCACCCCAATTCAAAATAAATTTTTGCTTTTGCCCCAAACTAAAAATGACGATTTTGCATTTTTGCCCCGTTTCAAAAATTATGATTTCGCCTTCAGTTTAAAAATATGTTGTTGCCCGGTTCAAAATAAAAGTATGCTTTTGCCCCCCAATTCAAAATTACGATTTTGCCCTCAGTTCAAAATTTTGATTTTGCCGTAGGTCAAATTAAAAATATAGTTTTCCCCAGCTTAAAATTACGATTTTGTCCTTAGTGCAAAGTTATATTATGATTTTTTCTTTGGTTCAAATTTATAGTATTGTCATCAATTTAACTTTTGGCAAATTACGATTTTACCAAAGTCAACAAATACAACTTTGCCCTCAGTTCAAATTACAGTATTGCTATCGTTTTAGTTTTCTTAGCAAAACTATAAAAGTGTTTTTTTAATTGGTTGATTGAATTTAATTTTTTTCCATGTCAAGGAGCTGCCTAACACTCGCTCATTAATCCTGACAAACTACAGTTTTGCCCTGAGCTCAAAACTACGGTCTTGTCATCGTTTTAGTTTTTTTCCTAACAAAACTATAATAGTGTTTTTTTTATTGATTGAGAATTATTCGACCATCGCCCCGCAACGCGGGCGGGGCACAACTAGTTACCTACATTCGCAAATAACCTTCAATACTATTTGCTAATACATATCGGCCCATGTACAATTTAGACTACATAAAGCCCAGCCAAGTGTGCGATTGGGTCAGTTGTGCAACCCATTTACTTACGTCCCGTCAAGAAGCGTGCGGGCCCAGCTAATGCAACACGACAGCCCCGGCCCACACTCTGAAGTGTGCATTTGCCTCCGGAGTGTGCGGCTCGGAAGTGTGCGACTTCAGCGACAAGCAATATCAGGTTGTACAGCCCGCTGTTTCGCCGGTTCGATGCATTAACGTGCGTGTTCCTTATGTGATTGGTTACACCCACCCATGAATTAAGAAGTCAGTTACCCATTCCCATAATATTCGACTTATCCCATCAATTTAACATTTAAACTATTCAATCATCTTAGTGCACTGCTTCATATAAACCCTAGCAATCAACTAAGCCATTAACTCGATCATCATGCAGACAAGGATTTAAATGCCCAAAGATATTACCTCCTACTCATGCATAGCAAACAATCTTTCCTTCACTACGTAATGGCTAACATTACTAACAATTAACCGAACCGATTCTGTAAACATTAAACATTATATTAAACCCGTAATTCCCTTTTTTTTAAGTCACGAAGTGTGTTAACATGCAACCCTAGTTTACTAGCTGTTCATTATGGACATATTTATGCTAATAAGTTCGATCCAACCACATCAAGCATTTGATCCGACTCACAAAATCACGTTATGTATTCAAACTCTTAGATCATGTACACCCTAACTAACAAATACTCAAACGATCAAGTACAACCAGAGAACTACAACAAACAGAGAAGGTGATACACTAACTGAGAAGAGAGACGAAATCGAAAAGAGAACTTCAAGATGGAGGAGAGGTTGCCGTCAGGTTCAAGGAGAGAAGAAGAGAAGTATTTGAGGGTCTTGTAATTTGCGTAGTTGTTAGTTAATTGTAAGACCCTAATACTTATTTGACAAAAAGTCGTAGCGGAAATTCATGCCATAAAATTTCTTTCCTTATAAATACCTTGACTTAATTAAAAGTTCATTTTAAAATAATTCTTGGATATAAATTCATCAATCTTCTTATTTACTAAATAAAAACATAACTTATGTTTACTATATTACATACACTAACGTTCCCGTACAATCTATCTTCTGACTCGGTCTTCGATCTCTACTCCTCGATGATCCTTCGTGACTCGTACAACCTGCACTCACCATATAAGTCAAAACATTAGTACTCATTATAAACATAATAAGATTCATTCTCTTTTACTTTCCATTCCGTCATTCCTTTACATTTAAGCATTTTCGTCTGAGTATCCACTCACTAGTGAGACTTCAACATTGTACCTGCATTACACTTCATTCTCAAGGTACACTGTTAATAGCATCAATACTCAATCGTATTGAAAACATATGAGCGTACATACATACCTACGGGCATACATATATACAGACATACTTGCATCCATATAAAATACGTTAATACCTACACGCGTACGTACCTTCATACTTAAATACATAATGCTTACGTTCATACATATCTACTTGCATACATACATACACTCATACCTACATATATACCTACCTACACACATAACTACATACTTACACACATACATAATATGATCATATCTATACACGTACATACCTTCACATGCACATACATATACTTACATACGCTCAGACATACCTACAATTCTTGTTTAACTTATTTACATTTACTTATCATACTCGTGCATTAATTACATGAGCTTAGACTGGGATTTATAGCCCTTAAACATCAGGGAAACCATCGAAATCGAGTTCGCGGAACAAAACAAGCAAAACAGCCAGTTAAGAGGCTCTCGCGGGCCGCGACCCACTTAACAACATATCTCGCGGGCCGCGAGTGATCTCGCGTGCCGCGACGGATCAGGTAGTTACTGTCGCGTGACGCGACGGGTCCTTTTTACCAGGGAGTGCAGCTTTAAAAGCTGCACACTCCCAGCTACGATATTCGTTACGGAAACGATCATAACTTCTTCGTTATTGATCCAAATTCAGTTCCGTTTCTTCCTACGCGATCGTAATTTGATCCTCTAACATATGGACTCAGAATCCCATATCCGACTTAAGGAAATTCTTATCTTACGCAGTTTCGGCTTATTAATCATTTTCTAATTATTCGACCCACTCATGTTTTCATCAAACCACTCATTTGTTCTAACCCAAAACATACTTGGACATTATAACCATAATACTTTTACTTTATCCGAAGTTTCGTACTTGGGGTTTACGCCCCCAATACCCAGTATTCGTTAAACTCATTCATTTCATTTAAACCTACGAATCATACATTGTTACTAAAACCTCCATTTGCGCAATTATATATCTATTAAACCAAACTCACGTCTGAGTCTATTGACTATTAAACCGCATCCCGATTCCTGGATTACGTACTTATGTGCAATTCTACCCATTAACCGGTTATACTACCGTCATTGCAACATTTCAATATAATCATAAGACCTCATTTTGACCCGTTTGGTCTACTTAGCGAAATTCACCGATTTCATACAACTAAATCCATACTTGACCTTAAACATCATGTTTAATTAATTAGAACGCTACATTACTTAAGCAAACTAAGAAGTGATTATGGAAATTACTTACCTCGTGCATCCGGGTTCGTATCTGATTCCTTGCCTCCTCTTGACCCGTTAGCCTTTCATGCTTGAGTCCGTCTTGACATGATTCCTATACTTTCATGTCACCAAATCACATTTTCGTTAGCATACACCATTGTACATGTTAACGATCATATCAATCGCATATTTCACATTTGACTTCCTTTAGTCACAACTAACAAGCATAAGACATATAATCAAATTCATATCCTTTCAAACTCATGTAATTCATCATGTCATCACAAATAACGCGTATTGACATAACATGTACCATACGACTTCCTATAATCCTACCTTTATAACAACAAATCAAATCATACTTCTTATGCGTAGATGCGTAGTTGACTTTCAGAAGTCAACGGTTTAACATATAACTTACGACATAACCTCATATATCCGTGTCATTATATTAGGCTATACAAACATCACTATATATATATATAGGGGATGGTTCAAATGAAAACCACTTTTAACGCGAAAACTCGAAAACTAACTAAAAAAAGCCTAAAAACACACAAATTTTTTTTTTTCAATTTTTTTTAAAAATTTCGCTGGTTTTTATATATGAAAAAAAAATTAAAAAAAAATTTTTTTTTTTTTGGATTGTACTGCACATGTGTAGTACACTAATACGGAAAGCCTAAACCACTTAACCCACCCCCCACCGACACCCCCCAAAAACCTAAACCCCCCACCCCCACCCCCCAAAAACCTAAATTCACCCTCCCACCAAAAGCCTAACCCCCCCCCCCCAAAAAAAAAACCTAAACCCCCCACCCCCACCCTCCCGAAAACCTAAAACTAAACCCTAAACATAAACCCGAAAAAAACCTAAACCCCCCACCCCCACCCCCCAAAAACCTAAACCCCCCTCCCCCCCACACCCAAAAACCTAATCCTAATCATAAACCTCCAAAAAAACTAACCCTAAAAGCTAAACTAGACTCAAAAAGCTAATTTTAAGCATGTAATGCAATTGTAGTACATGTTATATTGCACATGTGCACTACTATAATAATAGTATTGAAAACAAGACGACACCATAAATCTTTTTTTATGTCATAAAAAATATGCTCGAATATACTTGAATGAAAGATACAAAAATTTGTGATCTTATGGTGCCATTTTTGTTTTAAAATGATAACGTATGGAGAAATGGGAAATGTTTGAAAAGTTACATATTTTTTTTTCCAATTTTACCCCTCCTTCATTAAAAGTCTCCCCCTCTTCTTTTTAGTGGTTTTTAATTAGTTTTCGAGTTTTCACAATAACTAGTGGTTTTCATTTGAACCTTCCCCTATATATATATATATATATATATATATATATATATAGGTAAAGAGTAAAATACAAATGCGCTTATCGTACGATACGTACGCGATCATCCCAGCTGTTCGATCAGGTGCAGATCTGGTGCGAATTCAATACATATCGCATGTGAAAAAATGGTTAGCATGGGGTAGTGTGAAAAATGGCATGGGGTGTGTAGATGGACAAAATCGCATGTGGAAGATTTGAATATCGCATCCTTCCATACTTAGGCCTCAGACATCGACCTTCATGGTGAAAATTGCATTCCTCACATCTCGGCTTAGTCCCCCAGTAAACCTTACCACCGGCCTTATTAGTGGCTCCATAAGCTTGCATGCCACGAGGCGGGTTCACTTCCCTTCTTTTGTTTGCTTTAGAGTTTCCATAACTGACTTGGGTGCCTATCTTTAGGTTTGAGGACTTTCTTTTCTTATTGTCCGAAGACTCCATGTGAGTCTCTTTCTTGTTTGCCTCAGATCCCGAAAACTTTCCCATACGCAGAGCTTCTTCAGTAAGTTTGACACTCAAATCGATAGCCTCTGTGATGGTTGAAGGCTTTGAGGCAATAACCATGCTCATAATTTGATGTGCAAGTCCCCAAATGAATCGCTCAATCCTCTTGAACTCTAGCTTGACTAAATAGGGAACAACCCTAGACAAGTCGTGAAAGCGTTGGACGTACTCAGAAATCTTCGGCCAGTCCATTTTCAAATCCCAGAACTCAATCTCAAGCTTCTGGATTTCGGCCCTAGAACAGTACTTCTTCCGCATCAATTCCTTGAGCTCGTCCCAGCTCAGTGCATAAGCAGTATCTTCACCAAGGGTCTGAACCTGAAGGTTCCACCAGGAGAGTGCGTCATCCAAAAACAACCTTGAGATAAAGGTAACACTCCGCTCGGGAGAACAGTTACACATTCTCAGAACGGAGTCAGTCTTTTCTACCCAGCGAACAAATGCAACGGCACCTCCTGTGCCGTCAAAATTCAAGGGCTTGCAGTCCAGAAACTGTTTATAGGTGCAGCCAGTTGGAGGGTTACCTCCGAAAGTGCCACCGATGCGTTCAGAGCGGAGGGCTTCATACTGCGCTATAACTTGAGAAATGCGCTCATTGTATTCGGCCATAGTTAACGTAATGGTGTCCGTGTCACGTCTGGGTGGCATTTTCGTCTGCCAAAAGGTATGGGGTAGGTTAGACAATATTCCATAATTGTCTATGAGGTACATATCACCACAAACAAACATGTAATCACCCAATATCATATGCATATATAATCAACAATGTATAGGTAAGGAAACAACTACTGAGCTTTCATATAGGCTTGACAACTTGACTTATTGTTTGTAATGGGAAAAACAAAATGAACTCGAGGTTGTATCACCTCGGTCATACAAGTTTCATAATATGAAAGTAGTAGTTATTTTCCTCCTACATTGGTTTTCTTAGGTCTTTAGCTTCACAATGACGGGTATACTTCCCATGAGATGGGGGTTGTACATATAGGGGTGATAGGGAGTGTAACGTCACTGAATCCTTTCTGAATGTTATCCATCTTCACTTGCTTAGATATCGGTTCTCAAACGGCTCGTAGACGGGTAGAAGTGTCAGACACGAAGTAGGTAAGGACAGGTTTCCTACTTTGCAAAGTGCTATAGCAATTGCCTAAGTATTGTTCTACTAGATGGAGGTGTGAACACTCAGAAATTTTTGGATGAATGGGGATCGTTAGCTTGACCCGCAGAGTCCACCAGGATTTCCATGCACTACAAGTTGTTATTACATGGGCCCCCGTAATAATAAATTGTCTTGCACGGTCACCCCAACTTTCCCTCGTTCAAGAATATGGTCAACCAAAGAGGGGACACTACTATCCTTATACCTCTGACATGGAAAGGACCATTGCGGTGGTCCACGCGCTAACATCTGTTATCGTTACGCGCGAATAGGCACGATGATTAAACGTAATAGGAATAAGGAGAATTCCTAGTAGTTGGAGGGGCACCTTCAAGATGAGTACTTCATTTTCCTTGTCTGGTCAAGTGTGTCGTCAATCTGGTTTCACCAAAGCCACAGGGACCTCGTCCTACTGATAAAATTGTTATCCAAGGTTGCCGCCTCCGCCTTGCTGTCACTACCGTAGTCAAGCACCTTCGCATTCGAGAGGGAAGAATAACCATCTTCTACGGAAACAAGCTCAGGATCTCGTCTGGTAATCACTCCAGCCATGAGCTTTGCAATAAGCGCGAGGTCGATAGTCTCATCGTGCGAGTCGAGAACAATATTAGGATTCGGAGTCGTAGGTATCTCATTCACGTCAATAATTATTCTGTACACTTATACGTATATATATATATATATATATATATATATATATATATATATCAATAAATAAATATGTTACTTAGCATAAACATGCAAATAGATGCATCATATCACATATAACTCTCGCTTGTTCTTTGGGGGGGGGTCATTTTGTCTTTGGTGAGTCTATCCCACATAGACTATGCCTTAATTGGCACGTTAATTTGGGGTATTCTCCTCCCTATTAATGTCCTTGCCTTGTCTTTTCTTTGAAAATGTTTGACTCATGGATCTTGACGCTTTCATAAATGCAATGAAAAACCCTTTTTGTAAAAATGTTTCCGTGAGAGAGTCCTAGTGATTGTAGTCTAGACTCGAGAAGGAATCCTAGTTCACTACAATGGAAGCTCTGATACCAAACTGTCACACCCTGACTTTTGCGGAAGCGTATGATGTGTGACTTGTTCAATATCATTGCATTCAATCATAATAAACAACTATATGATCAAAATGATGTCCATCCATTCATTAAGTTTAAAATATTACAAACACCAGTCATTTAAGTTTCAAGCAACACAACCTTTGACTAAGTACAAACCAACAAAAGTGGATGACATTTAACTTGAAATTTACTTCTAGAAACAACACCCGCGCCCAAGATCCAACTTGTTACCTGAAATACATGTAATTTTGGAAAACATCAACAAAAGTTGATCGAGTTCATGCGTTTTGTTTGAGTATTGATAAGCTTGTAAACATTTGAGAGACTCCTTTGAAAACAGGAATGAAAAGCCTCTATGAACAGATCAAATTAATGTTATGGAAGGACATTAATGTATATGAAGACATAGGGAGCACTCAAGATGAGTAGGCTTATACCCTCGTCGATTTCCTCGACTGTGTCGAATTTTCCCCTTCGACTGAGTCAATTTACCTTGACTGGGTCAAGTTTACCCTTGACCGTTGTCGAGTTACCTCGACCGGGACACCGAAGCACTTAAGTGGTCATAGAAGGACCATGAGTGGGGCTCGACCGTACCCGTTAGATCTAACCTTCATCCATAATTAAGAGTTAATGGCATTTCAAATTCAATCTATGCTCACATGATCTAATAGTTCGTTTCATAGTCAATTCATACCGTTTAAACATTCGTAACATGTATTCCACCCCCGAGAGTTATAAAACTAAAAACAGTTAAAAGAAAAGGGGGACATGAACTCACGGTTTTGCGTTCTTCAATCCGTCGTAACTCAAGCTGCTACTAGTGTGCACGACTACCTACAACGTACTACAGTCTATCAGACGAGCGGGTCGTGCCTTGACTTAGTATTAATTAGTGTCTTTGAGTTACGTTTCTTTGTGTCCTTAATGTTATTCCAAGTTATATAATTATTTGTTGAAATAATAAATATTTTAACTTCAATTATATTTATGAATTTTGGAATATTAGTTAAAATAATACATTTTAACTTGTCAAGTTTATGTATTTGTACTTGTATAACTTTCCCCAAAGATGGGTGTATTCATACATGTGTTCTTAAACTTGTGTATTTTGCCATATTGGTGGCGTATTCCGGTGTGTATTCGTATGTACGCGAATACGTATTTCTTGTATCTGTTCATGTACTTAATTGTTGTATTAAGTTTCCCGGAATAATATTTCTAATAAAAATACATCAATATATATTTCCAAAATATATATATTTTAAGAAATATTACTTAGAAAAATTATTTAGAATTTTTCCTTGGCAAAAATATTTATACTTCCATATAAGTCCCAAAGATAATATATTTTCAAGTTAAACTTGGAAAACATAAACTTATTTTTCACCCAAAAAATAATGTGTCCAAAGTTTATTTAAGAAAATATATATTTTCTCTCAAAAATAATATATCTTCTAATAATTTCAAGAAAATATATATATTTTTACTTAACAAAAATAATGTATTTTCTCCTTGTCAAAGATATGATTTATTTTACAATACTCACGAAAATCATATTTTTGTTCTTTTGATGTCCAAAATACCAATTACCAAAATATACTTATGAATAAATTTATGGAATATTTTTGTCAGTGATATTCCTCGTTCGGTTCTCCAATATTTTGAGTATAACTTATATATATTCATTTCTTGAAATTTTTGGTAATATTTTGTATTGTAATTTCTTGGTACTTTGGTGAGTTATATTATTTCAAGCCCTAAAATAATATAACTAATACACATAATATACAAATAATCACACACATGGTGACATCTAAATATATATTCTCCTAAATACATATTTAGTCACTTTTATTATCAAAAACCAACCTCCAATATTTTGTAATTTTTGTAACAAAAATTATGGCAAACTTTATATGAAAAATCATGGTTAAAATATATTTGTAAATATTTGTTTAAAAATATTTTTCTAAGTGTTTAATTTCTAGAAAAATTTTGCCATAGTTTCCCCTTAAAAATGGAGGTTTCCATGCTTTCAAAGCATATTATTTTCTTTTATAAATCATCATCAATCATCAACAATTTGTAGTAACTTACCATGTGCCAAAAATATGAGATTTACACTATGACATGAACTTGAAACTTTGTAAAAATTTGTAGTAACTTACTAGTGTATTTAGTAAGCTTAGTTACCCTTTAAAGTGTGGTTGTTTATTTAAAAATATAATTCTTGAAGAATTTAGATCTTCACAACTTGTAAAGTGATTTTCTAAAAATATTTCTTCTTGAATTTTTCTTGTTAAATATATATTTCTACACTTGATTAACCACTAAAAATGTGATTAGTTTCTTTAAGAACCAACTTTATGTAAATCTTGTATTTTAACTTAGTTTCTTGAGAAATCTATTTTGAAATCATTCATTTACAAGACTTATTTCATGTATTAATCTTCATCATGCTTTACAACAAGCTTATATTCAAGTTCATGTTTAACATAAATGATGTTCATTATGATTTTCTCCAAGAATCATCCTCATACTTGCTAGATCATGTGTTTAATCACAATCTAGCAAGCTTCTTATGATGATCAACATCATAAACACAAGAAATCAACAATCAAGTATATTACATACACTTAAACATCTTTGATTTTCATGATTTAGAGCTTTATGTTCATGTTTATGCTTATGT
Source organism: Helianthus tuberosus (assembly GCA_030545235.1). Classification (NCBI taxonomy): domain Eukaryota; kingdom Viridiplantae; phylum Streptophyta; class Magnoliopsida; order Asterales; family Asteraceae; genus Helianthus; species Helianthus tuberosus. Next base: position 193,733,473 of record CM060402.1, read on the forward strand.
TTCTTCATGATCTTTATGTTTAACAACTTATATCATCTTTTAACCAACATAATATGAACTAAAATGAGATTAGAAAGGTCTTACTACTAGCACAAGCTAGGGATGAAATCAAGTTGAACAAGATGACAAACTAGGTGGATAAAAGCTCTAGGAAGTGGTCCTTCAAGTTCCAAAGCTTCCAAGCTTCCTAACTATGTTTCTTACACCTTAGGGAACCCTTGGATTGTATGAGAATGAGTTGAAAATGGGTGATGTAGTGAGGTGTGTGAGAGTCGTAGACAAGGGAGGAAGGAGAGGAGGTGATGGAGCTTTGAAGGTGAAGAAATGAAATGAGATGTTTAACTTGTGGGTTTTATGTAAGTCTTCCAACATTAGTATAGCATATGGCATAAATATTGGTATATTCCCCAACAAGATCTAATAAAATATAGTAAATAAATATTATGTGGGACCCATGTCCCCTAACCGGCCATCAAATGGGGGGGGGGGGTAAAGTGTAACATTTAATGGTAAGTTAAGTGTTATAGTTAGGATTCAATGGTGCTAGTTAGCTATTTTATGTATTTAATGTTTACGAGATGTAATATGATGTTCGGTGGCCATAACTAGCTTCGTAACACTAAAGCAATGCTTCTAGTGAAAATTTGGTATTTCGGGTAGTGTCCGGTTGTTCATTAAAGTGCTAAATTGCACAGTTTAGTGTGCGTTATGTTATGTTTTATGACAGTTTTGATTCCCGACCCTTAGGAAAGTATTCTGGACCGTTAAACCACTTTTCTACATTATATTTAGATGTTAAAAGCTGATTTATTGCTGAATTTGTTTATTTTCTGCAGAATTCTTCAGTTTTAGTGTGTTTCTGACACTTTCCGGTACCTAAGTCATCACTAGGAAGGCTGTTTTGTAATCCTTACTTTCCTACACACTATACTAGTGTAACACTTGGTCCTGGGGCTTATTTTGTGTCTTAACATCATGTATGTCTAAGTACTGAACTCCCGTCAGTACTTTTAGTTTGTCTGGTAACTGTGCCAACTCTGCTCTGTGCATTAATAGACTATATTGTGTTGCATATAGTAATGATAAAAGTCTTGCAACATAAAATGCCATTGTATGTATATAACAGTAATCAGAAATTCATTTTGCGTCTTGTAAACTAGATCATGCACAGTCATTAAAGCACATATTACTGTTTAATTATTGTACGGAATGCATGGAAAAGTGCCAGTTGTCACAATCATGTCCCTCTAACCCATTATTGCCTCCAATATCCGGGCAAGTATATTCAGTTATTAACTTTGTTTTAACCAATTAAACAAAAAAATCTTTTTTACATAACTAACCGTAACACATTTGATTTGTACCTATGCTATCCTTAAATGTTTTTATCTTCTATAATCATGTCAATGGTTGTAAACGTCTTGAAGTGTGGTCAATAAATGAATTTGATGTAATTCGGATAATGTATCAGTTACAATTTCAAACCAAACTTACCAAATTAACCCGAAAACTGATCAAATGATAACCTCACAACACCCCTAAATTAAAAACATGAAAGCAAAATATCAAATTGCACAAAACTAGCCAAATCAACCAGAATTTCTACCTTTTCAGCAACAATTCTATCTCCAACAGTAAATGTAGGATACATAGACAACGAAGGAATAAAACTTGGCTCGGCAACAAACAACCGATACGCAAGCAAAACGCTCACATCATCCAAACTAAAATCCACCGAATCCGGTAACAACTCGCCTTTCTTCTCTTCATTCCCAACTGCTGCGCCTCCGTCGGAAGTCGTAGTGTCGCCGCTGTCGTGATCCTCTGTAGCTCAGTCGCGTCGCCACCGGGTGCGGTGGGCCAGCTATCTCATTCTATCCAAACTATCTCTCTCTCTACATATAAAACCACCGCATTAGGTGGATTTCTCTCTCGCCTGAAAATCTATCTCTATTGTCTCTTTCTTTGTCTTCAAACAAAACCCAAATCCATAGTCATCGAAGTTAATTGTAGAGTAGTTACATAATTGGTCCTTGATTAAAATAAAGTTAATTACATAAATAGTCCCTGTTGTTATAAAAGGGTATTTTAGTAATTTCACTCTAATTTAATAGAAAAGTTAACAAAAGTTAGTGTTAATACCGTTGTTACAAAATGAATGTTACAACCTTAAAGTGTGACTTTAAATTATTAGTACCCGATCTTGTTACTTTGCATAAACCACAAGGACTAACGGTGTAATTAACTCTTTTCAAAAAAGAGGAAGGAAGCTAGAATTCTCTTGTATTATATCATAGTGTTTTGTATCATCTATACGTGTGTAATTCTTCCTTAGTCGCCCGAGAGTACAGTTTTCTATTAGTTAAACCATGGTTAATTACAAACTACGTGAAATATGTAATGTCTAAAATTATAATAATAATATTTATATAAGTATACTTTATAAGTGTTTATGTAAAAACTATATAAATATAACAACTAGCTAAATTATATAATTTGAGTTCGATATATATAATTTATATAGTTATTTAAATTAATGAAAAATCATATTTAAGTAGTGTATGAAGTTGTAGACTAGTTATAAATAGTTTATAAGCTTAGATAAAAGTTGTAGACTAGTTATAAATAGTTTATAAGCTTAAATAATTATTAAGGATTTATCTAAATAATAAACTATAATGTATAAATACAAGAATAATGCAAATCTTTTTGCATATGTAATGAATAATAATTTAAAATAAATAATCATTTTAAATGTATCTACGTTATTTAAAAAAATTATAAAATGAAAATGATGAATAAAATATATAAGTAACTAAGGGTTTTTGTAACGAAATGAATCGAATGCAGCCAAAAATTCTGCATGCCAAAAAATATCAGTTGAACTTCTCCATACGTAGCAGCAGCTAACTGGGCAATTTGGGACATGCAGGAAATGGGGGTGAGGATTAAAGTGAAAAAAGATAATTAGATTAGGGACTAAAGCGTAAATAGACATGCAAACAAACTGTCACGGAGTAACTTCTGAGTCACGTGTAGCGACTTAGACTTGATCTAAGTTAAGCTTTGTGCCCAACGATGTTAAGGTTTTGTGGGAATCAAGTGATGATTGCAAGTGTTGCTTTCAAAGAAACAACTTAGTATTGATTACAAGAGAGTTTACAAGAGTGGGTTACAAGTACAAGTATACAACTTGCTATGATGTTGGGTGATCTCCAAATGAGACCCATTTCACCTATTTATACTAGCTAACTACTAGTTCTAGAGAATTCTATACAAAATATCTTGGATTTTTATGAGCTGAATTCTAGAGTGTTCCTTCAAAATATCCATGCTTTCCAAGTGATTTCATGGTCTTTCTATAGGATTCTTGGCTACAGAAATATCAGCCCTTCTAGATCTTTGAAGGCTGATCTAGAACCTTCTGATGGTGCCAAATCGTTCCAGCAACTTGTAGGCTGTTCTGGAAACTTTCGGGCAGCCCTAGACACATCTTTGGTGTTCCGAAACCTTCCGGAACTCGCGAAAAAAAGTTGTTTGTTTAGCCGGATCGTGACAAAACGCTATAAATATGCGTCATGCTTCTTCCCTGTCAAATCACTCTCTCACTACTACACCACCATGTGCAACCTTCACAATTCCGCCAGAGTGATCATCCGGCCGCGCATCATCACGCCGGAAGTCGAGAGTCCGATTCCGAAGGTGCTGGAGATCACGCCCGAAGCAGGGGCGGATCTATGTACAAAGTTCCGGGTTCACCCGAACGCACTGGATTTTGAATTTTTAGTTGAGCGGCTATATAAAAGTATGGAATGAACCCATAAATAAAATATGGGATGCACCCGCAACAAAAATGATGAAGCACTCCAGTGGTCAGGGCTTTTGTTTCTAAACATGGTGCTCCGTGTTCAATCCTCGTTAGTGGAGTTTTTTTTTTAAATAAGATATGTAACTTCTATTACTGGTGTCTATTCCTTGTTCAGCTACACCCAAACAAACCCCATTATTAACTCTTTTATTTTTATTTTTATTGTTTTTGAACCAACAATAGCAAAATTCATTCTACACCCAAAAAGCAAAGCTTAGCCAAAACAAGATTACACACAAGCAGACGTGACAAATAGTCTATGTTTCATTTGATTTACAGATAATTGACAATGGCTTTTAAGGTCTTTTGATTGGCAAATATTGTTAAAGGATAAAACGAATGGAAAATTTTTTTCCCATTATTATGTTTCATTGGTAATGGAATGAAACTTCTTTTAATTATGTATAAAGACCATATATGTATATATATGGGTTTCATTAACGTGTTTGGTTGGTCTGTAAGACAGTAGGACTCTAATGACGTTTTTTTTATTGTTGTATCGTATTTTATTATGGGATGAACCTTACCCGACCCGATCTGTCGAATCGAACCAAAATTTTTAGTGTCCAGTCTAATGAAATTGGATCATCTAAAAACAGTGAAACCGCTAAAAAAATTTCTCGATCCGCCACTGGCCCGAATATGAGACGCCGGAGACAGTAAAGCCTAGTCGACATGATATCATAACCGATTTGAAGATGCCGAGTAAAAAAATGGATTTATCACAAGGAGTTGAATACCTTGCTAGTTAACGACAAAAACTTCCAAAATGTTGTGCGGATTGGGTAGGAAATAGGCGGATCGAGTAGGATATGGGCAACTAGCCCATATAATTTCGGTAAATACAGTTTACACTTATCTTATTTGTGATGTAAGTTTAATGTAAATTCACTGTTAATTTTTTTTTTTTTTTTTGAAAGGCAAATTCACTGTTAATTAATCACAGTTCACTGAAATCAGTCTCTGTTTTACAGTTGTGTTAATAGGCTAAATGGTTTATTTGATAAACGGTATTGTTATATGTTGTAGGTTTTAGGTTTATTGATGAACTGTATTAGGATGGAACAGGTGTTAATCTAATGAACGGTATTAGGTTTATTTGATGAACGGCTTTAGGTTTATTTGAAGATTGGAATTGTTATCTGTTGTGCTCTGCTCTATTTTTGTTTGTTAGGGTTAGGGTGTTAATTAGGCAAGGAGATAAATCTGTTTGCTAGTGTTGTTATATTAGTTTTATTCTGCTCTGTTTTTGTTGGATGTTAATTTGTCAAGGAGATAATCTGTTTGTTCGTTTGCTGGATTGAATTGTTCACTGTGCTCTGTTTTGGTTGCATGTTAATTTGTTTTTTGTAGGATGTTAATTTGCTGGATTGAATTGTTCACTGTTGCAATGGTTTACTTACTTGATTACATTAGAATTTGGTGACATCTGTTTTTGTGGTAAGTGCAATGAATAATGGGGATTTACTTTTTGAAAATACACCATGAATCCATGTTTTAAATGTATACTGTGTGTGTTTATATGGTGGTTTTGTGTGTTTTACTATTTTAGATGTACTTGTTTAAATAACGTTAACAGGTTATGCGTTTATATATCCTCCATGGTCTAGTTTTCAGTAATTCGTCAACGACAATTGATAAACTCAAGTAATCATATATCGTAAAAAATAGCAATTTTCTCTTAAGCTCTTTTAAGACAATGTTTTGTGTTGTTCTTCAATTTTTTATACTTAGTATTAGACACTTAAGGATGTTGTTTGCTAATCAACAAGGGATATTCGTGATGCGGACTTTTGGGGTAAAAAACTGGAAGCGGCTCAAGGGCACCACATATACAATCTCGATCCCTTCAAAATAGGGGATAATGAATCGCTAAAGGTCAAAAAAGTTCAAAGAATTATGGATGTCATGCCAAATTGGAACTGTGATCAGCTTGGGCGGTACCTTACCAGTGCCCAAGAGTTTTTATCCGATTATGATTCAACTAGGAAGGGAGAAATTCACTTGTTGCTGAGGAAGGGAGCGGATGAGCTCGGGTTTGGGCTCGAGGGGCTTGCTCGGAAACACGAGCTCTATTGCAATAAACAGTTTAGGGTCGAGTGGGGCGGCAAGAAAGGGCATGACTTCTGTTTTATCATGATGTTTTCCAAGGTGGAGGAGGAAGAAGAAAATAAATGATTTATTGTTTCAATTTTCTATTTTCTAGAGAAGTTAGAGTTCGATTAGATGTTTAGTTTGTAATCACGTCTCGTTGGTTTAACAGATATTATACTTTTAAGAAATATAAACATTCAAGTAATATATCGTTTACCCAATATTTGTTGTTACAATTGTTGTACTATGGCAGCGGAATTTTGGGTTTGTGGTGTTTTTCTACCCGGGTGGAACTTAAGAAGAGAGTTGCTTCCTTGATTTAGGAACAATACAATTACCTAATCGAGCAGGTTTAGGATTTATTTATTTATTTTATTTTTTTGGATGTTATGCCTGGTTACATGCTAGGCTGTTTGTGGAAGATCTGGTTTGATAGTTGTGAGGTGTGTTAGACTCCAGCTATAATAGTTCTGTTTAGGGATAGCACGAAAGTTAGGACGTGAATGCTAAGCGGGTTAAAAAAATCCCACTTAATTATCCTAGAATATATGTTGGATTATAAGAATGCGAATAAAAGGATAAAAATTTGGGTGATTAGAATTTGAGTAATTAGATTAAATAATTGAATTTATAAAAATAATTAAGAGTTTAATGATTGTAAGATGTTAAATTGAATAATAAACAGTAGGGGTGAGCAAAAGGAAAAACCCGACCCTACCTGACCATTACCCGACCCGACCCGAGAACCGATCAAACATAAAATACAGAACTGAGAACACTACCCTAAATATAGGGTCGGTTCCGGTCCATAGGTCCAAGTCGGGTTTCACCATGAAAAGAACTGAGAACCGACCCGACCCGACCCTATTTTATATGAAAAATTGGAACCGATCTAAATACCTAGGTACTTGAGTTCGGGTCGGGTTGGGCATTTTTTCGGTTCGGTTCTCGGTTTTTTCTGTCCGGACCTAAACTTGATCACCCCTAATAAACAGACTATTAATTTAAATAAATATAGAGTTCAAAAGTTAGTTGTTATTAAGTTAAGGATTAGGATCAAATACAAAGGATCCTAATTGTAAGAAGTGTAAGAAGGATTTATAGAGTGACAAGTGTCCAATAACCTAAAAAACCCACTACACAAAAAAACCCACTAAAAAAAAAAAAAAAAAAACCTTAAACATCCACCACCACCACCAACCCCCCCCCCACCCACCCCGCCCACCCCCCCCCCCACCTCACCCACAAAAAAAAAAAAAAAAAAAAAAAAAAAAAATTTTTTTTTTTTTTTTTTTTTTTTTTTTTGCCGAGGGGGTGGGGGTTTAGGTTTTTGGGTGGTGGTGGGGGTGGGGGTGGGTGTTTAGTTTTTTTTATATTTTTTTTTTTAGGTTTTTTGGGGGTGGGGGGGGTTAGGTTTTTTGGGGGTTTTTTTGGTGAGGTATAGTTTTTTTTTTGTTTTTTTTTTTTTTGCGGGGGGGGGGGGGGGGGGGGGGGGGGGGGGGGTTGGGGGGGTTTAGGTTTTTGGGTGGGGGGGGGTTTAGGTTTTTGGGTGGTGGTGGGGTGGGGTGGGGGTGGGGGTGGGTGTTTAGGTTTTTGGTGGTGATGTAGTGGGTTTAGTTTTAGGTTATTGGACACTTGTCACTCTATAAATCCTTCTTACACTTCTTACAATTAGAAGTCTTTGTAGAATAACTTGACCCATTAAGTTAAATAACTTAACATTAGGTAAATTTTATAACTAATAAAACGTTTGTTTATGACAATTTCTTTTCGTCAATATCGCTTTTTTAAAATCAGAAAACAAAAGGATATATATAGTATTAGTACCCACGTAAATTTACAGTTTTTCGCTGATTTATAGCTAGTACGGTTCTAATACAACCAAACAGAACTCAATATTGGTGCTAATGAGTAGTGATTAAATTTGGGTGAGACAAACAAACACCCCCGAATCGACTACTTAACCATTAATCCACTATAGGTCTTTAGAGCTATATCGATATGGATGTTTACGATGATTCGTTATGGGCTATACGCCCTTACAATGAACTGTCATGGGCTAAACACTCAAAAAGAATCACCAGGGTTATATGAAACAGGCATGCCTATGTAGGTGGGGTGTGTATAAAAACAGCCATAGATCCTGTTTGTTTCCAAAAATGATGTTGCACTAACATGTAAAACAACATATAATCTTCTGACCGTGAGCCTGATTACGGTCATCATACCAGCTTTCTATCGAAATCCAAACGCCCGAAACAAAAGTTATTAAGGCGTTATATGATGTTAATAATTAAAATTTCGACTTGTTTACTAATGAGTAATGAACATGCCGTTTTGGTTATGACATATACCTCAAATTGGTCAAAATGTTAAAAAAAATAGCTTAAAAACTATAAACACATTAAATACGTCGAAAATCACCCAAACTCATATTTTATTATAAAAAAATTGAGAGGTGTTGTAGAAAAACCCTACGAAGTATCACTATATTCCAATGTAACTATGTAAGTCCATAAGACTTTATTTTTGGATGATGAAATTTCTAGACTTTCAAAGACTAACAAAATAGTCCTTTGTGTAAACTTTTTACTTAAACTATATCTAGAAATCATTTTGATATTTTCACAGAATAGTAGACAACATAACTCAATCATGACAACACGTGCTAAATCGCGGCCAAGGATCGATAAATTTTTGAGGTAGTTTCCTTCTAGAAAAACGCAGGACTTACGAAACACACGATGCCAAAAGTACTGTCCTTTTTGGATCCAAAACTTTCAGTAGCTGTTCAGCGTATATGTGGCTAGCTGTAAAAATAATGATTTCAAAAAGCCCAGCTACCCTTTCCATAAATTCTTTTAAGTAAGGCCGACAACGAACGTAGACTGTGATCCTCCCTCAAGGTTAAAGTTGACAGTAAATGTCTTCACATGGTTCGAGTGTGGAGTGCACCAAAGTCTCTGCCAAATTTTATAAGCCAACTCAATTGATTGTAACTATCTAGAGGTGGCAAAATGGGTGGGTTGGTTGATAAGTCCAACCCACCAAACTTTTTGTTCATACTTTGTAAATAACTAATGTATTGCATAGGGTAAAATGTCATTTTTGGTCCTTGTGGTTTGTACCAAAATGCCATATTCGTCCAAGAAAGTTTTTTTTCTCATCCAAGTCCCTGAGGTTTATACTTTTTGTCATTTTCGTCCCTTCATCTAACACCGTTTAAAAAGCTTTGTTAAGTCGGGGGTAATTTGGTCATTGTACCTATTTATTTTCTTGTACTTATTTTATTTAATTCTTTTTACTTATCTATTATAACCCACCCAACCCCACTCTCCATCTCTCTCTCTCTCTCTCTCTCTCTAATCTCTTCTGCTCTATATACTCTCTCTTAACAGATCACCGCAACCACCACCTGGTACCACCCACTTCTATCACTGCCATCTTCACCACCATGTCCCCCACCTATACCACTCACCTCCGCCACGTCACCCACAACCGCCACCCACCTCCACCGCGTTACCCACAACCGTCACCCATCTTGCCTTCCCCGGTCAATATATACACCCTACACCCACATGAAACACTGGAACGGAGAGATCAAAAGATCTAGAGTTTGAGAGAGAGAGAAAGATAGAGAGAGAATATGCAGAGTTCGAGTGGATCTATATTGAAAGTAGGCTTTTGACGATGGTGGTCGCCTGTTATGGTACACGGTGGTAGTGAAGGTAGGGGTTAGGGTTTCGGAGATGGACGGTGGAAGGTGCTCTCATACCACTTGATACGATACAAAATGGTAATCGAAATATTAAGAGCTAAAGAATTGTAGAAGAAGAATCACAAAAGTGAAGGAGATTAACTCTCAAATCAATAGCTACCCACAAAACGGTTGTTCAGTTCAGTTTGTTACTTAAACGAACTATGTTACAATGTTTATTTACAACCATCACCTCCTACTTCCTAACGATGACACATAACACCCCTACACTATTTACTACCTAACATTTGGGGAGAATGACAGTGGTGATGGAGATAGTGGCTAAGGATGGGGATGGTGACGGTGGTGTGGTTGTCTGAGATGGTGGGAAAGGTTTGAAGTGGCTGAGATGGGGATGGTGGCGGTGGATTGAAGATGGGTGGGTGTGTTGTTGAAAGAGAAAGGGCGGGTGGTGATGGTGGCAGGTGGTTCGTGGTATAGGAGGTGGTTGTGGTGTGGCGGTGATGAAAGGTAAATAATGGGAGGGATGAAAATGGCAAAAAAAGGTTTAAAGCATATTGACGAAAATGCCCCTGGCTTAACGGCGCTGGAATGGACGCCGTCAGAGAAGGGGGGGGGGGGAAGTGGCGAAAAATGAAAACCTGAGGGAGCCAGATGAAAAAAAGAAATTTTGGACTAAAGTGGCATTTTGGCTTAAACTACAGGAACGAAATTGGCATTTTACCTATTGTATATCATTACAAAAACTACATTATTAGAATAGAATAGTAAACCTTGTGTGCTGCTAGCAACACATAAACACATATGACTTCCCCTTTGGATACGTGTTAAGCAACTTTTGACCAGTTTTACCGGACCATGGGGAGGAAATGGAGGAGATGAATGGGTGTAACATATGATAACAACGGTAAACCGTTTCTAGCTGAAAAACATGGAGGCATTGGTGGAACCAAATCGGCTCAGGTACATACATGGATTAATTTCACTAAATCTCCCATGTACTTGAACTAAAGTTAGAAACTGATTTATGGAATTTCTTATGGATTAATTTCAGATTAAACAGCAATTTCCCGGTGAGATCTTAGTAAGTGTTAGTGGGCACTATTGCCCCGTCGTCTATGGAGGCAGCCCGGTGATTCGGTCACTCACTTTCAAGAGCAACAAACGAACATTTGGGCCATTCGGGGTTGAAGAAGGAACACCCTTTAACTTCTTCACAAATGGGGGCCATATTGTAGGGTTTAACGGAAGAAGCGGGTGGTTTCTGGATTCACTCGGGTTCTGTCTATCAAGCCCTAAACAAAACGTCTTTCAAAGATTCCAGATGATGTATAAAGGATTCAACTCTCTTGCTATAACAAATGGTGATAACAAAACCAAAGGCTCAAAAGGTCATTGGTGGGGCATATGAGTATCCCTACAGTACGGTATTGTAGCGACTTCTAGAAAAATATCGCCCCTAAACATAGAAATCTCTTGTAACTGTTGCCAACCCAATAAACTAGCGCAATTCTAAATGAAATGAATGACATTACGAGTCGATTCTCAAACAGCAGCATGTCCAATCATCTAGAGAAAACAATTTAACAACCGAATATGCATTGATTCATAATAATATACGCAAAGCACGAGTTTCAAGTTTCAAGCAAGCAGTAAATAAGAACATAACATAACACAACATAATTCAGTCAAATTTACATACTCAATCAGGAAATTCAGATAAAACAAATTATTAAAATCCACATAAACTTCCAATTAGTCAATTACCCACGCGCTTTAAGCTCGGCTAGGCGCCTAGTAAGATCATCCTCCTCAACCTTCTCCGTCTTATTCGCCACCGCGTGTCCAGCAGGTTGCGGCAGGCCAACCGACACTTCCAAACCATAATCATCCGCCACTTGCTGCATCAAACTATTAACTTCCCCTTCTGGAGTCGAAAGCGAAGTACTTCCAGCCATCGAACTCTCCATAAACTCCGCTTGCACCTCCATATTCACAAACTGTTTCTCAAACTGATCCATAGTCTCAGACATCTTCTGCAGATTACCCGTAGCAAGCGTTGACTCAAGCGACTTAACAATCGACCCCATAGACTTGCTAATTGTTGTCATCTTGGCCTGCGTATCGAGCCGGGCGACAACCGCATCAAGGCGTGAAGATAACCGAAGGTAATTCATCTGTTCGCTACGTTTCCGGATGGCGTTTTCGGCGTAGATCCTTGCTCCGTCCATGTTACCTTTCTCGATCGCCTTTTTGACTTTGAGTTTCTCTGATTTCTCGTCTTTTTCGCACTTTCTTGCCTGGCGTTGCAGGCTTTTGGAGGTGAACTTGAGTTCCATGATCTGGTTCATCAATTTCTCGGCTTGGCCCATGATTTAGGTGGATCTGGTGATGAATTGAAGAGGGTGAGAAGGAATTTTGTTAGATGATTGATGGTGAAGAAAGCCCTCTTTTGATTATGAGCTAGGGTTTGGTGTGTTTCCTTGAGGTTTCGATTTGGGGATTTGATATTTGTTGGACAGGGGATACGTTTTATAATGGTGTGGATCTATGACCGTTGCTTTGTGGGTCCCTGGGGATTCACACGGTGTAATCCGTGTTAACAAAACAAGTAAATTACTAAGACCGCCTGTAATGGCTGTCTAAAGGGGCGTTTTTTGCGCGCCCAATCACGCCGAGCAACCACTACGCATGTGCGTGTTTGGCATTTTTTTTTTGTTTAGGCGTGTTTTTAATCACGCTCTTGGGGCAATTTTTTGGCCAATCACAGTTGAGCTTCCTTTTTTTGGCCAATAGTTTTTTTGGTTGGTTTTTTTATTTATATTTAATTCTCTACACCCTTTTAACATAATGCTCACATCCTCACTACACCTATTTTAGAAAAACGTCCAATAATGCCATTTGCTGACTGGGCTGCCACATGACGCAAAACGCCTAAGGATGGATTTTGCCCACTACACATGGTCTAACATTAATATTGGATTATATTTTACGTCATACATATTAATATTGGATTATTTTTTATGTCATATATGCAATTTGCATCTCTTATGTTGTCAAATCAAACTTGCGATCCTAATTTAAAATAATAGGTACTTGAATTTTTGTGGTTTGTATTTCGCTACACTTTACACCCTTTTTGTCAACTCATTGTTAATTTGATCGTTAGTTGAAAGGGTATTTCTCGTAACCCTAACACATTGAACCCTTATCATTTAAACCCATAATACTTTGTTTCCTTCTACACTACAAACGCCATCGATTTCAATGACTCGTACACCATCTGGTCATTTACTTCATTTTTATATATTATGTATTACATCAACTAAATTACATATGCAGTTCCCGTTTGCATTGGAAGCTTGATCTCAATTTAGTTGCTTTACCGGAACACGCTCGTCAAAAAGTTAACCGACTGAACACGCTTGTCGAAAAGTTCACCGGTTCGGTTCACTTAAAGTGTACGGATTCACTGTTCACTGAAAATGTACAATTCAATTGGTTACGTAAAGATCGTGTTTTGAAATCGATTGAAGAAGTGTGTGTGAATTGACAGAGTAAATGGATTAAAACTCCGATTCTATATGGCAACTCAGTAACTCTTTACAGTAACCATCTTTCTGACACTATAAAATCCTGACCACCCATCCATATTTTCCATCATCAAACCACCTCACACACCTTAACTTTTCTTCATATTCGTCATCAATGGCGCTCCGACGTAAAATATCAAAACGCCTTATTGAACATCAAACTCCGGCAATCACTGATCTCATATCTCACAAAACACCAACAATCACCAAATCATGCTTCCACCACGAATTACTGACGCCACTGTTGGGTTTTTTAGCCCATGAGTTAGCCCAATAAGATTATTTTTGGCCCATTTGGTTTTTTTTTTTTTTTTTGTAGATGAATAAAAAGGAAGGAAGCAGGGGTTTTCTTGCAACACCCTCACAAGACTCACAAAACACATCACACAAAAAGAAGAAGATTTTTAGTCATTTCCGTCACTTCAAAACCCAGGTGCAGAGGTCGTTCATTTTCCGGAGATTGAACCGTTGGATCGCTCTGATTTTTGGACACAGTCATTCTGACATCAGGGCGACCTTATCCAACGGTGGGTTTGTCCAAATCAGCTCTGGAAGTCCGTCTGCACACCCCTCTGTTCCAGCTGCAGAATTCTTGGTGATTTCCTTCTTTTGTCTTTGTATTTGATTCCATATGCTTGATGTTGTTGATTCCAAGTGTATGATGATTATTGTATGCCTCTAGTAGACCTAAGGAAGACTTTGTATTGCTCTAATTTGGTGATAGTGGATTTGAAGCGGCTCTAGTAGTCCCGTGGTTTTTACTCTCCTTTCTTGAGAGGTTTTCCACGCTAAAATTTGGTGTTCTTGTTATTATTGTTTTCGGGCTGTTTAGATTGTAGTTGGGATACCCAATTTGTTTGCATCCTCAAAGGTTCATTCTAGTTTGGGAAAAATCTTGGTCAAACGAAGTCTGCTTCCGCGTTTGTGTTTACCGTTCGTGACCGGGTTTGGGGTTTTTCCCATCATAGTGGTATCAGAGCCATTGGCTCTTGTTATTGGGTTGAAACTTGATTGAACGATGGAAGCTAATACAAGTAGGATTGTAAATTTGAATGGTTCTAATTATCATGTTTGGAAAGGAAAAATGGAAGATCTCCTTTATGTGAAAGATTATTATATGCCTGTGTTTAATACCGATAAACCTGAAGGTAAAACAGATGAAGAGTGGAATATATTGCACAGAAAGGTTTGTGGTTATATTCGCCAGTGGGTTGATGATAATGTTTTGAACCATATTAGCGGGGAGACTCACGCTCGTACTTTGTGGAACAAGCTTGAGGAATTGTATGCTCAGAAGACCGGAAACAATAAACTGTTCTTGATTAAACAGTTGATAAATTTGAAGTACAATGATGGAACTCCTGTTACTGATCACTTGAATGTTTTTCAGGGTATTTATTATTAATCAGCTTGCAGGAATGGGTATCAAGTTTAAAGACGAGGTACAAGGCTTATGGCTTCTTGGTACTTTACCAGATTCTTGGGAGACTTTTAGGACATCATTGTCCAACTCTGCAGCAAATGGTATCATTACTATGGAAATGGCTAAAAGTAGTATTTTAAATGAAGAGATGAGAAGAAAATCACAGGGTTCCTCTTCACAATCAGATGTTTTGGCCACAGAGAGCAGGGGGAGAGGTCAAAGTAGAGGTCCAAGTAACAAAGCGAAGCATCGTAGTAAGTCTAGAGGTAAGTTTGCTAATTATGAGTGTCATCATTGTGGTAGGAAAGGACACACAATTAAATTCTGCAGACAATTAAAAAGGGAGAACAAGAAGGCTAATTACAACAATCAAAAGAACAATCAGAAAAAAGATGATGGTGGCAATGATACTGTTGAAGTTAATACTGCTACTGAAGAGTTCTTCATTTGTTGTGATTATGATATGGTGAACATTGCACGTGATGATTCGAGTTGGGTTGTTGACAGTGGTGCTACGTGTCATGTGACATCACAAAGGGAATTTTATTCATCTTATACACCTGGTGACTTTGGGGTTGTTAAGATGGGTAATAACGGGCTATCAAAGGTTGTAGGCGTTGGGGATGTTTGCTTGAAGTTTGACACTGGGATGGAGTTGGTTTTACACAATGTAAAACATGCTCCAGATATCAGACTTAATTTGATCTCCGCAGGTTTACTTGATGATGATGGTTACCATAGTACCTTTGGTGATGGTATTTGGAAACTCACTCGTGGTTCTTTGATCGTGGCAAGAGGTAAAAGAAGTTCAAAGTTATACAGAACGCATCCGAAGATCTCCAAAGATTCAGTCAATTTGTTAGTGAATACTGATATGACCGACTTGTGGCATAGGAGACTTGCTCACATGAGTGAAAAAGGGATGTCTATCTTGTTGAAGAAAAATGCCTTGCTCGATTTGCATGATGTTCATTTGAAGAAGTGTTCTCATTGTCTGGCAGGTAAACAGAAAAGAGTTTCTTTCAAAAGTCACCCTCCTCATAGGAGAGACAATATACTTGATTTAATACATTTGGATGTTTGTGGTCCTATGAAGACTAGAACACTTGGGGGCTGCTTGTACTTTGTCACTTTTATCGATGATCATTCGAGAAAAGTTTGGGCCTGTACTTTGAAGTCTAAAGATCAAGTATTAGATGTGTTTAAGCATTTTCATGCCTTAGTTGAGAGACAAACTGAGAAGAAGCTCAAGTGTATTCGAATAGATAATGGAGGTGAGTACATTGGTTCTTTTGATGCTTATTGTGGAGAGAAAGGTATTCGGCACCAAAAGACTCATCCAAAGACACCACAGTTGAATGGTTTAGCAGAGCGGATGAATAGAACATTGGCTGAAAGGGTTAGATGTTTGTTGTCACATGCAGGGTTGCCTAATTCCTTTTGGGGTGAAGCTTTGAACACCGCAGTAAATGTTATTAATCGTACTCCTTGTGTTCCTTTGTCTTTTGATGTTCCTGACAGGGTTTGGAGCGGCAAAGATGTTTCATACGATGATTTGCGGGTCTTTGGATGCAAGGCTTTTGTGCATATTCCCAAAGATGAAAGAACAAAGCTTGATGTAAAGACCAAGCCATGTATATTCGTTGGTTATGGAGGAGATGAGTTTGGACACAGGTTTTATGATCCAATCTCGAAGAAACTCATAAGAAGTTTCGATGCTGATTTTATTGAAGATCAAAGTTTGAAAGATATTGAGAAGACAAAGATAGTTCCTCAACATACTGATGATCTTACTGATTTGGATCCAGTTCCTCCACAGCACTCTGAGCCGCATAATGAAGATGCTATTCAACATGATGAACAACATGGTACTGATAATCATGATATTCCAGAGCAACAAGAGTTAGATGAGGGTCCTCATCCAGAGTTACCAGTACCAGGTATGCCAACATTTGTCCCACTCAGACGGTCTACAAGAAACCGTCATCCTTCCACCCATTATTCTGCTGATGAGTATGTCTTGCTCACTGACGGGGGAGAGCCCGAGTGTTATGAAGAGGCCATGGAAGATGAACATAAAAGGGAGTGGGTTGAAGCCATGCAAGATGAGATGAATTCCTTGTATGAGAACAATACCTTTGAATTAGTAAAGTTACCTAAAGGCAAGAAGGTTCTGATGAACAAGTGGGTCTATAAGGTGAAGACTGAAGAACATACCTCACGGCCTCGGTACAAAGCCAGATTAGTGGTTAAAGGGTTCAGTCAAAGAAAGGGTATTGATTTTGATGAGATTTTCTCTCCAGTCGTGAAGATGAGTTCCATTCGGGTGATTCTTGGTTTGGCAGCTAGTCTTGATCTTGAGGTTGAGCAAATGGATGTCAAGACAGCGTTCCTTCATGGTGACTTGGATAGAGAAATCTATATGGAGCAACCTGAAGGTTTTCAGGTTAAAGGTAAAGAAGACTATGTCTGTAAGCTTCAGAAAAGTCTTTATGGGTTGAAGCAAGCACCAAGACAGTGGTACAAGAAATTTGAGTCTATTATGGGGAAGCAAGGCTACCGAAAGACTATTTCAGATCACTGTGTTTTCTTTCAGAGGTTTGGTGATGATGATTTTATCATTTTATTACTCTATGTTGATGACATGTTGATTGTAGGCAAGAATGCAGAGAGAATTGTTCAGCTGAAGAAAGAATTAAGCAAGTCGTTTTCTATGAAAGACTTGGGCCCAGCAAAACAAATTCTTGGTATTCGGATTACTAGAGATAGAGCTTCAAAGAAGTTTCACATGTCACAAGAGCAATACATTGAGAAGGTGCTTCGCAGGTTCAACATGGATAAAGCCAAATCGGTTAGTTCACCTCTTACTCCCAATTTTAAACTAACCGATAAAGATTGCCCTTCTTCGAAGGAGGAGATTGAAGACATGGATAAAGTTCCATACGCGTCAGCGGTTGGAAGCTTGATGTATGCAATGGTGTGTACAAGACCTGATATTGCCCATGTTGTAGGTGTTGTTAGTCGGTTTCTATCAAATCCAGGTAAGAAGCATTGGGAAGCAGTTAAGTGGATCTTTAGATATCTACGTGGTTCTTCCAAATTGGGTATAACATTTGGAAATGGAAAGCCCATGCTTGTTGGTTATACGGATTCTGATTTGGCAGGAAACAAAGACAACATGAAATCCACTTCTGGATATTTGATGACTTTTGCAGGGGGAGCTGTCTCATGGCAGTCAAGACTGCAAAAGTATGTTGCTTTGTCTACAACTGAAGCTGAGTATGTGGCAGCAACAGAAGCATGCAAAGAACTGTTGTGGTTGAAAAGGTTTACGCAGGAGCTTGGCTTTATGCAACGGCGCTACCATGGGCGGACCTACTTTATGGGGTGGGTGGGAGGCCGCACCCCTTGAAAAAAAAATTAGTGGTATTTTTCGTGAAAAATCCCGACCGCACCCTTTGGAAATTTTCGTCCGCACCCCTTAGAAAAAAATGTTAGGAATTTGTATAAAAAATTGTGAACACAGATTGAAACCCGATCAAATTATGTAAACAAGTTAGCCCACTTACCCCTTTAATAAAACTTAAATTCAATCCATCAAGCCCAATAAGTTAATACACATTCAAGCCCCATTCCAACTACTAGTTTTGTTAAACAAAATCAGTCTACGTAATATAAAAAAAAACCCAAATCGTTGGTGGTTTTGTTGATTATATGATTGTTGGTTGGTAAATAACAATACTAGGGCTTGAAATTCAAAATTTTAAATTGAAAATTAAGGAACATGTGCTATGGTTGAACACTTGAACATCCTTGTTTATTTTGTATGTGATAGGATTAGGAAAGATCAATGAGTAGGGAAGTTATGTCGCGGTTTCTCAAGAGGAAAAGGGTTGAGCCACTTTTTTTCGTCGGATTCTTCTAATTAAAGACCAATGTATGTTTTAGATAAGTTTTTTTTTTGTTCTTTTATCTAATGATTAAGAGAAATAGAAGTAGGGATGATTTGAATGTTGATGCTTTTTTGTTTGTTAATGTGATAGAAAATTATGAACTAGGGTTTGATTGTTTGAAAATTGAAATGGACCCGACCCGATCTGATTCGACCCGCTATGAAACTTTGTTTGTTTGTGTTTACTTGTTTTACATGACCCGACCCGCTATGAACCGATTTTTTTATATAGCTAGAGGTCTAAAATCTTTAAAAAATTTCCGCACCCCCAGGAAAAAAATCCTGGGTCCGCCACTGGGCACTACGTGGTTCTTTGTGATAATCAAAGTGCTATTCACCTTGCAAAGAATTCTATGTTTCACAAGAGAACAAAACATATTGATGTGAAGTATCATTGGATTAGAGATGCGCTTGAAGACAAGTTGTTTGAACTTTATAAAGTTCATACCGATGATAATGGTTCCGATATGTTGACAAAATCTTTGGGAAGGGAAAAGTTGAAGGTTTGTTGCTCGATCGCCGGGATGGCGAACTCTTCCTCATAGGCCAAAAAGGGGGAGAATTGTTGGGTTTTTTAGCCCATGAGTTAGCCCAATAAGATTATTTTTGGCCCATTTGGTTTTTTTTAGATGAATAAAAAGGAAGGAAGCAGGGGTTTTCTTGCAACACCCTCACAAGACTCACAAAACACATCACACAAAAAGAAGAAGATTTTTCGTCATTTCCGTCACTTCAAAACCCAGGTGCAGAGGTCGTTCATTTCCCGGAGATTGAACCGTTTGATCGCTCTGATTTTTTGACACAATCATTCTGACATCAGGGCGACCTTATCCAACAGTGGGTTTGTCCAAATCAGCTCTGGAAGTCCATCTGCACACCCCTCTGTTCCAACTACAGAATTCTTGGTGATTTCCTTCTTTTGTCTTTGTATTTGATTCCATATGCTTGATGTTGTTGATTCCAAGTGTATGATGATTATTGTATGCCTCTAGTAGACCTAGGGAAGACTTTGTATTGCTCTAATTTGGTGATAGTGGATTTGAAGCGGCTATAGTAGTCCCGTGGTTTTTACTCTCCTTTCTTGAGAGGTTTTCCACGCTAAAATTTGGTGTTCTTGTTATTATTGTTTTCGGCCTGTTTAGATTGTAGTTGGGATACCCTATTTGTTTGCATCCTCAAAGGTTCATTCTAGTTTGGGAAAAATCTTGGTCAAACGAAGTCTGCTTCCGCGTTTGTGTTTACCGTTCGTGACCGGGTTTGGCGTTTTTCCCATCAGCCACTGCATAAAACCTCTTCCACCACCAACGCTGGATTTTTTGGCGGTTTTTTCAATGGAAACAATCATTAACATTAACAACAACAATAATAATAAGGATCAGGGGCAAAAAGGTTTTTTCACCCGTTTATTAACGGTTAGGTGACAGAAAGGTGCAAAGTGTGGCGAAATGCAAACCATAACAACTCAAGTGTTCATACCACAGGGACGCAAATTGTAGTTTACTCTTTTTTAGATTTTGCTAATCTTTAAAGACTATGTATATGCCGTTCTTTATTTTAATCCATTTTATCTTCTTTCACTTACAAAATATAGGGTTTGATGGAATATGAATGAATAGTGGGTCTTTAAATATAAAGAATGGGTATTAGCGTTTTTATCCAGACGTAAAACTAAAAGAATTAAGCTCTAGACTTATGTGATGTTTGTATATTTACAACATCAATAAACTATATACCTTAAATGTTATAAGTTGGTCACATGGTTGTAGAAATCTCGACTGGTCTCTGATTAGTCGCTGATTAACCACTAATCGGAGGTTGATCGATTAATGGCCGATTAATCGCTAGGCGGTCCTATTCTGGCCAAATTTTGGCTAGATCCTAGTCGAATTTCGACCATGCCTAATAAATTCCTGCCAATTACTTAAAAAATGGCCAATGAGGGTTAAAACATGTCTACTTTAAAAAACTACAGATAAAAATGTGTGTGTATGTATATAACTAAAAATTACATATAAAAATATCAATCCAATTAACTTCGATTAATCCCTATTAGTATCGATTAATCACTAGTCGGTACTCCACCAACAGACTAACGCCAAGCGATTCCTAAAACACTTGATAATCGGATGTCGAGGGTCCGATCAAAGATAGATTTATCAGGTGTTCCTTAGTACCTTTATCTATATAGCTAGTGGTAAGAAGGGTGTCAAACCACAAAACGTTTGTGGTTAGTGTCTAGATTTAGACTGATTAAACGGGTCAATTATAAAGCTTGCTATTTATCTTTAAAAATGGGTTTGAAAATGAGAACCAACAATGTGATTCTAACTGTTTTTTAGAAAATAAGACAATGATGTTATTTGCAATAATAATTATCAAAATGGTAACTAAAATTGATTTGTAAACAATATTTGGAAAAGAATCACACCTTGGTTTTGGATCAACAAGTATCTAGGGCTATCTAACACGAATGGTTTGATTATGTTATGAACACCAATTCCTTCTTTAGCTTGTTCAATTGAAATCCTAATCTTAGACATCAACAATCGTTTATCAATCAAGAATAACTGGTGTAAGATAACCATCACAATATGAATCAAAGACAATAATATGTTTTATCAATCAAGAACAAAAACCAAACCCTAACATAAATCACACTTCATGGTAGCAATCACCTCTTAACATCAATGTTGCAAGAAAACTTAACAATTTCGAGTTCAAAGCAATAATAACAAATGATTCATACAATTCAAATCAGAGATTAACAAATCTTTGTATCAAACCAAAACATGAAAAACAAACCCTGTAAAACTCATAATCTTTCACCCTGAGATGATCTTGGAGTGATTAGCCACTCATAGTTGATGATTGATCTTCAAAATATAATGGAACGTAGTAATAAATGGTGTGGATCTTCAAGAATTTCCCAAAAAGATCTAAAAAACGTCTATGGAAACCCCCCCCCCCCCAATTCGTGTGTGGGTGTGTGTTAATTTGAATGAATAGCACATTAAAATGGATCAAAGAAGAAATTTGCGAGTTGTTACTCATGGGAGACACATTATGTTTCCCCGCCCTGAAATCCCGACTGTCACGCCTCCTGGTTTGCATCCCAAAGAGGCTGATAGGAACACAAATTGCGTCCCTAAGGAAGCAACTTACGTCCTCATCTCATGTTTTCTCCTTTCTTCTCAAACAAATCCTGATTACTTCCATATGCTTCCACGTGCATCCTAGTCCTTCCCATCTTTTAATAAGTTACCAAAATGCACCCTTTTAAGCTTCGATAAGCTCCAAGCACTTCATTTCCTCGTTACCTTCATTCCAAAGCTCTGTAAAATTTCCAAAATACACCTGAAGCCTGATAAGGCCTGCAAAATACAAACCATCTCAAAGTAGTGTAATCTAAAATTTAATTTCACACAAATTGATAGAACTAAACACATTAAGCTTTGGAATTTCACCAACCCGTCATAAGTTATTTAACGTTTTTTTTCCTATTATAATAAAAGTTAAATTTTGTATCTAAATAACCTTGATATCATTACATGCGTGGTGGATGTACATGTGGTTGTTTGGGTTGGTTTTAGACTTAAACCGAACGAAAGCTAAAATTTCGATTCTAAGAAGTATGATAGTTCCAGCTTTCGTATGGGTTTCATTCGGAGATAGTCGGTTTTCGGTTTTTACATATGGGCTTGAAATAGCTGGGCATGAAAAAAATAACAAAAGATGGGCCATAAACTTTTGGACTAAATTTTATGTTAATCGCCTATTAATAAGTGTAGGCATTAAACTTTCCCAATGGTAAAAAATCTAGGTCGTAAATCCAATAACAAAAATTCAGACGAATTTAGTGTGGGTCGGTTTTATCGTTTGGTTCAGTACAATTCAATTTCGCAACAAGGTGTGACCAAAACTAAATCATAACTAGAAGGAAAACAAAATCAAACTACTAGTTTTAGTGAGTTATTCCAATTGGTTATTTTGGTTTCGATTTGAACCGAGGAAGTGAGAAAAATTATAATTTTTAGTAACCAAACCAAATCATATGTGACTATAGTTTGCACTATTCAAACCTTTAACCTCTCATGTAAATGTGTTAAGACTGACTAATAGAACCCTAATGTCGTTAGTCCCTAATGTCGTTAGTCTCTAATCGTCGGAAAAAATTCTTTTTGCCCGGAAACATCAACTTTTTAGCCGTAAAAATCAAAGTTTTCGTCCTAAACTTGTTTGTAACCATAGATATGACCTTTAGGAACTTTTTTCCGACCAAAAACATTTTTCCGGCGACCAAAGATTAACGGTGTTAGGATTCTGTTAGTCATGGTCTATTTAAGGTCAATATGTGAAAAGATGAGACCGGTAGTGGGAATTTTTAAAGTTGGAACCGTTGTCGGCAAACGTTCAATAGTTGGGATTATTAAAATCCATTATTCCTTACTTAATTATGTTACTTGCTTATGTTTTCTTCCATTTAGATTAAAACTTACATGCTTTATATTATTAACCCTTTAATACACCAAGTAATAAATATAGTTAACTCTAAGTGAGTGTTTGGATTAACTTAATTTGGAGCTACTTTTGACTTATTAACTTCTTAGAAGTTAAAAGGAATACCAAACACATCCTCCTGAGTAGAACTTTTATGGCTTTAAAAAGGAGAAATTGAGGGCATGTTTGGCTGAGCTTTTTGAACCAACTTATTGACTTATTAGCTTTTTCAAAAAGCTAATAAGGAGATTTTATGTTTGGCAAACCCAAAAGGACTTTTCAAAATGACTTGTTGTATAGGAGAAAAAGTCATTTTTGAGAAGTCAGGGTGTTGTGACTTTTTGAGGATCTTTTAACTTTTCAAAAACCAAATTACCATATTACCCCTGTTTTAACTTATTGACTTATAAAAGAATGCCTCTTTTAGTCATTTTACATCAATAAGCTAAGACAAACACTTTTTAAAAAATAACTTATTGACTTTTCCCACCTTATAAGCTAATCCAAACACTTTTTTAAAAACTCCTTTTCAAAAAGTTATAAGTCAATAAGTCATTTTCACAAAAAGTCATTTTTAAGTTAAATAAGCTTAGCCAAACATGCCCTAAGAATTAGAAATTCTAACTTCTCAGTTTAAGAAGAACTTTTGAGAAGTAAGAATCCCAAACAATTAAACACCCCTAAATATGTTTAATTAAGGGTCCTAATATTAATACATGGCAAAAACTTATTTACACATGGTGTATACGGGCCGTATACAGTTATACGGCCCGTATATAATGAAATAAAACTAACAAAGTCTGTGCCAGCAGAGTTTGTCAGTTTTTTACATTCCATACGGGCCGTATAACTGTATTCGGCCCGTATACAGCATGTGTAAATAATTTGCCTGGTCGTATACAATGTATACGAACAATGTATACGGGTCGTATAACCGTATACGGCCAGTATGAATTGAAAATTAGATTTTACCCAAAGTATTTAAGGGATTTAAGGTGTCAATCATACGAGACATTTTACAGTCGTTAGGTGGTCAAATCTTTCTAAAAGTAGAAAAAAATAAAACATTAACAAGTAACAAAGATTGAAGAACAAAAAAACGTGTCGTGTGACTGTAATAAAAAGGAAGGGTGAGGCATTTGATGAGAGTTGTAAGGAGAAATGTTTTAATCACTTGTTTTCAATGGGGATGTAATGCAATGATTCTGCTAGTGGTCGGGCTTCTAATGCTTACACAGGGTGATAAACAACGCTGATATGAACAAAAACCAACTGCTTTGTCTTGAGTCGTCGGGAAAACTTTTTCCTTAGGGGAGGGTGAGTAGTATGAGTCTGAGTCCATTGTGGTTCGTGAATGTTTCGAATCATCATAGAAGACGTGTCGGGTTCTTCTAGAAGAGTATCATGATTTTGTTGGTTTGTTTCCAGGTAGGGTTTAGAATGTTTGAAGTATTCTTGGTTCAATACGAACTCTTCTGAAAGACAAGAATACAACGTTCATGTATCACAAGGAATGACCAATCTAAGGCAGAGAACTTGATTTAGATACACAAATTCATCACCGGTTTCTACAGCACAAGCACATACACAATTTGTTGGAAGAACCCGACACGTCTTCTACTAGTTACTATTTTCTTCGATTTCAACAAATCTTTCAAGGTCTTAAGTGATGGACAATTGGTTAAAAGATGTAGAAGAGTTTGTGTAGAGATCTTTACGTACAAATTTGCATCATCCTTACGGTTACAAATGAAGTATTAAAAGATGTTAGTTTCTTGACAATATGGTTTCTCAACAAATGAAGTATTATTTGTCCTTGCTGCCTCTTCTGTTGGTAAAAGACATATGATGGTTTCTAATACAGGCTCTTTTAGAGAAGCGTTGGGATTCAAGGGTTTATGAGTAAAAGATGTTAGCTTCTTGACAGTATGGTTTCTCGACAAATGAAGTATTATCTGTCCTTGCTGCCTCTTCGGTTGGTAAAAGACATAGGATGGTTTCTAATACAGGCTCTTTGTCAGTTGTGGTTGATTTATAGGAGGAGGTTATGAAACGAATATATGTTTATGCGAATTCCCAACATCCTTGCTTTATTCTCTTTAATCTATTAGAACGATCCTTGTTTTGTCACGTACATGCGTTTAATTCCCAACATCCTTATTGTATCAGACACTCTCCCCTCCTTTTCTCTCTCTGACAACCCTAGACCCAAACCACCGCAATCCACCACGTTCTGCGAAAAAAAACATCATATGTTCATCATTGTTCTTGAAGATGAAGATGAAGATGAAGAAACGAGGGTTTATTCTCTTTAATCTATTAGAACGATCCTTGACTTGAATTTGTGGATTTCGGTTGGGTCAGAAACTTAACAATTTTCACAGTGGTACCAATGTCCTACTACTACAATCCTTCCAACGCCTGATTCCGATACAACCCTCGATGTTTATACCGGTTTTACCTCATGAAAAGGAAAGAAAGAAATTTTTTTAGAGAAGCGTTGGGATTAACGGTTTATGACTCAAAGTTAACATTCTGATTCAGATTCAGGAAGCAGATGATTAGTAGTGTTTGAGAAACTAACAAGGTAAACCTGAATTTTCAAAATTTTAGACACTTACTTGAACCGTTAGTAATGCTAGATGTCATTTTGGCTGAACCACAACCTATTACAGCACTGTATGAACCTGTGTTTTGAAAATAGGCTTTGTTCTTCGTTTATTGGATCGTTCTAATAGATTACAGAGGTTTTTACCATTTTTTACCATATGTATACGGGTCGTATACGGTTTATACGGTCGTATACTCTTGGTAAAAAATATTTTTACCGATCGTATACAACGGGTAAAAAATGGTAAAAAAAAAGGTTTATTCTCTTTAACCTATTAGAACGATCGTTGTATTGAGAACCTGATTCTGATTTAAACAATGGAATTTGTGGATCAACAGAAATAACTGAAAATAACTCGCCATTCTCTTGCACATGTATACGTTGATTGTGGATCAACAGAAATAACTAAATACAACCGGTCAAATCACACACTATATAAAGTGTAAACTTATCGTGTGTTGTAGTTTGGAAAGATGACCGAATAGAAATCTGAATCAAGATTTACGTCTGATGTCCAAGTTTGATCACATTTGACTTTGTTCTTCGTTTTTTGGATCGTTGTAATAGATTAAAGAGAGTAAACCATTTTTTACCCAGAGAATACGGGCCATATACTATTATACGGCCCGTATATACCATGTGAAAAAAATTTACCGGGTCATTTTTTACCCTTTAAATATGGGTCGTATACTATTATACGGCCGTATACAGATTGTGAAAAAAAATTACCGATCGTATACTATGTATACGATGATTGTATATGTAACAACCCTCGGTAAAATCAATACCCTTATAATATTTCCGATATATTATAAAATGTCTTAATATGTCTTATATCACACCCCGTATGTGAAAACCGAGCCCAAATTATATTATAATGTATAAAAATAAAATAAAAATGTAAAATATAAGTTGAGGCGGGCCGCCTAGACCCACCCCAACATATCAAGCGGGCCGAATTAGGACCAGAGTTTGACTCCGCTGATTCTTTAAGTTCATGCGGGCCGATTCAACTTAAGCTTACATCAATGCGGGCCGCGCGGACTCATAACACGCGATTACACCAGAGGTCGACACGTGTCGACATCGTGTCAAGTCTACTAGCTGACTGGTCAAAGCTATAGGTGGACGCGGGCCGCCTGAGGGTTAGCCTTATCGAAAGCGGGCCGCGTGGAGACCAGATTACACGACTATATAAGAAGGCCATCAGACTTCGTTTTTCGTCGCTCATTCACACTTCTAAATCTCGAATTCTGAAAATATTAAGCATTATAGTCGGGTACTATACCCCTATTTAGCGAGGTTCTGCTCCATTGTAAGTATTATAACCCCCGGTTTCATAACAGTTACGCTGCCCAATTGATTTAGGGTTCCGTAACAACTGTCGTGGTTCTGCCCGACGTAGTTGTTGGAATGCCGTCTCGGGGAGGGTATAATTAATAATTTAAAAAGGGTTATGGTACTAATCAATGTACGTTTGTATAAATTATAGATTATAGCCAGGAAATCCTTACGAAAAGCCTAAGACAGCAATGTGAGTTTATCCTCTTTTTGTTAATGTTTTTGGAATACTTTACAAAACCTTAATTGTTTTACTATGGAATTAAGCGGTGATTGAGTCTTTGTGGTTCTTCAATTACTGCCGGTATTATGGGGTTTTGTATACAAAATTTACTACGAGTAGTAGTAAGTCTGAATGACAGTGCATTACCATTGGACGACGAGTTAGCCAATGGGTAATTTGACCATAGCCATAGATCCGGTCGAGTGGCAAATACTGAATGAGCAATTGTGTAGAAATAAACAATGTGATCGCTCTCAATACTGTTTTAATTGATAAAATGTTTTCTTGATTAAACTGGGATTCGCTCACCAGTATTTCCGACTGACAAATGTTTTTAAAACGCGTTACAGGTAACACAATGTGAACAGCCAATTAATGAAAGCCAGCTGGAGAGCACTGAAGGCTTGGGAAAATGTGGCTATAAAAGTTACCTAATAAACGATGTTTTAAATTCAATAAAATAGGGTTTGTCCCTATACATGTATTGTATTAAGAAACTTGGGTTTTGCCCATGTGTTTATTAATATCAAGAATGATGGTTTTACTCTGATAAATATTTCCTAACTACGATCCTGATGTAAATTCCGCTGCGAGACTAAATAAAAACTGATACCACCAAACTCTGTGATCACGTCCGCCCGTTCCCGGGGATCAGGGATCGGGGGTTGTGACAGAAGGTGGTATCAGAGCCTAGCCACTGGTCTGAGGCAAAGAAGTGTTCTGCTGACACTTAAATTATAAAATTTGTGTTAGGAAATAAAATAAGAAATACATGCATAACTGTATTTATTTGTTATGTGTTATTTGACTATTTGTTAGTTTTCAGTATGAGTGATCAAGGACCATCTGATGTGAATCGTCAGTTATTTGATTCACCTAGGAGTGAAGGTACATCATCCCAGCCTGCCCTTTCTGGGTATATTGCTGATCAGGAAGATGGAATATTTGCCTTTAGAGCTCAATCTGAAGAACCATTTCCTACTAAGAAACGAGGATGGTTTAGTAAAGAAGCTTTTGCTCGTAGGAAGAGGATGAGAAAATTGCAACAGCAAAGGACTTTAAGCGAGAGACAGATGCTCATACTCAAGATATGTTAAATAGAAGATTAGCTAATTTCCATATCTTAGCTACGACTGCTGCTGACCCAGGTCTGGAACAACTGGTAGCCCCACAACCACAAAACCCAGAACAACCCATGGAAATAGAAAATCAGGAAAACCAGGTGGAAATGCACGACTTTAATCCAGAAGAAATCCCTAGGGTGCCTGCACCAAACCCATTAGACCCGAATTACGACCCCTGGTGGGACGATAATAGGGACTTTGTGCAACGTTACCCTGTCCAGGACTATCCACCCATACAGAACATAGAAGTTTACCCAGGTATGGACCCTTTAGATCCCTATTACCAAGATGATTACATTAGGGAAATATTAGAGGATCCTCACTAATTTCAGGAATTGTCACCCCCATATCAGGAACCCATACCCCAGATTCCAAACCCAGTCCGAGAACCTGCACCCCCAATGAGTGCAGAAAACGTTCAAGAACTTAGGACTTTCGGGGAGGAAATTTTAGAGAGCAGTGAGAGGATGCGTCAGGTGGGAGAGCGTCTCGTATGGAAATACGATGAACGCAATATGGATTTTTGGATAAATCCATATCCGTGAATGTTAGAAGGAAGGAAGCGGTAGTAATAATAATAATATAATAAAAATAATAATAATAATAATAATAAAATAAAATATGTGTGTACGGATGCATATTACTATTTTAATTATGTTGGTATTGTAATCTTTATTTCTGTACTAGTGTGTAATAGACGCATAAGTATATGAAAAGAGTAAAGTAGCAATGATCTACGCTTTTGACAAAACTGCGTGTCATGTGATTTACTTATATTAATATATTATTTGTGATATTAATATGGGATAAATGTTTAAAAATTCAGATGGCCGACCAAGAAAATCAAGTCAATTTGGATAATAACCCAGAAATCCAGAATGATAATATTCAGAATGAAGATAATCTGAATAATGAGAACCCAAACAACAATAACAATGGAAATCAAGTGGACAATAGTGCTATCCAACATATAGTGGCACAGGGAATTATAGATGCTATGCCATTTATACTTCAAACTGTTAAGGATGCTGATAATAAAAGTAAGCATGGCAGTAAACGACCTGTTGAACCAGAAAACAGTGTGAACAATGGACTGGTACTTCAAATGCATATTCCCAAAAGAAGAAGAACCATGTCTTATGATTGTTCTTATAAAGAATTCTGGTCTTGTAAACCAATGGAATTCTCGGGCAATGAAGGGGCCATTGCAACTTTACGCTGGATAGAGAAGACTGAGGCAGTCTTAAGGATTAGTAAGTGTGCTGAAGAAGATAGAATACTGTTTGCTTCTAATCTGTTTAAGAATGCAGCACTAGAATGGTGGAATACTATCCTCCAAACAAAAGGAAGTGATAGAACCTATAATATGGAATGGGAAGAGTTTAAGGACAAGGTAGAAAGGAAATTCTGCCCACCCAATGAGAAAAAACAGATAGCAAACAAATTCCTAAATCTTAGAATGACTGGTGTAGATAGCAAAGGGTACACTAAGTTATTCTTTGAATATGCTAGGATAGTGCCAACTCTTGCATCACCAGAACCAGTGTTAATCTCCCGTTATATTTGGGGATTAATTGGGGAAATTAGACATGTAGTTAAGGCAGCTAGACCACAAACCATAGAGGAAGTTGTAGAACTAGCCAATACCTTGACTGATGAATTAGTCCGTACCCGAGAAGAGGATCAAAGAAGGAGCCTAACCCAGAAATTGACTCAAGAATTTCGTTCTGGAAATTCTAACCGTGGGAAAAATATAGGTTCTACCTCTGCACCTTACTGTAGGTACTGCAAAAGAAAACATTCTGGGAGATGTTCTATATACTGTAACTTTTGCAAAATGTCGGGACACAAGGAAGAAAACTGCAGAAAGAAAGCTAATAGCAGGGTATGCTACAATTGCGGAGAAACAGGTCATATCAAGCTGAATTGCCCAAAATTAGCTCCAGCCACAGACAACAAGAATACTAAAAATGCTAGAGCATTTTTTCTGACTGCAGAAGAAGCCAAAATGATTCCAGATGTCATAGCTGGTACGTTTTTAGTTAATGATGTCTTTGCTAAAGTGTTATTTGACTCTGCTACAAACCAAAGTTTTATTAATACATCGTTTTGCAAAATTTTAAATCAGTCATTAACTAAACTACCACATGAATGTGTAGTAGAGACAGCCGATGGAGAAACCATTAGGATTTCTGAAATCTTGCAGGGAGCAAGCATAGAAATTTTAAATCAGAAATTTATTGCAAATCTTTATCCCATGAATCTGGTAGGATTCGATGTTATTTTAGGAATGGACTGGTTAATAGCCAATAAAGCTAGTATTTTATGTGATCAAAAGTTAATCCAAATAAATTCACCAAAAGGTAAAAAGATCACAATTAAAGGAGATAAGTTCTCTAAATCCACAAAATTCATATCTATGATGAAAACTGCAAGTTGTATAAGAAAAGGTTCTGTAGTGTATTTGATTTCTATAATCACTAACACTAAAGGAAAAGAACTAGAAGATATTCCAGTAGTATCTCAGTTTTCAGATATCTTTCCAGAAGAATTACCAGGACTACCTCCGGATAGAGAAGTTGAATTCCGAATTCACCTGCTACTAGGAACGTCACCGATTGCCAAAGCACCTTACCGTTTGGCACCTGCAGAAATGCAAGAATTAAAGAAACAATTAGATGAATTATTGGAAAAAAGATTCAT
Source organism: Helianthus tuberosus (assembly GCA_030545235.1). Classification (NCBI taxonomy): domain Eukaryota; kingdom Viridiplantae; phylum Streptophyta; class Magnoliopsida; order Asterales; family Asteraceae; genus Helianthus; species Helianthus tuberosus. Next base: position 193,764,620 of record CM060402.1, read on the forward strand.
ACAGCCAAGTTCGTCGCCATGTGGAGCGCCGATATTGTTTGTTAAAAAGAAAGACGGATCAATGCGTATGTGCATTGACTACCGTGAATTAAACAAAGTCACGATTAAGAATCGGTACCCATTACCAAGAATCGATGATCTGTTTGATCAACTGCAAGGAGCTCGATTTTTCTCTAAAATCGATTTAAGGTCAGGATATCATCAATTAAAAGTACAGGAAGAGGATATTCCTAAAACTGCTTTTAGGACAAGGTATGGTCATTATGAATTCACTGTCATGCCATTTGGTTTAACCAATGCCCCAGCTGCATTTATGGACATGATGAACCGAATTTGTAAGCCATATTTGGATAAATTCATAATTGTTTTTATAGATGATATTCTAATTTATTCTAAGAATAAAGAAGATCATGCAAGACATTTGCACGCACTTTTAAGTTTGTTAAGAAAGGAAAAACTTTATGCTAAGTTTTCAAAGTGCGAATTTTGGTTAGAACAGGTACAATTCCTTGGACACTTAGTCAATCATGAAGGAATTCATGTAGATCCAACAAAAATCGAGGCGATTATGAAATGGAAAACCCCTGAATCACCAACCGAGGTTAGAAGTTTCTTAGGATTGGCCGGTTATTATAGAAGATTTATTAAAGATTTCTCTAGAATAGCCATTCCTTTAACTAAGTTAACTTGTAAATCTTTTAAGTTTGAATGGGGAATAAAACAAGAAGAAGCCTTTAGAATTCTTAAGCAAAGATTAACCCATACCCCTATACTAGCATTACCAGAAGGAACTGAAGACTTCGTAGTCTATTGTGATGCTTCTAGATTAGGTTATGGATGTGTGTTGATGCAACGTCAAAAGGTTATAGCTTATGCATCTAGACAACTTAAGAATCATGAAGAGAATTATTCAACCCATGATTTAGAATTAGGAGCTATAATTTTTGCTCTTAAGATTTGGAGACATTACCTTTATGGTAGTAAGTTTACCATATTCACTGATCATAAGAGTTTAAGGTATGTTTTCGGACAGAAGGAGTTGAATATGAGACAAAGACGCTGGATGGAATTTCTTAGTGACTATGATTGTAATATCCAGTATCATGAAGGAAAAGCAAATGTAGTGGCAGATGCTTTAAGTCGAAAGTATCATGAAAAGCAAAAAAAGGGTACGTTCTCTTAAATTAAATCTGCAAGTAGATTTAAATGATCAGATAAGAGAAGCACAAGAATCAGTAATTAAGGATGATTCTGAAAAATTAAAAGGTATGCTAAAAGAATTGGAACAAGGAACAGATGGAATTTGGAGATTCCATAAAAAGAGAATGTGGATACCTAAATTAGGAAACCTGCGTAATCATATATTAGAAGAAGCTCATAAGTCTAAATATACGATGCATCCAGGAAGTGATAAAATGTACCAGGATTTAAGGAAAAATTTCTGGTGGATAGGAATGAAGAAGGACATAGCAATTTATGTTTCTAAATGTTTAACTTGCTCACAAGTTAAAGCTGAACATCAGAAACCTTCAGGTTTGTTACAGCAATTAGAAATGCCGGTGTGGAAATGAGAATTAATAACAATGGATTTTGTTACTAAATTACCCAAAACAAGGAAAGGAAATGATACAATATGGGTGATTGTAGATAGATTAACCAAGGCAGCTCATTTCTTACCAATGAAGGAAACAATTAGTATGGAACAATTATCTAAATTGTATGTAAATGAAATTGTTTCTTTACATGGCATTCCTTTATCAATTGTTTCTGACAGAGATAGTCGATTTACATCTCATTTTTGGTCAAGTTTCCAAAAAGCAATGGGAACCAAGATAAAACTAAGCACGGCTTATCACCCACAAACAGATGGACAAAGTGAAAGAACAATTCAGACAATGGAAGATATGCTTAGAGCTTGTGTAATTGACTTTGGAGGTAATTGGGACGATCACTTACCTTTAATAGAATTTTCTTATAATAACAGTTATCACACAAGTATCAATGCTACACCATTCGAAGCACTTTATGGACGAAAGTGTCGAACCCCAGTCTGTTGGGCAGAAATTGGGGAAAAGCAACTATCTGGACCTGAAATAGTGCAGGAAACAACTGATAAGATTATTCAAGTCAAGGAACGACTGAAAGCAGCACATGATCGACAAAAGAGTTATGCTGATAACCGATGCAAACCTTTGGAATTTCAAGTGGGAGATAGAGTGTTGTTGAAAGTCTCTCCTTGGAAAGGAGTGGTAAGATTCATCAAACGGGGAAAGCTAAGTCCCAGGTATGTTGGACCTTTTAAGATTATTAAAAGAATAGGACCTGTAGCCTATCAGCTACAACTGCCAGAGGAAATGGCAGGAATACATGATGTGTTTCATGTATCAAATCTTTAAAAGTGTTTAGCTGATGAATCATTGATAGTGCCTCTTAAAGATATAGAGGTAAATGAACAACTCAAGTTTGTAGGAAGACCTCTACAAATTGAAGACAGGAAAATCAAGAATCTCAAACATAAAAGACTAGTTCTAGTCAAAGTGAAGTGGGAATCCAAAAGAGGACCTGAGTACACATGGGAACTCGAGTCAGAAATGAAGAAGAAATATCCGCACTTGTTTCAGTAGAACTCGAGGACGAGCTCTAAACAAGGTGGGGAGAATGTAACAACCCTCGGTAAAATCAATACCCTTATAATATTTCCGATATATTATAAAATGTCTTAATATGTCTTATATCACACCCCGTATGTGAAAACCGAGCCCAAATTATATTATAACGTATAAAAATAAAATAAAAATGTAAAATATAAGTTGAGGCGGGCCGCCTAGACCCACCCCAACATATCAAGCGGGCCGAATTAGGACCAGAGTTTGACTCCGCTGATTCTTTAAGTTCATGCGGGCCGATTCAACTTAAGCTTACATCAATGCGGGCCGCGCGGACTCATAACACGCGATTGCACCAGAGGTCGACACGTGTCGACATCGTGTCAAGTCTACTAGCTGACTGGTCAAAGCTATAGGTGGACGCGGGCCGCCTGAGGGTTAGCCTTATCGAAAGCGGGCCGCGTGGAGACCAGATTACACGACTATATAAGAAGGCCATCAGACTTCGTTTTTCGTCGCTCATTCACACTTCTAAATCTCGAATTCTGAAAATATTAAGCATTATAGTCGGGTACTATACCCCTATTTAGCGAGGTTCTGCTCCATTGTAAGTATTATAACCCCGGTTTCATAACAGTTACGCTGCCCGATTGATTTAGGGTTCCGTAACAACTGTCGTGGTTCTGCCCGACGTAGTTGTTGGAATGCTGTCTCGGGGAGGGTATAATTAATAATTTAAAAAGGGTTATGGTACTAATCAATGTACGTTTGTATAAATTATAGATTATAGCCAGGAAATCCTTACGAAAAGCCTAAGACAGCAATGTGAGTTTATCCTCTTTTTGTTAATGTTTTTGGAATACTTTACAAAACCTTAATTGTTTTACTATGGAATTAAGCGGTGATTGAGTCTTTGTAGTTCTTCAATTACTGCCGGTATTATGGGGTTTTGTATACAAAATTTACTACGAGTAGTAGTAAGTCTGAATGACAGTGCATTACCATTGGACGACGAGTTAGCCAATGGGTAATTTGACCATAGCCATAGATCCGGTCAAGTGGCAAATACTGAATGAGTAATTGTGTAGAAATAAACAATGTGATCGCTCTCAATATTGTTTTAATTGATAAAATGTTTTCTTGATTAAACTGGGATTCACTCACCAGTATTTCCGACTGACAAATGTTTTTAAAACGCGTTACAGGTAACACAATGTGAACAACCAATTAATGAAAGCCAGCTGGAGAGCACTGAAGGCTTGGGAAAATGTGGCTATAAAAGTTACCTAATAAACGATGTTTTAAATTCAATAAAATAGGGTTTGTCCCTATACATGTATTGTAATAAGAAACTTGGGTTTTGCCCATGTGTTTATTAATATCAAGAATGTTGGTTTTACTCTGATAAATATTTCCTAACTACGATCCTGATGTAAATTCCGCTGCGAGACTAAATAAAAACTGATACCACCAAACTCTGTGATCACGTCCACCCGTTCCCGGGGATCAGGGATCGGGGGTTGTGACAGTATACGTGCCGTATATTTTTATACGACCCGTATACTATGGGTAAAAATTGGTTTATTCTCTTTAATCTATTAGAACGATCCTTGTAATCATCAACCCCGCTTTGAACGACTGTAGAACACTCGTAATCCTCAACCGGCTTTCAAACCGGACGAAATCTACGAAGAAACTGTTGGAATTTGTGGATTTCGGGTGAATAGTTTTTAGTACATACCTTTGGCTGCTTTCATTTGAATATGAAGATAAAGATGAAGAAACAAGGGTTTATTCTCTTTAATCTATTAGAACGATCCTGATTCTGATTTAAACAATGGAATTTGTGGATCAACAGAAATAACGGAAATAACTCGCCATTCTCTTGCACCTGTATACGTTGATTGTGGATTTAACTTGCAATAATTGGGTCCGTCGCAGGATAGAAGATACATATCGTCCGTTCAAGTTGAGCTTCCTGATGCAATTTGTTGGAATTTGTGGATTTTGGTTGGTTCAGATCTCGAAAGTACTGAACAACAGAAATAACAGCTTCGGTTTCATCAACCGGTTTTTTGACAAATCATCTGTTTCCTGAATCTGAAAGTTAACTAGACCCCTCAAGTTGTCATTCATAACAACTAAGCGTCTGAAGAAGAGTATGTTGATATAGGAGAGTTGATGCAATTTTCCAAGCATTTTATCGTGTGTTGTAATTTTAATGAAGCAATGAAGATTGAATATGCAAACCCCATCCGTCTTCTGTTATGATTCGAAACATTCCGAATAACTAGCAGAACCCGACACGTCTTCTGTGATGATTCGAAACATTCCGAATAACTAGCAGAACCCAACACGTCTTCATAGCCATATTCCCACTCACAAGTTGTTGATCTTTGGGTGGTGATTTACTCCCGAACAAACCATGCCCACCTTGACTAGAATAGATAAGGGTATCACTCGATCCACTTACATTCGAATAACGCTGAGAATCCACAACGCTTATGGCCAGATTCTTTCCTTCAATCTTGGCAAAATCAATGCCTGCTTGTTTTATTATCACGAAAGTAGTGAACAACCGAGATAACAGCTCCGGTATTTATCACCAACTCAACTTTAGTAGTGTTTGTTTGAGAACCTGATTCAGATACACAACGGTCTCTTTGCTTCGTCCACTAGAACTATTTGTGTATGCATTCTTTTGGTAGTTAACAACGCTAATTAGAAAAAAAATCTGTAAAATTAATCATATCGATTGCTATAACAGGATGGATGTGACACATACAGATAGATAAGCTGTCACAGTTGTCAAGACTGTTTGTCGGGTTTCCAATGCTCACACAGGGTGATAAACAACACTGATACAAACACATGTGTTTCGAAATAGACTTTGTTCTTGGTTTAATGAAGTTACACGTAACATCTAGTTATATTCAGATTTAAACAATGCCCGCCTAAACTGAGATAACGGACATCCATCAAGCTCAAAAAGAAAACTTATATTTCCCATAGTCACAAAAGATTGCGGTTTGTATTTCGCATAGCCACCGTTTCCGTAGTAAAAAACGGTTGCGGTTTGTATTTCGCATAGCCACCGTTTCTGTAGTAAAAAACGATTGGGTTTGCACATTCAATCTTCAATACTTCATTAAAACACCACTAGTAGAAAAACCCGACACGTCTTCATGTTACGGAGAATGTTCTAGAAATTAAAGGAAAAGGAAAAGATTTGTTGAAATCGAATTTGACAACTATGACAGCTTATTAAAAGTAGCAATCACCTCCAATCATTTCCTGGTCAAATCACACACTATAAAGTTTAAAGTTATCGTGTGTTGTAGTTTGGAAAGATGACCGAATAGAGATCTGAATAAACAAACTGTGGAGAACTTGTTTGTGTCGGGTTCTTCTGCTAGTTACTCGATCAACGGACTGATCGGTAACGTTACTCTACTTGTGCTCCGATTTAAGCGGCGTGTTCCGATCAACGTTGTTAAAGGTGATGAAGAGTTTAGAAACCCTAGAATGATTGTGTTTTTACTGGAAAAAACGTGATACTTGAAAAAATCCATATATACGGCCCGTATACAGGTATACGACCAGTATACATTTGGTAACATCAAAAACCTTCCAAAATAAATCCGTTGAGCCGTATAGTTTTTACAAATCGTATACACATGTATACGGCTCGTATAACTATATACGGGCCGTATATAGTAAAATCAAAAAAACATTCTCTGCGCATTTTCCTATTAAAAAACATTCTATACGGGCCGTATATTTTGTATACGACCCGTATACATTAGGTATGTGAAAATAAGATACAGGGGGTGTGAGAACAAGGGGCGTTAATTAATTTACAGAGGCGTAAAAAAGACGTTTGATTCTTAAGGCTGAAGTTTTGAACAGTGCCAACGGGTCTTCAGGGCTCATAATAATTCTGACAAAAGAGACCCATTTTCGAAATTTGAAACAACACCACGACTTCCTTCTGCCGGAACCATTCGCCGGTACTTTCCGGCCACGAGGCCATTTATTCCCGATTGCGTCTTCCTTCCGTCAAAGAATAAAATCATCTTATCATCCCAACCCAGAACGTTTTCCACCGGGACCATCATTGATTTGTGTGCGACATTTGTCTGTCAGCTCAATTCTTGAGTACTTCGTTGGTCTCATCTTCTCGTCGGCGCCGATTGGGCCATACCACCCGCCACGTGGCCAACTCATTCATCGGTCTGAATGCCCCATCACAACCCTTAATCTCGAATTCGCCGACACTTGTCTCGGATTTTGTCTTTTCTCTTTCTCTCATGCGAATCTCCTTGTGCGTAACAGCCGAATCACGCCCCTTCAATTCCTCCATTCCAATTCGCATTTCCATAAAACCCTAAATATGACGTACTCTTCTTAATCAATTTTTTAATTCCATTTAGGTCTTTGTTATAATTCGTCTTGTATTCAACGAAAAAACCCATCATCCGATTGAATTTCTTTATCTTTTCAAGGGGTATTTGTTAAAGATTCGGAAATGGAGGCGCTGTATGAGGAACAACCACCGCCTTTTGAGATGGGTGTGGTTGTTTCTAAAAGGGTTTTTGACCAAATTGGTGAAGGTTATGATTGTGTTCAAGTTCTTGTGGATCAGTTTCAGAAAATTGGCTTAATTGTTGATAGAGTTGCTGGCCTTAATGATGAATTCCTCAAGGTTTGTTCTTCAGTTTTTATATTATTATGCATATAGTTTTTTTTTTTTTTTTTTTTTTTGCCAATTTATGACGAAAACTATGTGATTTAACACCTTGTAAGTTGAATTCTAAAACCCCTTTAAAACCCAAGTTTTAAAAGTTTTAAATTATGTTCTTGAGTTTGAGAAACATTTGAAAACAAATGAGATCTCAATTTAAAAAGTATTAAATTATGTTCTTGAGTTTAAGTTGAGAAAGATATGAAAAGAAATGAGATCTCAACTTTCGGCAGATTGCAGCACCTGTTGAAGTTTTAGGGAAGGCGGCCGCTGAATTACGGTTGAAAAAAAGAACTCAAATAGGTGAAGTTGCGCGATAACTGAAGTTTTGTGACTTGTTTACTTGTTTAAGATGTGTTATGAACATATAATGTTATTGCAGGGGTGGATTTACAGTTTGAATGGGATGAGGCTGATGCGTTTATCAAACAATCTGATGGGTCGTTATTCAGTTGGTGTGAGCGTTTTCGTTGCTATAAGCACATGATATATGGAATTGTGAGTTATACTTGTTTCTAAAGAACTTTAATTATACACATGATATAAATGTTTGATAATGTATTGTATAGATACGATAACACAAGATCACAATGGTGGTTTGTTTAGTTAAACTCTAGAATGATACACGAATATTTACAGGTCAACAAGAGCGATTCGGCTATCATTTTAAAGTCCGATTGTAGAGAAATTAGATGGCAGCCTGGGAAGCCTCTTTTGTGGAAGTTGGAAAAAGAAGCCATTGTTAAAGAAGTCTTTCCTATCCATGGTTCGACACTTATAGTATTAAATTTATTTCTTTAGTTAGTTCTTTTTTGCACATTGTATTAATTGTCGGTATTCATTATAAGTGACATGATTTTATTTAAAAGATGAGATAAAGAGGAAGCGGCTTTTGAAATGTTGGGCTCTGAGCTGGCGGGACCTTACACATCAACCCCTTGACGAAATCTATGCTTACTATGGAGCGAAGGTAAAACTATGGTTGTTTTTTAAATGTTCTTTTTTTCATGGATGATAATATGTTCTTTTTTTAATGTAGATTGCAATATATTTTGCTTTCATTGGAATGTACACAAAGTGGTTGCTTTTCCCGGCTGCATTTGGAATCTTCGTGCAATTGGTTGATTTTGGGTAGGGCACTTTCTTTCTATAACAGTCGTTATTCTCCTAAAGTCTTCAATCGTTGATAATCGTTTGTTTTTTTCTCTTATTTTTTAATCCAGATCTTTGCAATTCTTGATACTTCCCTTTTTCTTTATATGCATAATTTCATGGGCTGTCTTCTTTCTCCAATTCTGGAAGCGGAAAAACTCTACCCTTTTGGCCAGGTAATTTGTAATATAATATAATCTATATATTGAATAGAGTAAAATGCCATTTTCGTCCCTGGATCCAAAAGGTTTGAAATCTTGCCATTTTCATCCGCCTCGTTAACTCCATCCAATTTTCTCCGTTTGCAGGGGTATTTTCGTCTTCTTTGTTAACTTAAAGGGCAATTTGGTCCTTTTCACTTTATGTAAAAGCATTTAGCATAATGTACAAGTATTCAAAAAAGACGAAAATACCCTTAACTTATCTAAAAAGACGAAAAATACCCCTGCCTTAACGGAGAAAAGTGGATGGAGTTAACGAGCTAGATGAAAATGGAAAGATTTCAAACCTTTTGGATCTTAACATTTGGACGAAAGTCGCAAAAACCAGCCATACCTCAGGGACGAAAATGGCATTTTACTCTATTGAATATATGCCTACTCTGTTTTTATATCCTTGATGATTTCAAAATGTAGGTGGCATATTTGTTATTCAGTTGGAGCAGCTTATAAATATATGGATACCGAATGGAGTTCGTTTCATTCGTCTGTAGGATCGATAAAGTTTGGGGCTGATAAAACCGAGAAAGAGAAGTTCCAAAGAGAGGAATGGTTTGGTCATATGCTACGATTCAGAAACGATGCGATTATTATATTGAGTATTATATGCCTCCAGCTTCCTTTTGAACTGGCGTATGCACATTTGTACGAGATCATTGGATCCGATATCATAAAGTAAGCATGTGATTTTATGTAATTTTTTTAATGCTACTGGAAATCAATTTGGTTAAGATTTAAGATTTTATTTCAGGTTTGGGTTAACGGCAATTTACCTATTTGCCATTCAATATTTCACACAAATTGGGGGGAAGGTGTCAGTGAAGTTAATCAAGCGTGAAAAAAACGACAACTCTGAATATAGGGCTAACAGTTTGATTTACAAGGTCAGAACCAAACTTCGTATTCTTTTTAATTCTCTCTGATTAACTATATTAATATATAGTTAATACTATATTAATATATAGTTAAGAGTTAATGTTTGTACGGGTTAAAACAGGTCGTAACTTTGTATGGGTTAAAACGGGTCTGGTTGACTGCTAAACACTTTCCACATTTTTTAAATAGTTAAAACTTAAAAGTAATTAAGGCATTAGTTATGATTTCAAAAATATGCTACTACAATAATAGTTATACTCTTTGAGTAAAACACTGTGGGTGACTTTCATTCCTTTTTATCGATTTATATATAACTAATGTGTTAATTACAACTATAAAAGATATTGTTACATTAACAGAATTAATTTAAAAATTCTAGAGGTGGTAAAATGGGTGACCCACTAACATCTGTTGTCCATTTTATATTATTCCATATATAAGTTTGCAAGTTTTTTGTGCATAACAACTTGTACATTGTGCTTTGTGAGTTTTTAAAAAAATAAGTTGATTTTTTTTATTTTTAACCAAAAGGTTTTTACCTTTTTCAATTTTAACCCTTCATAATTTATTTTTTAACTTTAACCCAAAACTTTTCATTTTTGCAATTTAACTTCGCAACTTTTGTCACTTACACTTTTCATCTTTCGCAAATTTTCGTTTTACGTATAGTTCTAAATTTTTCGAGTTAATATTACGCAACGTACATGTGTGGTTCAACGTTTTTACCTCTATTTTTCCATGTTTGACAGGTTCGTCGCAACACGCATGTCTTAGGTCGAGTCAGTGTTGGTGGTCGATGACGGTTGTGTGACATTAGTACTATTTGACACACCGTTTTACGCCCCGTCGCAACGCGGGGTGTGCTTTGGGGGGTTTTCAAAGAAAAAATGGTTATGCATATGGTTGTCGTAACGTTGGCTTTGGGGGGTTTTCCAAAAATGATTGATTTTTTTTACTTTTCACCCAAAAGGATTTTATAAATTACTTTTAATCCAAAACTATTTGTTTTTTTACTTTTAACCCAAAACTTTTTATCTTTTGTAATCTATTCTCATAACTTTTTTTACTTTCAACTTTGATCCTTTATAGTTTTCATTTTTTGCAAATTTTTCGCTTTATGTTTGGTTCTAAATTTTGTGACTTAACACATTGCAACGTGCGTCTTTGGTTTAACGTTTTTACGTGTTGTTCTAAATTTTACGAGTTAACACGACGCAATGTGCGTGTGTCGGTGAACGTTTTTACACCGTCTATTTTTTCCCGTTTGACATGTTTAACATAACGTGCGGGTCCTAGATTGACTTAGTTATAACTAAAGAATCCCCGCCGCATTGCGGCGGGTCGCAATCCTAGTTAAATATAAATAAGTAACGTGTTAGTTTTGAATAAAACCATGTAGGTGTTTGGGTTATACTTTATGCAGTCATACATTGGACTACTATATCATGCAATTCTGCATCGCAACTTCATGACTCTTCGTCAAGTCATAACTCAACGTCTCATCATATCAGAGGTGTCACGTTTTATCTTTTTTTAATCTTTCCAATCTATGGTTTTTGATGATTTAAAGTTAAATGTATTTTATTGGAAAATAAATAAATATCCTTCAGGTGCTAGAAAATCTGATGGAAAACTCTCTACCCTACATCAAATACAGCTACAGAAAATACAGAGCTGTTCGGTAGGTCTCTTTGACTTCGGTTTTTATTTTGACCACCATAATGTTTGTTGTAACTAATAATTGCTGACTTCTCTATTTGTGAAGAAACAAGAGAAAAAGGGAAAAGGGAATGGCAGCCAGAAAATCTTATTTTAATTCTAGGGTTGAGAAGGAGTATTTTAAGCCTATATATTCCGCTAGTGTTGGTGATGAACTCGAAGATGGGCTCTTTGATGGTAACATATTTAAAGAAAATTTATATATTTAAAAGAAAAGATTTCTATATGCTTTTCTTGAATTCGCACATAAGTCCCTGAACTTTATTTTTGCATGAGTAAATCCCTAGTTTTTTTTTAAATCCAATGAAGAAGGCATTATAGTAACGTTTAGAGACTTATCAATGCAAAAGAGGACATTTTTGTTGAATTTTGTTAATTCCAAGGATTTAATCTGCAAAAAAAGACTTTTATGTTAATAATATCACGAAGACTTCATTGTTAAGTTTTATAAAGTAAGGGATGTAATTATCCAAACATAAAGTCTATTAACTTATGTACAAATTCAGCAAAACTCTATAGTGTTTTTTTTTTTAAACAATTGCCCTATTTCAGAAAATGAAAGTTTTAACATTTATTAATTTCTCTCCTCCTTTTCATAATGCAGAATTTCTTGAGCTGGCTTTGCAGTTTGGAATGATTATGATGTTTGCTTGTGCTTTTCCTCCTGCGTTTGCTTTTGCTGCGTTGGTAAATTCAAACCTCTATTTTTTTTCATTTTTCCTGCCTAAATTAAAAAAAAAAAAAACACGACTCGTAAAACGGAAGTTTTAATTTTTTTTTATGGTTCTGTTAAGAACAATGTTACAGAAATTAGAGCAGACGCGTTAAAGATTCTTGCCATGTATAGAAGACCAGTTCCTCGAGTTGCTGCAACAATCGGGGCCTGGCTTAACATATTTCAGGTACTATTTGTTTCAAACTATTTTTTATATACGAGTTTCTTTTCCTTTTGATTTAAATTTTAATCTTTAATCTTGATTTTTAGTTTTTGATAGTTGTATCAATATGCACCAACTGCATACTTCTAGTATGTTTATACGATAGGGAGGGGAATTGGAATATATCTCCTGGTCTTGCAGCCATCCTCATCATGGAACATGTACTCCTTCTCATCAAATTTGGCTTCTCAAAGATCGTACCCGAGGTACAAGAAAAATAATATATGTGCGCGTATATATATAAATGTATGTATGTATGTATATATAGGAACCTAAGAACAATTTTTGTAGGAACCTGATTGGGTAAAAGCAAACCGAATGAAGAATGCAACTCAAGCACAAAACATGTGCTCTAAGCAGCTTTTGAGGAACATTTCTGGCCGAACACTCGTTACATGTACACCAAATGCTGATTAAATGTACATTAATGTTAGAATCAGTATATACCACCTTAGATTAGTCCCTCTTTGAGTTTATAATTTTTGTATGTAAGAAAAAATCTCAGTCTTTAGATTGTAGCATATAGTGTATTTCCTGTCATTTAGTTGTTTAAAACTTTCTTTATTGAATTATAGAGTACATTGATCCAATAGCATTGAATAACATTAACAAGTTATTTATAGAACACACACACATAGAGACAGTCTTTGTTGGAGCTTTACATGAATCGTATCCGGGTGGTAGCTTGATCATTATTTACATTCGGGTCATCGATCTGTGGTTGTGCTGACTTGGCAGTCAGAAAACAGATGCTTGTCCAGGCTGGCATGTGCTTCTTCTTATCGCTTGATCAGATTCAGCTTCAGCTAACCACGGGAGTTTCCTTCGCTAGCTTGGCGAGTACCGAAACGATCGCTGACTTGTCGGGTGTATCGAACAACTGCCTTGGCCCATCTCTGGATTTCAAACTTGAACTTTCTTGAATCAAGTCTTTTTAGCGATTTGATTCCCGGGTCTATCCTTATCTCCATGGAGAAGCATCGATGGTACAGTCGTTTCTTTGTGTTTAGTGGATGCACAGCCACACTTGTGGTTGGAGATGGAGGAGCCAGCAGGATATCCCCAGCTGTGGTGGCCGTCGGGGTGGTGTTGGTGATTACTTCCATATGGAGATGATGGTTTTGACTTTATTCAAGTCCCTAGTAATGGTGGTTATAAAGGGTTGAATTTGCTTGGAGAACAATCGTTACCAATGCAAGAGGGGATTCTTGAAACTATCTACAAAGGTGTTTTTTGTCTTTATATGTACACCCTGCAGTGTCGAACTGTGGCCAAAACGCGGCGTTTTGGTCAGGTTAACCAGACAAAGACTGACGGGTCTGTTGACAGGACCAAAACGCTGAGCTTTGGCAGCGTTTTGGTCCTGTCAACCAGACCGGGTGTCAGTCTTTTGTCTGGTTGACAGGACCACAACGCGGCCAAAGCTCGGCGTTTTGGTCCGGTCAACAGACCCGTCAGACACCCATCAGTCTTTTTCTGATTAACCGGACCAAAACGCCGCGTTTTGGGCACAATTCGACACTGCAGGGTGTGCATATAAAGACAAAAAACACCTTTTTAAGTGTGTATATAGTGAAATGAGTGTGCCAATAGGTATACCCTTCTTGAAACGTGTGGGTTAGGACGACATTGACCATTGACTTTTCAAATATTCCCTTTTTGCAAGTGTATTAGGTTAATGATGACAATTGATTGTCTGGTAAAGTGGGATGATGGTTAATAGGCTAATGTACTAAACATATTATTTTATAACTTGATCGGTTTTTTCTTTAACAATGACTAGCATAGTTTAAAACTTTAAATAAAGCATTCAAATATGATTAGGCGTTTATCATATATAAAATTTTGAGTGCAATGGTCTTTACACATCATAAGACAATATTTTTTTTTTTATGTTAGTAAAGCTATGTTATTATCTGACCCCAACCGGGTGTTACCGCAGTGGGCATTGGGGCAACGGGTTTTCCTTGGAACTAGAGATGGTAGGCTTGGGTTACCCAGCGACGAGCATAGTCTACAATCACAGGCGTATGGTGTCGTCTTTTGCCATCGAGTTACCCCAGGTACCTAGACTTTTATTTCGTTGGCCGTTTAAGAAAAAAGCAATGTTACTAGTGTACAAATCGTCTCTAGTTTGTCAGTTGAAATAGGGATAACATTAAGAAATTATGTATTTGAGCGTGTGCGCATACAATACAAACACTCTTTATTGTAGTCTAACTAACATGATCATTATTTATTTATTTACATTCGGGTCATCGATCTGTGGTTGTGCTGACTTGGCAGCCATAGTACAGACGATTATCCAGGCTGGCAGATGCTTCTTCTTAATTATCGTTGATCAGATAATTCAGCTAGCCACGGGAGTTTCCTTCGCTGGCTTGGCGAGTACCAAAATGATCGCTGACTTGTCGCGCGTATCGAACAACTGCCTTGGCCCATCTCTGGATTTCGGACTTAAACTTTCTTGAATCAAGTCTTTTTAGCGATTTGATTCCCGGGTCCATCGATATCTCCATGAAGGAAAAACATCTATCGTAGCGTTGTCGCTTTGCGTCCACTGCCACACTGGTTGTCGGAGATCGAGGAGCTGGCGGGTTTTCGCCAGGCTTGGTGATGGTGATTACTTCCATATGGAGATGGTGATTGTGGGTTTATTCTAAGTCCCCACCCCACCAATGGTTATAAAGGGTTGAATTTGGTTGGCGAATAATCGTTGCTAATGTAAGATGTTTGAAGTTCTTAAAACGTGTGGGTTTGGATCTCATTGACTTGACTTTTCAAGTATTAATTCCCTTTTTGCAAATGTATTTGGTTAATGATGACGTTTGAATGTTTGATTATGTGGTAAAGTGAGATGAGGGTTATAAGAGGGGTCCAAAAACGTAAATAGGTGGATTTTTAGGACCAATAATAAAAACAAATGAGTCTTGGCTTTATGCTAATTTACTAACATTTTATAATTTAAGATGGGTTTTTTTTAACAATGACCCGCAGGCAGATATAAAATTTTGAGTGCACTGGTTTTGAATTACTAGTCTTTACACATAATGTATAGATTTATCATTCAAAGGGATAATGTATGACGATATTATAAAGTAATCTTACATTATGATATGTAAACTATATGATAAATCATAAATCATCTCAACTTTGTTGTTTTCGAAATGGGTTAGGATCAAATAGGAAGTTTATTTTGGCTAGGAAGGATATGAAGCAATAGGATTAGGACATGTGGCAAAATTTAAAATAAAGAGAAAGGGTATTTTAGTCAATCTTATCCTTTCTTCTTCCTTCTTCTCCCCAGTAACTTCAAAACCCACCATTTTCAAAACCCACCATCTTCAACCATTTCTTCACTTTCTATCTCAATAATCACTACATTATTGTGCGATTTTCGTCACCAATCAATGATTCAAACACCCGATCAACGTGTTCTTCAGCTTTTTTTGAAGAAAATCCAGTTTAATTTCATACAAAATCTCGTTTTTTCCGGTGATTTTGAAGATAATCACTCGATCCGTTCGATTCGATCGCTGATAAGTGTTTGAATCATTCAAATTTCATCAATCGTTGAAGAAATCGGCTTCGATCCATGTAAGAAATTCTTTAATTTCATTTTTATGATCTGGGTTTTTGATTTAGTCATTGCGTTTTACGATCTTGGCGGGGGTCCGGGGTGGCAGCCGCTGGCGGGGTCCAAATTGCTTTAATAAAAATGTATCAGAACATTTAATTTTCTGTAAATTGCCTCTGGAAAACTGCATTCGTAGACTGCCTTTTGATCTCTACTTCCTGGTTCAGACAATTTACAGACAAAATTATTGTCCTGGTTCAATGTGTTTTAGAGAGATAAAAGTTTTATTGGTTTTTTAGGCCATTGCGTTTTAGAACTAAGACATTTTTATGTGTTTTCTGGCCATTCCGTTTTAGAAAAACACATTTTTGAAGTGTTTTTAGTCATTGTGTTTTAGGTAAAACACAATTTTAGGTGTTTTCAGTCCATTGCGTTTTAGAGAGAACACTTTCTTTTGTTTTTTTAGGCCATTGCGTTTTAGAACTAAGACATTTTTATGTGTTTTCTGGCCATTCCGTTTTAGAAAAACACATTTTTGAAGTGTTTTTAGTCATTGTGTTTTAGGTAAAACACAATTTTAGGTGTTTTCAGTCCATTGCGTTTTAGAGAGAACACTTTCTTTTGTTTTTTTAGGCCATTGCGTTTTAGAAGGGATACATTTTTAAGTGTTTTCTGGCCATTGCGTTTTATAAATAAGACATTTCTTTGTGTTTTTTGTGCATTGCGTTTTAGGTAAAACACATTTTTATGTGTTTTCAGTCCATTGCGTTTTAGAAAACATTCATTTTAAGTGTTTTCTGGCCATTGCGTTTTAGAAATAAGACATTTCTTTGTGTTTTTTGTGCATTGCGTTTTAGGTCAAACACATTTTTATGTGTTTTCAGTCCATTGCGTTTTAGAAAGTACACTTTCTTTTGTGTTTTTAGGCTATTGCGTTTTAGAAATAAGACATTTCTTTGTGTTTTCTGGCCATTGCATTTTACAAATAAGACATTTCTTTGTGTTTTTTGTGCATTGCGTTTTAGAAAAATGTCATTTTTAGGTTTTTTTCCATTGCGTTTTACGCAACTGGGTTTTTTCCATTGCGTTTTACACAACTGGGTTTTAGAAGAAAAAAAATTCCAAAATATAGCAATAGTATACTCGTTTTAAAGATAAAAAAACGCTCATTTTTTTGGTGCAATTTTTATAAAAAAAATAATGTCGTATGAAAGAGTTATTAACGTTTAAAAAATGGGGGGAATTGGATGAGAGAGAAACTATTGCCTTGGATTGACTAGAATGCCCCTAAACAAACTCACGCACCTCTTTTCTTCCCTTCAATTTCCCTCATTTAATCTTAGCCATTGATTAAATAAATGGATGGTTAAGATTACTTCCTAGCATTCTTAGACAAATAAACTTCCTATTATATCCTAACCCATCTTTTTTAATTGCATTAACAAATTTATATATATATATATATATATATATATATATATATATATATATTCCGTTTCTATGCAACTAAACGGGTTGGGTAATCAGACGGGTATCACCTAATACTATGCATGTCTCAACCTCGAAAAAAGGTTGAGGTTAATCACATACTTGATACTTAGTCTCATACCTGAATACCGTCTCAAATAAGGTTACCTGTCGAGTTCGGTTTCTTATGACACCCTTAGACCATGTGTAGTGGTAATGTGTTATAATGCCCCCACCATGGGGCATTATCCGACACGTGGCGTCCTAGTCAGCGATGGGGCATTATAGCAAAAGTGGCGTAGTGGGGCATTATGCCAATAACCCCCATGCAATCATTTCACTTTTTTTTTAATTTAAAACATATGATATTAAATTAAAAAGTGCCATATGAAGACAAACTCACATGTGCTAGCTCAGATGTTGTCAGACATGGGGCATTAGTGATTGGTGGGTCAAAATGGTCAAGATGTACAAAGCGCGTTTTAATTAAAACGCCAATATCATTTTTTTTCAAAAAAAACGCTGGATAACGCCCCATGTAATGGGGGTGGTGGCGTTTTGGGGCGTTATTTTGCAATTTTTTTTTAAAATCACGCCCCACTACGGATGGTCTTAGTAGGAACAACTTAATCCATCCATATACAAGTGTGTTAAAATAGATTTTGAGTTAGACAGGTCATATCCAATCTTTGGCTAGCCGACTAGGTCCGACTAGCGATTAATGGACTGATTAGCGAAAAATTACTCAGTTACTGGCCGACTAACTGTTAATCGCTGACTAGTCGCCGCCTAGTCGCGATTTTTACAACACTGATATTGAATAAACGAGTAAAGATAAAAAAAAAAGGTTGTAGAAGGTGTTTTAATAGGATTTAAGGAAAAATCGTGTAGTTGCTTGTAAAGCAAGTAATTTGGAACTAGTCCCCGGAACATTAACACGTAACTTCTTGCATAACTGCTCCCAACCACAGCTACTCTTTTTATAATATTCAGTTCTTGAAACCTTTTTCCTCAAGTTTCTAGTCGTGGATGGGTGCAAACATTTACAAGAAATATAAGAAAGACTAATTGTAGGACCAGAATTTTGTTGAGATGACTGATTGTGTTGAGTGGACACATTGATAGATGCTTCAGGGCCGGCGTGTTAGTGTAATTGAGCTGGGCGATGGCTTAGGACCTCCGAAAAAATAGGGCCTCCAAAATTGAAAAAAATAAATCTATATTTATAAAAAAGAATATTATATTTATAGTGATTTTTGTTAACATTAATACAAGTGTAGTCTGGTGGTAAGAATAAGATTTGGTTTTTGTAGAGGGCTGGCTTCGAATCTCATTTGCCACATATTTTCAAAATTATTAATCACCTCACTCACTTTTTAATAAACGGTTATAAATGCATATTTTTTAATCATCTCTCTTAATTTAATAAGCTAAAATATTTTGTCCACACAATTTTTAACATGATACGACCATGTAAAATTTTATTTAAAAAAATCGTTTCAAACTAATAACAATAGTATATTTAAAATAAGTAGCATGTTTTAATTCCTTTCACACATAATGTAAGTTGTTATTTGTTAGGTTAAACTCTTTTGACCAACTTAGATTTGATTTATGTATTAGATCCCAACATTATTTGATTAGGGAAATCATCTAGTTTATGTAATGGTTAAGTGCTTTATAAGTTTCTTCCTAATATATTTCATGTCAGATACAAACCAAAATTACGAGCCTAAAAAAATTAAAAAAGGGCCTCGAATTTTTAATTCGCTTTGGGCCCCCAAAATTCTAGGACTGGCCCTGAGATGCTCACTAGTTTTTTCCGAATCATATAAGGTTCTCACGAGTTTTTTTTTCATACACAATGGGTTCATATAACACAGCTGGATCCACCACTGAGCGGACATACGGGTGTAATAGAGCAGCCTTATATCACGAGCCTAAACTAGCCTAAGATTTCTCTCTAAATATAACTAGTGAAATTTTCCCGTGCTGCGTGGCGAGAATATGATTGATATCTGTTTGGTTCATTACGATATTGGTACTCGCTATAGTTATTGAAAGAGACCTTACATTGATCTAAAACAATAAATACGAATATTAATACCGGTAATGTTGTTCAATTGTGTCGCTATAATTATCGTATCAAAACGAACCGAAACCAACGGTACGACATATGTATCGGTACCACTATTAATTTTTATTGTTTTTTCGCTTTCAATAATTTGATATTGTGTCGCTACCATACCACACCTAACCTAACAACATCGGTACCGATATGCATTCACTTGTTTGATAACAGATATCGTGTCGCTACCTTGGTGAAACAAACTGAAAAACTTAAAAAATAAATAAACACACATGTGAATTTAGATTTTTTTAAAGTCAACGAACGCAAGTTATTACTAAAAAAATCAAACTGGATGATAACTAAAATACTTCTTATCATAAATAAATTTAACAAATACTTGAGAGTTGTCAAAAAAAATAATATTCATTACCAAAAATCAAAATAAATAACAAATAAGACTCAAAAAAACAAATACTAAACAAATATTATTACTATTCATCACCACTTTTGTTTAATATGTAAAATCAAAATAAATAACAAATAAAGACTAAAAAACAAATACTAAACAAATATCATTACTATTCATCACCATTTTTGTTTAATATGTATAATAATAACTTTTATTTAATATAATTACATAATAAATATGATCCATCTGTGTAGTTACCGAATACAAAATTAAATAATATATTATCTTATATACATATTCACATAAAATTATGTGTAGATAAAATATTAATATTAAATATATAATAAACGAGCCCAACTCGAGTTTAAAAATTGTTGTTGAGTTGAGTTGAGGTCAAATTCGAGATTAAAGAAGCCAGACAAACAACTAACAACCCACAAATTGAGTTTAAACAATGAATGGTTAATGGTCAAAGGCCCATTGGTATTGAAAGTTCTTTGTGAAGTCAAGGATAAACTTCTTCAAATGGAAGGAAGAAATTTATAAATTATAAGTTGATGTTTATAAACACGGATTCCAGGATTCACATGAGACTTTTTCCAGTTAAAAGTTTCTGGTCTAACAAATTTTCAAATGATGTTCATTTCACAAGATCCACATTACACTTTTTGTAAGTAAAGTTGTGAACGACTTTAGTTATGCTACTGTAGCAATCAATTTATTCCCAAGTCGTAATCATGTGACCGTTCTACTTTCAACTTCGATAACTTGATTCACTTGTTTACGCAAATAATGTTATATATACATAATAACAAGGAATATTACTATTAGCCAGGCTGTTCAGTGGGCCACCCTGCACACCCTTTGGGCCGGCCTGGCCTCACATATCAAGCAATATTGTCCATAGCCATTGCATATCAAACACATTAGTGAGGCTTCCCCCCCCCCCCCCCCCCCCAATCGTATACAAAACATGAAATACGTATTTATTTGAGGTCTAATACATATACTATATATAAAAACTTTCTAAAAACTTGGAGGCCTTTATTTTCTGGTGGCCCTAGGCCCGTGCCTAGGTTAGCAAGGTTATGGAGCCGGCCTTGGATTTATCAAAGGGATAATATATGACGATATTATAAAGTAATCTTACATTATGATGTGTAAACTATATGATAAATCATCTCAACTTTGTTGGTTTCGAAATATCATTTTTAATTGTATAACAAATTTGTATATATATTCCGTTTCTATGCAATTAAACGGCTTGGTAATCAGATGGGTATCACCTAATACTATGCACGTCTCAACCTCGCAAAAAAGGCTCAAGTTAATCACATACTTAGTCTCATACCTGAATACCGTCACGAATAAGGTTACCCATCGAGTTTGGTTTCTGTTTCTTATGACACCCTTAGTAGGAACAGCTTAATCCATCCATGTACAAGTGTGTTAAAATAGATTTTGAGTTAGAAAGGTAGTAAAAGTTTTAAACGGGGCGATTTTATACTAGGTTGATATGTAAATACTTTTTGTACCTTCAAATTTTCAAACATAATTAATGCATATGATATAGAAAAAAGGGGTAGGAGTAAACTGCCATTTTGGTCCCTGTGGTTTGGTCACTTTTGCCACTTTAATCCAAAACTCAAACTTTTTGCATCTGGGTCCATGTGGTTTCGGTTTTATTGCCATTTTGGTCCAAAAATGAAATCAGGTCATATTTGCCTTATAAAATCCTGCTATTTTGTCATTTTCCGCATGGGCAAAATGATCATTTCTCTTTTATAAATAAATACCATATTTTATAAGACAAATATGACCTGATTTACTCCTGAGGAAAATGACAAAATTGCAGGATTTTATAAGACAAATATGATCTGATTTCATTTTTGGACCAAAACGGCAATAAAACTGAAACCACAGGTACCCAAATGCAAAAAGTTTGAGTTTTGAACTAAAGTGGCAAAAGTGACCAAACCACAGGGACCAAAATGGCAGTTTACTCTTAATGGAATTTTAAAAAGGCATGTTATGCCCTAATAAGTAATTTATCTTATGTAATGTTTTAACTAAATCATGACGAATAGGATTGTAAATAAATAAAAATAAAAATAAAACTTAATAAAGAATCTTGGAAATCCCGACACTCTATGACAAGCCCAAAAACCTTCTCTTCTACCCATTCCATTTGGGAGTGTAAAGCCACATTATAAAGAGTTTTGCTTAAGGACAAGCAAAGATTCAAGTGTGGGGGTATTTGATGTGTGCAAAATGCAACATATAAATTACATCAAATGTGGCATAAAACTAACCCTTTTTAGTACTAATGTTGGAAAAAGTACGTTTTTGTCTTCCTTTTGTATTTTCAGGATTAAATGAGCTCAAATGAACAAAAGAAGCAAAAAGGCAGTTAAATCTAACATATATACAAGAAAAGGAATAAACGTGGCATGCCCGACCCCCCGACAACATATTCCCAAGCAAAAACAAGAGAACAGAAGGCTGAACACGCCCCGTGCTCAGTGAGCACGGGGGCGTGCCCAAGTGTCTGCAGAAAAGACAAAGTTGTAGAAGCTTCTATCACCCACCACGGGGGCGTGCCCAGCGGACACGGGGCCGTGGTCAACTCTAAGATTCGCAGAATCTAGGGAAATCTTGATAGTACAGATACGCTTCTACACACGGGGTCGTGCCCAGCGGACACGGGGGCGTGGTCAACTAATGCAGACAAACTGCAATTAATGAAGAAAGAGAAGATGGGTGGACACGAGGCCGTGCCCAATGGACACGGGGCCGTGTCCGTGCTTCTGTGCAGGCTATAAATAGGGGTGCTTGGCTCATTTGCAAACAATCCCTTGGCAAACCACCTCTCTCACACTTCACCCACCCACCACCACCATCACAACCCACATCCACCACCATCATCCATCATCCATCATAGAGTGTGTGAGTAGTCTCGGGATCCAAGATTGATCGTAAGAGTTCTTGACAATCAACGGCCATGTTTGCCTAAGTCTCTTACATCACTTGGTGAAGACAAGTGTCTAGTGTAATACTTTTTATTTTTAATCTTTTCGCACTTTTTATTTGGTTATGTATTAATGACTTTAATAACTAGTTTCTTATGTTGAAGATGAATCTTCCGTATCATTTGTCCGTGGTGTCTTGGCATTATTTTACTGTCTATATAAAATAAAAGATTTTCACCATTCATATCTCCACGGTCTATATGGAGATATGTTGGCTACCTGGTCGGGGGTTAAGGGAATGGTTTGGTAAGAGTCTTGCCTTGTTCAGTGTATAGATCCTGCAAAGACCTGGGTCAAATTTAGTAGGACCTCCTTCAAAACCCACTGGTATTGGATGGCGGGGGTCCAAACTCTTTGATCCCCTCATATGTAAGTTACTATTAAAACTTTAACCCGGCTACTTAGGACTGTATCTCTGCTGACTCAGACTACTTAGCCGAGGGTAACGTCACCTTCAAAAGAGGGGCCTACCACATTACGCATTAATAACTTAATTAATTATCTTTCAATAATCCAACACTTTAGGATTGTATCTTTGCTGACTCAAACTACTGGGTTGAGGGTAACGTCACCTTCAAAAGAGGGGCCTACTACTATAACTAAGATAATCTCTTAAAAAAGTGCAAAAGTGTGGAAATAATCAAAGGTTACACTAAACACGAGTCGGATCCAAGTGATTCATCTTGTTTATCTGTTTTTACTTTTATTTTTATTTTTCAGCATTTTAGTTAGTTTTATTTTTCTAGTTTAAAAACTTTTTTCTAAACTTTTGATTTGATTAGACGTTGAGTATAAACCAGTATTAAAAGCTCTTGTGTCCTTGGACGACCTCGGTATCTTACCAACACTATACTACGCTCACGATGGGTGCACTTGCCCATATGTGTGTTTACTGTTAGTAAATATCGTGTTTTATAAATTTAAAACTTGGCTAAAAAGTGTTAAAGGGCTTAAAATATACATTAAAAACTATACGACACTTCACACGTATCACTACCGATCCTTGTCTTCCTGATCAAACTGGTTGAAGCACTACTCATATATAATGTAAGAAGTACTGCCCGGGTCGATGAATAATCGCTCTGTGTAGTAGTGAGCCAGGTAGCCTGTAATGACGACGGCGCGCCACACTTTTGGAAAGACGACTTGTTCGTCTTTCCAGTCATTGTCCAGTCGTCTTGCCGCCTTGCGCGGCTTTCCACGTCCTCCATTGATCATGTGGGTTGAGGCCACGTGCATGGTCCTTTTACCCGTGGAGGTGCCCTCGTTGTGGGGGGTGATGCGCTTGGTTTGCTTTTGCGCGGCTGGAAACAAATGTTGCAGCTTCCCTTCCTTCAGGGCTCGCTCAATCTCCAGTCGGAGACTGATGCAATTGTTGGTTGTGTGGCCCGAGTCCTTGTGATACTCACAGTAAAGCGTGAGATCCTGATTCTTTTTGGACTTCATTGGTTACTTTTCATTCGACAATTTCCACAATCCTCCTCTGGTTCGATATCCGACTTACTCTAGCTACCTAGTTTATTTCGGTTTTTGTATGTCACTAACGACAGACATCAAAATGATTTTTTTCTCAATTTCAACCAATTCAAGCATTTAAGATCAACAATTATACCAACCCTCTCTCGAGTTACCACATCCCCACACTTGGGATACATTGTCCCCAATGTATGGTGCAATTTATACTCTAAACTCAAGAGATACCACCCGCAAACCATGAACGGCTAATAACTAGACGACTCAACACAAAGAAACCACTCCCAACACAAAATTTTCACACCACCAAGTACACAAAAACAAATAAAACACAGGATAGATAAACACATGCACCTGATCAGAAAACAAGTGAGTGTTTGTAGTGGTGTAGCTGCTGCGATCTAACCGGAACATACGCCCCTCATAGATACTTTGAGATCTTACCGGGGATGTTGCCAAACATCCCCACACTTGATTCATTGCATCCGTGAAGATGGAACGTAGAAACCTGTCAAAACACAAACACACCAAAACGAGACCAAACCAAAATACAATACAATACAATACTCTACATCCTCGGGCTGCCTCCCGAGAGCGCTAAGTTTAAAGGTCTTCAGCCAGACCGTACCTGATATGCGCTATGGTGGTCTCCATGCACACTTACCTAATGTATTTCCAATGAATGCCCGGAAATTTACATGCCATTTCCATAAGCCCGTCGGTGTAATTGGCATGTTTAGAAAGCACCTGCGGGTTTCGTTGATCCACTTCACGAGATATACACCGATGTCTTGTAGCTTCGCCCTTTTCATCTTCTTCCTCGAACCCTCTTCCCCACACTTGTTAAGTTGAATGATTGATATGGGGAGGGGTTCGGTACACACATTCACATCATCAGACTGCTCTGCCTCCTCATCCTCACACACCATCTGATCCACCAGTGACTCTTCATCATATAAAGGATTCATTGGTGTGGTATTATCCTCCACAACCTCCTCCTCCATGTGAGAATAATCTCTAATATCATCAGGTAATGGTGAGAGACGCTCTTTTATATCTATCTTCATTTTTAACTTCTGACACTTGGAAACTAGGCAGCTGATTCGATCTTCATCGGAAAGGTTGGGTGCTGATAAATACTGCTCGAGTTTAGACAAAGTCACTTCCAACATAGCAAGCTTTTTCTCCTCCTCGGTCTGATAAGCATAGGCACCCTCGGGCTTAGAATATTCCTCGGGATGATACTGTCGGTATCCCTGATACGGTCTTGACATGTACGTATCCATCATTTTTTTATTCCAATACTCTGGATTTTCCAAATACACCGCGCACACATCTTCATAAACAGAGTTATGATTACGACCGCAACAGAAACATTGTCCATCCGTCCTTGGTTCATAATAAGCATCATCGTCCCGATCCCATCCGTCAGAGTAATAATCATCCTCCACCATTGTATCAGAATCATAGAAATATGGTGGAGGGGAAGGATTACCATAGCAAGGCATCGATGGTTCTTCCAATTTCGCTCTTTCCCGTTTAAATCGGGCCTCGTGGCAACCGATACACGGGTGAAGTGGTTCCTTGCACAAAATGCATGTAAGAGAGGTGCATAATATTGTAAGATCTATCATCCTACACAAACACAAAAACACAAGCACCACGCATAAATCTGAACAAAACAAAACAAAACTGACACTATTTTTGGATTTTTTTTTAATCTATTTTACTAATAACTTAACACTAAACACTTTGCGCACGCCTCCCCAGCAACGGCGCCATTTTGATGTCTGTCGTTAGTGACATGCAAAAACCGAAATAAACTAGGTAGCTAGAGTAAGTCGGATATCGAACCAGAGGAGGATTGTGGAAAGTGTCGAATGAAAAGTATTAATTAATTACTACTGAATTGGAAAATCGGTGTGATTGATTATAAGAATTATCTAAATTAACAAATAAAATTGAGAAAAAGATTGAGTTGTAATAAACAATGATAAGGAAAGGTGATCACTCCGGGATTCAGATTGTGTGATTAACTAATAACTTAGCTGATTGTCATATTGGATACTATTGGTTAAACGATATAATTATCAACTATTCATGCAATGAATAATTATTCAACCAACAAAGTATAATCGGATTTAAACGTATTTATGTCTCTGTCTATCACACAGGATTCGTTTGTCAAACGAATTATAAAAACGCAAGTAAAGACCGCCTGTCACACGGTTACAATCCAAACTCAATACATAAAACAATAAACCAAATCAATAGTGTCTTACACAATCATTTACCCGAAGTGTCCACAAGAGATTTAGCCGCTCATGTCGGTTGATTGATCTTCCATAGCTTCTCCCTAACTGCCGTCTGCCGTCCCTGATGATAAGATGATGATTGTTGACTTTCTCAAACCTTGTATATCGGCCCTTCTCCTCTTGGTCTGCGTTTCAAGTCCACGTGAATCCCAAAAGAAAGAAAACCCAATGATGTTATCGGCCCATTATGATGATGATGTTCCTATCCTTTCTGAAGTCGCAGCCCAAGAAGTCCAATTCTTTAGTTTGGCGGCTCCCCTTCACGTGAATCCGGGCCACAAGTAATTCAGCCCAAAAGGATATGGATGATGATTTTGTTATGTCACTTTGACTTTTCATCCTTGCATGTGCCGCCAAAAACTAATGCCGTATTTCTCAATGTATGCCTCTATATACGAGGTTGGATGATGTCCTTGTTTTCTTTTTATTAAAAGTAATAATCATACCTCCAATTCTCAAAGTCTCTGCCATGTGCACGTGATGTTAGCCCCTCTCTTAGGGTGTCCGGTGTGGGGGCGGTAAACCCACCCGGCACCGCATATCACCCACCGCCAACTTGTTTGCCGAACATAGTTTGCCGTAAAGGGGGGCAAAATCGGTGAGTGGATGCCGAATCGGGGAAGGGAGGGAGGTGAGAGAGAGGGTATTGTGGGGTGGGGTCCAATCCAATCTCAACCAATCACACATTTTTCCTTTTTAAAAAAAAAATAGTTTACCACTTCACCAAGTGTCTAAACCATTGCCAACACTTTTCACCAAAGTTTAAACACTTTTGACTGATTGACATGACGCGCTTGATTGGTCGGTTTTTTGGTTTGCCACTCAAAGTGTTTAACCACTCCCTACACCCTTAGTATGATGGATAATGTTATTTATCAAAACCATCATGGCCTCCTTCACGTGACTTCCCTTAGAGTTTTGAAGCCTTTTAAATTCTAATTCCAAATAAACCACATGTGCACTAAATATTGTTCATCGTAGGTTAAGTACGTCAACCGTAAACTACGGTTTGATGTTTCTGTTTCTTTGTCTTTTCTAAATCGTAAACTACGTTCAAGTAGCCGAGGCTATGTTTTGACTTTGCTGGACATTCTTGGCTGATGTATAAGAGAACCACTTTCATGCAACTTTCGTATAATGACAAACAAACCCCCTAAACTTCATTCGTTCATAATTCTCGCACTTTCAAGCCATGTCTTGATCCAAACAACTCCCGATCAATGTGATTTACCTTGTTTATCATATTCTAGCGTTCCGCATCATCTTCTCTCGCTCCAAATTTACTGAATTAGGCCGATTAACCTGAAAAACCACAAACTCTCGTAGTTACCACATTCGAGTTATATAGCCGCCTAAAATGCACTAAAACACGTGATTTAAATACTTTAACGCTCGGGTTTCACACACTCCATCAGATGGGCCGGTCGCAAGAATTGTGCGTCCGTTAGGAGGACGCCACTTGGCGACTGGTTAATCTCGGTCCAATTACGGTCCCGAGACTCTTTCTTGGATGCCCGGTTGTCGCGCTGGGCATTGATTGTTGCCCTTGCGTAGGGCTGATGTCTGCGTGGGACATATGGTTTGGAATCGCTGCCATGATTCCATGTGTCCCGGTTGCGCTTGTTATTGCGCTTGGAATCTTGGCGGGAGGATTGACCTTCCGCTTGGGGTTGTGCCTTGACGGTGTGCGGTTTAAGGGACCGCTGGGTTTGGGCGTACGTCTTGACCGCGGCCATGACGTCGTTACACCTTTGTTGCAAGCCCTCTTTGCCTGAGATGGTCATAACCATATCATCGTCCTTGACGGCCCGAATGAAATGGTTGCGTGTCATTTGATCTCCAACTCCACCGATCTCGAGGCATTCTTTATTGTAGCGGACGACAAACGACTCTAGGGTTTCGTTGTCTCCGCGCCAGATGTTCATGACGTCCATGGAATCGCGTTTATGACGTCGCTGCTGGCTGAAATGTGCAAGGAATCGTGCTTGCAGGTCTTCGAATGAAGTCAGTGATCCCACTGGCAAAGAATCGAACCGGGCCCTCGCCAGACCAGTAAGGGTCTGGGGGAATAAATGACACCAAGTGGACTTGTCCCACTTGCCATTGCACCCCGCGCCGGTAAAAATGTTCATGTGGTCGTTCGGGTCAGACGAACCATTGTACTTCCCAATCATTAGTGGGAATTTAGTCGTTGTGACATCGGCGTGGGCAATCTCCGGCACAAATTTGGAGTTTTGG
Source organism: Helianthus tuberosus (assembly GCA_030545235.1). Classification (NCBI taxonomy): domain Eukaryota; kingdom Viridiplantae; phylum Streptophyta; class Magnoliopsida; order Asterales; family Asteraceae; genus Helianthus; species Helianthus tuberosus. The sequence continues at coordinate 193,793,452 of CM060402.1, forward strand.
GCCACGGATTTTGGCCTGTAGGCCTGGGTTTGGTTGCGCTTAGCAGCGCAGAGGTATGTAGTGCGGGGTTCCGTGGGAGGAACGTAATTGTGTCCTCCTGGTCGGCTGTTAGTTGTGTGGGATTCCCCGCAATATGTAGGGTCGTCCGGGTCGGTACGACCATACCCTTCGTTGTGGGATTGAGGTCCCAGACGGCTATGGATGCCGGAGCCGCGGTAGGCTGTAGATTGCCGCTTGTTTTCGCCATGAGGGCCTAGGCGGCTATGTATTGGGCCCTACGGCGGGACCCATACGTGGAATCGTCCTCATCGATCGTGCGGACGTCGCAGTAAGAGGAACCGCGGTCCTCGTGCCTACTGCGAGAGGCTGGGTGTGTGGGGACCCTGCCGTCGTATTGCAAGATACGACCCGCAGGTGTATGTGGTGCGGGGGTGGGACCGCCCGGAATCTGCGCTTCCGTGCAACCTTTATTGTATGCTGCGGCCAGCATAGTTTGTTGTTGGAAATACCAGGCATGAAGGTCCTTGCCTGGAGGTATCACAGAAGCATACTGTGAAAGATCTGGTGCGAATGCGGGGGGGAGTGCCCCCTGCTGCGGATGTGCCTATGTGGTCAACATTTTGAGCTGGGGGAGTAGTCCCCGTAGGCCCTGGGTTTGCGGGGTTTAGATTTTCCCCGGTAGCATTGTTTGGACGATCAGACATGAACTCAAGAAAGAAAGAGATGTGGAAAAAAGTGCTAAGAGTAGCGGTAGGCGCCAATGATGAAACAGTGGTTAACCAAGAGAGGTTAATTCACTGGTCTCGTCAAGTAGGGTTAATCCCTTCTTTCCGAGGATCGGTGGCTAGACCGTCAGCTGGGCTGTCTCCTGCACAAGGAAAACACACCGTAACTCATAACAAGGAGAAAGGGGTGGGGGGTGCTCCTTGTTACCACTCTCCGGCGTGAGAATCAGTAATTTTCTTGAGAAGCAAAGTGTGTGATAGTAGTAGTAGTGAGAGAGTTGGGAAGCGATACCTCAAACCTAGTTTGGGATGGGTATTTATAGCCGAGGAGTGAAGGAGGGTGGTTGAGTGGACAGACTGACGACGCGCCGCCCTTATGCAGGTGTGTCAGGCTTGTTGGCTGTGGAGGTGAAGCCACGTCCTACTGTGGTGTCAGTCTGTTGCTTACGTATGGGCTGACAGGCGACTGTCATTGGTGCCACTTGCTCTGTGGTGTCAGTCCCACTTGCCTCGTGGGCAGGATGCGGTGCCGCGCCGCATCGCTGCCTGCGGTAACTGCCGTTGTTTCCGCGTTCTCACTCTGGCGAAGACTGTGGGATGCGGTGCCAGGCCGCATCGCCACTTGTGGTGACTGTTGTTGTTGTCCAGATCCCTTGTCGTGACGAAAGTGTTCATAGGATGCGGTGCTAGGCCGCATCACTATGCGTACACCCATTTTCATACACAAGGTAAGTCTTCTTCCATCGCTTGACCGATTTGATTCGACTGTTGTGTTCGCGCGTTCCCGCACGGAGACAGATAAGTTCTTGCTGGTGGGGGTTTTTGATAAGGGTAATGGTCACTCGCGGTCATGCTGACGCGAGATCTGGGACCATACCCCTTCAGTAGGTAATGAATTTTTCCAAGAAATTATGTTTAAAACTCAACTTGCATGTGAAAGGGCATTTTAGTCAACATTAAGCATAATAATGGAACTTGCAATATAAACTCTGATGACTATATGACCATGTAATATAACCTCAGAGGGTTATACTACAATATAATATGGTCATAATAGAACCTTAAAACAGAATGAAACTAATCTAATTCGGGTCAGAACTGAAAGTCAAAGTAGAAGTCAAACTTCGCAACTTTCGGTTGCGAACCGACCTTAAACCTGGAATTGACGGGCTGAACATGTTTATACATGTTCTAATAATTATTACCAAGTTATTAGAGTGATAAAACATATTTTATAACGCATACATTATCAGATATGAATTATTCTAAAAACTGACCCGTTTGACTTTTTAATTTAATAACTTTGACCTGTCAATTGACCAAACAAACGTGATTATTAGGAGGTGCCCTTTTGAGGGATTAACACCTACCTTATTACGATCACGTAGCCATGTTCCAATCGAACAATGGCTGGACCATAAAGGTCTTAACCAAAAGTCAAAACGTTTATAGAAAAACTTTGACTTCCGGCTTTTAAAAGCCTATAAAACGAAAAGCAGATGCTAAGGACACTTACAAGGGTCCTAGCTCGAAAACTTGAACAGAGGGGAGTCTCCTTTTAGTCAGGAATCTCCAAGAGAATGAGAAGAGTGATATTTGAGAAGGTGCAAGGAATTATGGGTGATGAACACCTCTATTTATTGTGAAATGGGATGTTCTTGGATCAAGCCAGGTGTTTAGAGAGCTCTAGAGATCACTCCAGGTGTTTTTGAGGTGGCAAACACTGAGCAAGAGTGGCAAAATTGCGAGAGAGGTGGCACAAGGGCAGGCTGCCTTGGCTTCCAAACAAAACTGCCACTAGCAGTCCCTTACGGACCGTGTGGCATAAGTGCTTACGGTCCGTAAGCTACTCTGGCACCCATGGTTTTGAATTGGTTACGGTCCGTAAGCACTGAGGCTTATGGTCCGTAACCGACCCTCTGATAATATTATAAATCCTTGCTTACGGTCCGTAAGCATTGAGACTGACGGTCCGTAAAGGGTCACTCAGAGGCCATTAAAATGGCATGTTGACACCTTTAGTCCTTCCATTTTTCAAATGTCATTCAGAGGTCATCAAATTGACATAACAACAAGACTAGTCCTTCTCGCCCAACACGTGGCACGTTCGAGAGTATGGACACGTGTCGGTATATTACCGGTCACGAAATTACGAGCTGTTACACCTGCAAAGATAGTCAAGGAGCTCTTTCAGATATGTTCTCACTCTCTAAATCAACTGCCTCACCTCCAGCGCCACTTTTCTGGTGTAAAACAAACATTTGTTTTTCAATGTGAACTTATTAAAAAAAACCTTAATCTCTAAAAAGCCTCTAAAAGCTATGTGCCAAACATAACCGTAACTTTAATCATCTCCACCTTAGTGATCTCCTTTGTTTCTTGTGCTGGTTAAGAACATTAAAGTGTTAAAACTTAAAAATTAAATGATGAAGTGAATTGGAAAAAATAAGCAAATGTAACATATATAAGTTACAATGAAACAAACAAATATGCGAGAAATCAAAATTTAAACTATTGGAGTGTAATCTAAACTTGATGTTCTTGAAGTAAATGAGAACCTCTTTAACAAAATTAAAAATTTTAAAAACATGTCTAAAATTTCAAAATTTGAAAAAAAAAATCAAATTCAATACAATAATATACACAAAAGTAAAATGTAATCAAAAATCAAATAAACATATAGAAATTAGAACTTTTAAAAGTAGATACATAAACTTTGAAATAAATTGTGTTTTTTATACATACTTTCATCCAAATTTATTATCCAATCATAATTCAAAAAAGAAATCATCCTTGTCTATTCCAAAATAACACCGTAAATCAACCCTAAAAATATAGACTGATAAATTAGGAAATTCCATCATTATCCCTACAAACGCGCAGCGGAATATTGACCAAACCTCAAAGGATCAAACCCCCGTTTTACCATGAACATCTAATGAACATCAACATCAAAAACCCCAAAACTTATGAAAACATATGCATGCATAAAAACCCAACCAAAACTTATGGACGAATCCATGCTGAGATCACAGTTTAATCAAACAACCAAAACTTATCGGACGAACCTAGGTCTTTTTTCAGTGTGTGGGTCAAAACATAACGGCTGTTGTGACAATCGAAAATCTTGGAAAACACCTAATCATTGAAAAAAGCAACCAGATCTACACACCAATCGCAATTTCAGAAACATTAATCGTCAAAACATTAAGACTTTTTCTTTGTTTGTTCAATCTCTTCCAATCAAAGAAGCGCCAGACCAAAATCAAGATTACCAGTTGGTTGAATCGAAGTATTGTAGAGGAGTCAAGGAGAAAGAATGGGCAAAATCAAGAAGCGTGAAGGAGATTTGAATTTAGGGTTTAGAGTATGATTAACACATTCATGAATCAAAATATTGAAAATAAAAAGGGATGATCAACGAAGGAATTCTTCATTTTTGGGATGACGATGTGAAAAAATGAGGGATTAGAACATTTAGGGGTTTTTTAGGTCATTATATACCCAGGTAAAAAAACGGGTATGGATATAACACGCGATATCCATAGAAAAATAACAATTATCCATCATTAATTTCCCGCCAAAAATCCAAAATGGTTGCATCAGGAAAGGACAAGTGTCCCAAATCTTATTCATTTATTATATATTTGGTCTATCACCCCTAGCTTTCTTCAAACAAAACAACCTAATGGTTATATCCTTCGAACCGGCTAACAAATACGCTAAATCCAAACTCCAATCAACACAAGTAACTTTATTATTACAAGAGTAAACCTAATGTGTGTCATTCGTTAACTGTAATCCTTATTTTTTATTGTTGATTGTTTGATTACAGGTAATAGCCCTAATATCTTCAGTTTGAAAATCAACTATGGTGGAGTGTTTGTGAAATCTTCGGTAAAAAGGTATGTAGATGGAACAATTGACTATGTAGACATGGTTGATTCTGATGTTTTTTTCTGTTATCGAATTAAATCACATGATTACGAAAATAGGCTATCCCAAGGAACATATTATGTTCTATCACTTCTTAATTCCTCAAACACAACTTAGTGATGGGTTAAGGCCATTAGGTAATGATGAAGACGTGCATTTGTTGATTGAGCATCTTCCTCATAATAAAGTGATAGAGGTGTTTACTAAGTAGTGGTCTTCAAGGCTGGGTGTTGAGTATCATTTTACTTCTCCAATCAAGACATCCACTATTGTCATTGAGGAGTTAGAAGATGATGATCCTAGCCATCTCACCCTCAGCCATCCCACCCTAGAAGGAGACAACTAGCCCTAGAGTATTTTCATCATACTTAGAATCCCAATGTGAATGTTGTAGATATAACAATCCTCCTAAAATATTCCGACACCCTATAAATATTTAAAGTGTCCCAATATGACCTAAAATACACCCCGTATGCGAAAACGGGCCCCGAATACCTTTATTTTTATTAAAATTAAATAAAAACAATTTTTATTCGTCCTTGGCGGGCCGCGAAGACCACCCTTTGGTCTTACGCGGGCCGCGACAGATAGGCCACCAGGAGAAACCCGGAGCTGCCACGTGTCACGACGCGTGCGGGGGCTACTGGTCGACTCAGCCAAGCTAGGTCCTACCCCCCTAAATAACAAAGTTCTGCCTCGTTGTAAGTATTATAACCCCGGTTACGTATTAGATACGCTGCTCGATTGATCCAGGGTTCCATAACGGCTGTCGTGGTTCTGCCAGACGTAGTCGTTGGAATGCCGTCTCGGGGAGGGTATTACTAATGTAAATATTAGGTTATTATACTAACATGTGTGCATTTGTGTAATTTATAGATAATTACCAGGAAACCCTTAAAGAAAACCTAAGACAACAATGTGAGTAATCTCCTTTTTGTAAACTGTTTTTACAAAACCTTAAATATTTTACAATGTGATTAAGCAGTGATTGAGTCTTTGTAATTCTTCAATTACTGCCGGTATGTTGGGGTTTTGTATACAAAATGTGGAACACGTTACCATTGGACAAAGAGTTAGCCAATGGGTAATATGACCCACCAGTCAGGATTGACAATACTGAATGAGTAATTGTGTAGATGTAAACATTGTAATCGCTCTCAATACTGTGAATTGATAAAACTCTTCTTGATCAAACTAGGATTCACTCACCAGTATTTCCCACTGACAAAATGTTTTTAAACGCGTTTCAGGTAACAAAATCTGAAAGCCAAGTAGAAGCCAGCTGGACAGCACTGAAGGCTTGGAAAAGTGGCTATAAAAGTTACCTAAATAAAGAAGATGTTTTATTTTAATAAAATGGGGTTTATCCCTATAAATCAGTTTGTAATGAAAACTTGGGTTTTATCCCAATATATTTATTTATATAAAATGTGGTGTTTTACTCTGATAAAATATTTCCTAACTACGGCCCTGATGTAATTTCCACTGCCAAATTGATAAACACCGATACCACCGATACTGATTCTCGCGGCCGCCCGTTCCTAGGACAGATAGGGGGCGGGGGTTGCGAAAGTATCAGAGCTAAGCCACTGATGTAGGTCCCCTTGTCGAATGGATCTTCACAGAATTGTCAATCCAATCAAGAGTACGGAATCCTCTTGATCAGAATATCACAGAATTGTGTAGAAACAAAAATTCCAATTAAACCTGATCTTTATTGATTATCTATCAAACTGATTACAATCAATCAAGATCCCTCACACACTCAAATTCGTCCAAAGCCCTAATGCCTCTTACGAATTCTCACTCAAACTGTTTTGGCTGATTAACCTAAACCCTAAAGCAAAGCCTTGTTTATATAACACAAGGTTGCAACATTAGGCTAGGGTTTACTACATGGGTAAGCCCAATTCATCCCCCTTGACCCAACTGGGTTTTGTTTAGCCCAAACTCTATTTTTCACTAATACAAAGCTAAACCCGCTAACCGTTTATCATTTAACTAATTACAAGATATCCAAAGACCAAATCTAAGCTGTTGTCACTAAATATGCACCAACAACTGATTCAGCCACAGAAGTGTTCTGCTGACACCAAGATATTATTCAAAGTGTTAGGAAATAAATTACGGAACTACGTGCATAGTCGTATTTTATTGTTGTGTATTATTTGACTATTTGTTAGTTTACAGTATGAGCGACCAAGGACCTTCCGACGCCTACCGTCAGTTGTCCAGCTCACCTAGGAGCGAAGGCACCTCTTCACAGCCTGCCCTCTCAGGGTATTCAGCTGATAATGAAGATGGGATATTCGTGTTTAAGGCTCAGTCTGAAGAGCCATTCCCTCCTTAAAAGAGAGGATGGTTCAGTAGAGGAGCGCATGAACGTAGGAAAAGAATGAAAAAGTTACAACAGCAGCGAGCCCTAGCAGCCGCCAAAAGAGAGACAGATGCCCACACACAGGATATGCTTAATAGGAGTTTAGCAAATTTCCATATCCTAGCAACCACAGCTGCAGACCCTAACCTTGAGCAACTGATAGCACCCCAACCATTACCACTGTTTCCCTCACAACCAATGGAAATAGAAAACAACCCAGAAAATCAAATCCAAATGCATGATTTTAACCCAGAAGAGATACCTAGAATACCAGCACCTAATCCCTTAGATCCAACCTACGACCCGTGGTTAGACGACAATAGGGATTACCAGCAACGTTACCCCATACCAGAAGATGAACCTATGCCGAACCTAGCAGCCTACCAAGGTTTGGACCCTCTAGATCCCTTCTATAATAGCGATCAATACATCAGGGAAATTTTAGAGAATCCATACCCGTACCAGGAACCCATGCCCCAGTTTCCAAACCCAGTCCCAGCACCTGCACCCCCAATGAGTGCAGAAAATGTGCAAGAACTCCGAACCTTCGGAGAAGAGATTTTAGAAAGTAGCAAGAGGATGAGGCAGGTTGGAGAGCGACTCGTCTGGAAGTATGACGAGCGCAATATGGAGTTCTGGATGAACCCATATCCGTAATGGTGGTGGTAGTAATAATAATAATATAATATATATATATAATATGTGTGTATGTTTGAAAAAAAAATCTAGATAATAGCTACAGATGCCTACTAATATTGTAATTTTAAATTTCAGTATTGGTTTGTATTAGATGCATATTATATATAAGAAATGTTCGACGTTTTTGATCAATATGCGTGTCATATGATTGATTGTATTAAATATTATCTTGTGATATTAATACATGGTAAATGTTTAAAATTCAGATGGACAACGAAGTGAACCAGGAAAACCAGAATGACAATAACCCGAATAATGACAACCCGAACAACGATAACATTGGAAACCAAGTGGATAACAGTGCCATCCAACACATAGTGGCACAAGGGATAATAGATGCAATGCCATATATTATCAAAACAATTAGGGACGCGGATAATAAAAGTAATCATAGCAGTAAACGACCCACTGAACCTGAACACAACGTAAACAATGGACCTATACTTCAAGTGCCCATTCCCAAAAGAAGAAGAACCATATCTTATGGTTGTTCTTATAAAGAATTCTGGTCTTGTAAACCAATTGAATTCTCGGGCAATGAAGGGGCCGTTGCAGCTCTACGCTGGATAGAAAAGACTGAGGCAGACTTAAAAATAAGCAAGTGTGCGGAAGAGGATAAGATAATGTTTGCTTCTAATCTGTTTAAGAACTCAGCCTTAGAATGGTGGAACACTATCCTCCAGTCTAGGGGAAGTGACAGGGTTTACAATATGGAATGGGATGAATGTAAGAATATGGTGGAAAGGAAATTCTGCCATCCCAATGAAAAAGAACAGATAGCAAATAAATTCCTAAACCTTAGAATGACTGGAGTGGATAGTAAAGGGTACACTACATTATTCTTTGAATATGCTAGAATAGTGCCAACCCTTGCATCACCAGAACCTGTATTAATCTCCCGTTACATCTGGGGATTAATTAGTGAGATTAGGCATGTAGTCAAGGCGACTAGACCTCAAACCACAGAAGAAGCCAAGATGATTCCGGACGTGATAGCCGGTACGTTTTTAGTTAATGATGTCTTTGCTAAAGTATTATTTGACTCTGGTGCAAACCAAAGTTTTATTAATACTTCATTTTGCAAACTTCTCAACCGACCATTAACTAAACTCCCACAAGAATATCTAGTAGAGACAGCAAATGGGGAATCCATTAAGATTTCTGAAATCTTGCAGGGAGCAAGAATAGAATTTTTAAATCAAAAGTTTATTGCAAACCTTTATCTAATGAATCTGGCAGGATTTGATGTTGTATTAGGAATGGATTGGTTAATAGCCAATAAAGCCAGTATTTTATGTGATCAAAAGTCAATCCAAGTAAATTCACCAAAGGGTGAAAAGATCACAATTAAAGGAGATAAGCCCTCTAAAACCACAAAATTCATCTCTATGATGAAAACAGCAAGTTATATAAGAAAAAGATCTATAGTGTACTTGATTTCCATAGTCACTAACACTAAAGGAAAAGACCTAAAAGATATTCCAGTAGTATCTCAGTTTTCAGATGTGTTTCCAGAAGAATTACCAGGACTACCTCCAGACAGAGAAGTCGAATTCAGAATCCATCGGATACCAGGGACAGCACCGATTGCCAAAGCACCTTACCGTTTGGCACCAGCAGAAATGCGGGAACTAAAGAAACAGTTAGACGAATTGTTGGAGAAAGGATTCATACAGCTAAGTTCGTCACCGTGGGGAGCACCAATCTTATTCGTTAAGAAGACAGACGGATCTATGCGTATATGCCTTGATTACCGTGAATTGAACAAGGTCACGATTAAAAATCGGTATCCATTACCAAGAATCGATGATCTGTTCGATCAGTTGCAAGGAGCTCAATTTTTCTCTAAAATTGATTTACGGTCAAGATATCATCAATTAAAGGTACAGGAAGAGGACATTCCTAAGACCGCATTTAGAACAAGGTATGGCCATTATGAATTTACTGTCATGCCATTTGGTTTAACCAATGCCCCAGCTGCATTTATGGACATGATGAACCGAATATGTAAGCCATATTTGGATAAATTCATAATTGTCTTTATAGATGATATTCTCATTTACTCTCAGAATAAAGAGGAACATGCAAAGCATTTGCACACACTTCTAAGTTTATTGAGAAAAGAAAAGCTTTATGCAAAATTTTTAAAGTGCGAGTTTTTGTTAGAACAAGTATAGTTTCTTGGACATTTAGTCAATCATGAAGGAATTCATGTGGATCCCACCAAGATCGAGGCAATTACCAAATGGAAAACCCCTGAGTCACCAACCGAGGTTAGGAGTTTCTTAGGATTGGCCGGTTATTATAGAAGATTTATTCGATATTTTTCTAGAATAGCCATTCCCTTAACTAAGCTAACCTGTAAATCTATTAAGTTTGAATGGGGACCAAAACAGGAAGAAGCCTTTAAGATTCTTAAGCAAAGGTTAACCAATGCACCCATATTAGCGTTACCAGAAGGAACTGAAGACTTTGTAGTCTATTGTGATGCTTCTAAGTTAGGTTATGGATGTGTGTTAATGCAACGCCAAAAGGTTATAGCCTACGCCTCGAGACAACTTAAGAATCACGAAGAGAATTATTCAACCCATGATTTGGAATTAGGAGCTATAATTTTTGCCCTTAAGATTTGGAGACATTACCTTTACGGTAGTAAGTTTACCATTTTCACTGATCATAAGAGTTTAAGGTATGTCTTCAGGCAAAAGGAGTTGAATATGAGGCAAAGTCGTTGGATGGAAATTCTTAGCGATTATGATTGTAATATCCAGTATCATGCAGGAAAGGCAAATGTAGTGGCTGATGCTTTAAGTCGAAAATATCATGAAAAGCCAAAAATAATACGTTCTCTTAAATTAAATCTACAAGTAGATTTAAATGAACATATTAGAAAAGCACAAGAATCAGTAATCAAGGATGATGCTGAAAATCTGAAAGGAATGCTTAAGGAATTAGAACAAGGAACAGATGGAATTTGGAGATTCCATAAGAAAAGAATGTGGATACCTAAATTAGGAAACCTACGCCACCATATATTAGAAGAAGCCCATAAGTCTAAGTATACGATGCATCCTGGAAGTGATAAGATGTAATAGGATTTAAGAAAGAATTTCTGGTGGATAGGAATGAAAAAGGATATAGCAACTTATGTTTCTAAGTGTTTAACCTGTTCACAAGTTAAAGCTGAACATTAGAAACCCTCGGGATTGTTGCAACAGTTAGAAATGCCTGTATGGAAATGGGAATTGATAACAATGGATTTTGTTACCAAATTACCTAAAACAAGGAAAGGTAATGATACAGTCTGGGTGATTGTAGACAGACTAACCAAGTCAACTCATTTCCTACCAATGAAGGAAACTTTCAGTATGGAACAATTAGCTAAATTGTATGTAAATGAAATAGTTTCATTACATGGAATTCCTTTATCAATTGTGTCTGATAGGGATAGCCGTTTTACCTCTCATTTTTGGGCAAGTTTCCAAAAGGCAATGGGAACCAAGTTGAATCTAAGTACAGCCTACCATCCTCAAACGGACGGACAAAGTGAAAGGACAATTCAAATAATGGAGGACATTCTTAGAGCTTGCGTAATTGATTTCAGAGGTAATTGGGACAATCACTTACCATTAATAGAATTTTCTTATAATAACAGTTATCACACAAGTATCAATGCTGCACCATTCGAAGCACTTTATGGACGAAAGTGCCGAACCCAGTCTGTTGGGCAGAAATTGGGGAAAAGCAACTATCTGGACCTGAAATAGTGCAAGAAACGACCGACAAGATCATTCAAGTCAAGGAACGACTAAGAGCAGCACGTGATCGACAGAAGATTTGTGCAGATAACAGACGAAAGCCTTTGGAATTTCAGGTAGGAGACAAAGTATTATTAAAAGTCTCTCCTTGGAAAGGAGTAGTCAGATTCATCAAAAGGGGAAAGCTAAGCCCCAGGTATGTTGGACCTTTTGAGATTATTAGAAGAATCGGACTTGTAGCCTATCAGCTACAACTGCCAGAGGAAATGGCAGGAATACATGATGTATTTCATGTATCTAATCTCAAGAAATGCCTAGCCGATGAATCACTGGTGGTACCTCTTAAGGATATAGAGGTAAATGAACAACTTAAATATGTAGAGAAGCCTCTACAGATTGAAGATAGGAAAGTTAAGAACCTCAAGCATAAAACATTGGTTCTAGTCAAAGTAAAATGGGACTCCAAAAGAGGAGTAGAATACACATGGGAGCTTGAATCAGAAATGAAAAGGAAATATCCACACTTGTCTAGTAGATCTCGAGGACGAGCTCTAAAACAAGGTGGGGAGGATATAACAACCCTCCTAAAATATTCCGACACCCTATAAATATTTTAAGTGTCCCAATATAACCTAAAATACACCCCGTATGTGAAAACGGGCCCCGAATACCTTTATTTTTATTAAAATTAAATAAAAACAATTTCTATTCGTCCTTGGCGGGCCGCGAAGACCACCCTTTGGTCTTACGCGGGCCGCGACAGATAGGCCACCAGGAGAAACCCGGAGCTGCCACGTGTGACGACGCGTGTGGGGGCTACTGGTCGACTCAGCCAAGCTAGGGCCTACCCTAGCTGGCCTCGCGGGTCGCGAAGGCCCTGGAGGATAGCTACGCGGGGAGCGACAAGGTCCGAGATCAGCACTATAAATAGAAGGCTTCGGCTGATCATTCGAACTCGCTCACAATCTTTTCTCTCTCGAATTTCTTTATAGTTGAAGTAATTATCGGGTATAATACCCCCTACATAACGAAGTTCTTCCTCATTGTAAGTATTATAACCCCGATTACGTATTAGATACGCTGCCCGATTGATCCAGGGTTCCGTAACGGCTGTCGTGGTTCTGCCCAACGTAGTTGATGTGTGTAAAATGCAACATATAAATTACATCAAATAAGGCATAAAACTAACCCTTTTTAAGTACTAATATTGGAAAAAGAGTGTTTTTGTCTTCCTTTTGTATTTTCAGGATTAAATGAGCTCAAAAACACAAAAGAAGCAAAAAGACATCTAAATCCAACATAAATACAAGAAAAGAAACATAAGTGGATTGCCCGACCCCTCAACGGCATCTTCCCAAGCAAAATAGAGAAGGCAGAAGACTGAACACGCCCCGTGCTCAGCCAGCACGGGGCCGTGCCCAAGAAGCAGCAGAAAAGACAAACCTATAGAAGCTTCTATTGCCCACCACGGGGCCGTGCCCAGTGAACACGGGGGCGTGGCGAAAGTACAGCAGGCGCATTAATTGTAATTGTGAATTACAATTAATGAGGAGAGAGAGTGCCAGACAGGCACGGGGTACGTGCCCAGCGGACACGGGGCCGTGCCCAGCCCTCTGTTCAGCCTATAAATAGGAGTGCTTGGTTTCATTTCAACTCATCCCTTGGCACACCACCTCTCTCACACTTCATCCACCACCCACCACCATCACAACACCATCATCCACCACCATCATCCATTGTCCATCGTAGAGTGTGTGAGTCGTCTCGGGATCCAAGATTGATCGTAAGAGTTCTTGATAATCAAGGCCATGTTTGCCTAAGTCTCTTACATCACTTGGTGAAGACAAAGTGTCTAGTATAATACTTTTTATTTCTAATCTTTTGCACTTTTTATTTGGTTTTGTATTAATGACTTTAATAACTAGTTACTTATGTTGAAGGTGATTTTTCCTTATCGTTTGTCCGTGGTGTCTTGGCATTATTTTACTGTCTATATAAAATAAAAGATTTTCACCATTCATATCTCCACGGTCTATATGGAGGTATATTGGCTACCTGGTCGGGGGTTAAGGGAACGGTTTGGTAAAGGTCTTGCCATTGTTCAGCGTTTAGAGGTCCTACAATGGACCTGGGTCAAATTTAGTAGGACCTCCTTCAATGCTTCACGGTATTGGATGGCGGGGGTCCAAACTCTTTGATCCCCTCATAAGTTAACTACTATTAATACTATAACACGGCTATTTAGGACTGTATCCCTGCTGACTCAGACTACTTAGCCGAGGGTAACGTCACCGCCAAAAGTGGGGCCTACCATAATACTGCATTAATAACTTAATTCATTATCTTCCAATAATCCACCCTTTTAGGATTGTATCCTTGCTGACTCAAACTACTGGGGTGAGGGTAACGTCACCTTCAAAAGAGGGGCCTACTACAATAACTAAGATAATCTCTTAATTATGTGCAAAAGTGCAGAAATAATCAAAGGTTATACTAGATACGAGTCGGAACCAAGTGATTCATCTTGTCTATCTGTTTTTATTTTATTTTTATTTTCAGCATTCTAGTTAGTTTTATTTTTTTAGTTTAAAACCTTTTTCTAAACTTTTTATTTTGATTAGACGTTGAGGATAAACCGGTACTAAAAGCTCTTGTGTCCTTGGACGACCTCGGTATCTTACCAACGCTATACTACGCTCACGATGGGTGCACTTGCCCATATGTGTGTTTAGTGTTAGTAAAATATCGTGTTTTATAAATTTAAAACTTGGCTAAAAATAAGTGTTAAAGGGGCTTAAAATATACACCTAATATATATAACACTTCACCGCACATCAAGTTTTTGGCGCCGTTGCCGGGGACACAAGGATTTTAAGAAAGCTTAAAATCGACGGCCTAATCAGTTTTTCAAAACCTTTTTAAAACGCGCGCATTTTTTCTGCATTTTAGTTTAGATTTGCATTTACAGTAACCTGTACACGGGTCCGTGTTCACTGAACACGGGGCCGTGCTGCACATTTTCATAAAAACACCCAGTAACAGTAGCTTGAACACGGGCCGTGCTCACTGAACACGCCCCGTGCTCAACGGAATCAGTAAATTTAATTAAAACGCCCAGATACAGATCCTGAACACGGGGCCGTGCTCACTGAACACGGGGCCGTGCTCACTGAACACGGGGCTGTGTCCAGCCTCTGTTTCCGTTTTTCTTATTGTTTTCTGATCTCGAGACTCGGTTGTGGTCTGCTGAGTGATTCTTATGGATCAATACTCAGGAGGTTACAACGACACCTATGAGGAGGATGATTATAGAGGTAATTATTGCACTAATTGTCGTAATGCACGCTCGATTCAAAATAATCACTCATATCAACCATCCAATTCATACACCTACTATGAGGAGCCCAGGTACGAGCCATCAACTTCATACACATCCTATGAAGACCAAAGGTATGAACCTCCTCCCTCATACTCATATTTTGATGAACCAAGGTATGAGCCTTCATACTCATACTTTGAGGAACCAAGATATGAGCCACCACCTTCGTATACTTACTATGAGGAACCATGGCGTGAACAACCCACCTCATATGAGTATTATGAAGAACAAAATTACGAACCTTATCCATCATATGCTTACAATGAAGAATAATGGTGCGAACCATCGACTTCATATGGGTATTATGAGGAACAAAGGGTCGAACAACCAGATTCAAGCTTAGAAAATACCGATTCTTTTTCTATAACCGAAGTGACTGATAGGATATTAGAACACATTAGAGTTATCGATCGATGTATAAAAGAAGCTCGCGCAAGGGAAGAGGAGTCCCGCGCAAGAGAAGAATTAAAAAAGGAAGAGATAACTGAAAATGTAAAAATGGAAGAACAAATAAGTGAAAAACCGACACATGAGTTAAACAACGAAAAAGGTGAGTCCGACAACGTTAAAATTCAAGAAGAGTCTAATTTTGAAGAAATTAATCTCTTGTCACCTTCTTTCGAAAACCATTGTTTAGTATCCACTCATGCTAAGTTTTTAAAAGAGTTAAACACTAACACTAAAATTGACGAAACGGTAAGTGTTAAGTTAACTAATGATCAAACTTCACTAATAAAAGAAGACCCGTTTGAAATTAACATAACACCGGTTCCATGTTTCTTTTAAAATTCGTTTATTAGTAATGTCACAATCGATAAAGATCTTTGTGTTAACATAATGCCTAACTACATTTTCGAAAAATTAAGTATTGGTGATTTTTCTCCACTTCAAATACCCATTTTTCTATCCAATCGGAAAGTAATAAAATCAATCGGTATAGTTGAAGATGTCTTGGTTCAAACAAATCAAATGATAATCCCAACCGACTTTGTCATCCTCGATGACGCTCCTCTAGTGTTGGGACGACCATTTGTAAAAACTCACGAAGCTTTGAAAAACCGGAAGTTCAACAATCTACCTCTTCAATTAGGGGCATTTAAAAGAAGTGTCGATCTCGAACGATCAATGAAATATCCATTCGGCAATAATGACCCCCTAATTGAAGATGAAGATGAACCTCCCGATACAAGTGAAGAGATTGACCACTTTGTTGAAGAAGAGGTCGCCATAGAACAAACTTTTAAAGTTCTTGATCGAAATGAGCAACCAAATAAGGAGTCTCCTAAAGACCCACCACTTGAGCTCAAAGAACTTCCAAAAGGTTTGGAATATGCTTTTCTAGACAAAGATGGTAATTTACCTGTAATTATTTCGTCTAAATTAGGTAACTTAGAAAAGGAAAAATTAATTAATCTTTTGAAAAAACATAAAAACGCAATAGCTTGGAAACTTGTAGACATAAAAGGAATTAGTCCTTCTATGTGCACACACAAAATTTTGATGAATGATGACTACAAATCGGGTCATACAACCACAACGTCGAGTAAATCCAAATGTTCAAGAAGTGGTTAAAAACGAAGTCATCAAGCTACTTGACGCCGGACTTATCTATCCTATCTCCGATAGTCCTTGGGTAAGTCCCGTCCAAGTAGTTCCAAAGAAAGGAGGTATGACGGTAATAACAAACGAAAAGAATGAACTAATACCAACGAGAACCGTCACAGGATGGAGAGCATGTATAGATTATAGACGATTAAATGAAGCAACAAGAAAGGATCACTTTCCTTTACCCTTCATTGATCAAATGTTAGAAAGATTATCCGGTCATAAATTTTATTGTTTCTTGGATGGTTTTTCAGGTTACTTTCAAATCCCGATAGCGCCCGAAGACCAAGAAAAGACAACTTTCACATGTCCCTATGGAACTTTTGTTTATCGACGCATGCCGTTTGGTCTATGTAATGCCCCAGCAACATTCCAACGTTGCATGGTAGCTATTTTCCATGACATGATAGAAAAGACAATGGAAGTCCTTATGGACGACTTTTCTATCTTTGGGGATTCATATGACCAATGCCTCGATAACCTTGAACGAATGCTATCCCGATGTGAGGAAACTAACCTCGCCCTTAATTGGGAAAAATGCCATTTCATGGTAACGGAGGGAATAGTACTCGGTCACAAGATCTCAAGCGAAGGAATGGAGGTGGATCGAGCCAAAATAGATACCATTTCTAGATTACCACCTCCATCCTCCGTACGAGCTATCAGAAGTTTCCTAGGGCATGCCGGATTTTATAGACGGTTTATCAAAGATTTTTCAAAAATCTCAAGGCCTTTAACGAAATTACTTGAAAAAGATGCTCCTTTCATCTTTGACAAGGATTGCAATCAAGCATTTCTAACCCTAAAGGAAATGTTAGTCAATGCACCTATCATGATAGCGCCTGATTGGAAATTTCCTTTCGAAATCATGTGTGATGCTAGTGACTTTGCAGTTGGAGCTGTCTTGGGACAGAGAAAAGAAAAGCATTTCCACCCAATCTATTATGCTAGTAAAACACTTAATGATGCACAAGAAAATTACACAACAACTGAAAAAGAATTACTAGCTGTGGTATTTGCTTTTGATAAATTTCGTTCTTATCTTGTTCTTTCTAAAACTATAGTCTATACAGACCATGCAGCCATTCGATATCTCTTCAAAAAGCAAGACGCAAAACCACGTTTGATTAGGTGGATTCTACTCCTCCAAGAATTTGACATTGAAATCAAGGACAAACGAGGAGCAGAAAATACCGCAGCAGATCATCTTTCACGCTTAGAAGACCCAGCTTTGGAAGCAACCAGGGACGAACAAATCAACGAAAAATTCCCTACTGAGTCCCTAGAGATGGTGGAATACAAGGAAGAACCATGGTACGCCGACTATGCTAACTACCTAGCTAGCGGTATAGTCGCAAAAGGATGGCCACATCATCAAAGAAAAAAATTCTTTGCCAATGTGAAACACTACTTTTGGGAAGATCCATATCTTTTCAAAATGTGTGCCGACCAACTCGTCAGACGATGCGTACATGGTAGTGAAGCACGAAGAATTCTCCGCCATTGTCATGAAGGTCCATACGGAGGACATCATGGTGCTGCTAGTACCGCACGAAAGGTATTCGATTCAGGATTTTATTGGCCAACCATTTACAAAGACGCTCAAGGTCTGGTAAAAGCATGTGATGCTTGCCAAAGAACAGGTAATATTTCTTCCAAAAACGAAATGCCACAAAATGGCATTCTTGTTTGTGAAATTTTTGATGTGTGGGGACTCGACTTTATGGGACCTTTCCCACCATCGAAAGGAAACAAATATATACTTGTGGCAGTAGACTACTTATCTAAATGGGCCGAGGCACTTCCAACAAATGATGGAAGAGTCGTGGTAAGATTTCTGAAAAAATTATTCTCTCGTTTTGGCACACCTAAAGCTTTAATAAGTGATAGAGGTACCCATTTTTGCAACCATCAACTTGAAATTTTTTTAACAAGATATGGGGTCTATCACCGGGTTTCAACAGCATATCACCCTCAAACAAACGGACAAGCCGAAGTGACTAATAGAGGTTTAAAACGAATACTCGAAAAAACCGTAGGGTTAAATAAAAAGGAATGGGCTGATAAATTAGATGATGCTTTATGGGCTTTTCGAACTGCTTATAAAACAACAATAGGTACAACCCCGTATAAGCTAGTCTATGGAAAAAGTTATCATTTGCCAGTAGAAATTGCACACAAAGCCTACTGGGCAATCAAAGATGTAAACTTGGATTTAGAATTTGCTGGTAAAAATCGATTTTGTCAATTAAATGAATTAGACGAGCTTAGGAATTATGCATACTCAAACTCTGAAATTTATAAGGAAAGAATGAAAAATTTGCATGACAAACATATTAAACCTAATGAATTTCGGGTAGGGGATCTAGTTCTTTTGTTTAATTCACGACTTCGATTGTTTCCTGGTAAATTAAAGTCTAGGTGGTCAGGACCTTTTTCCATCACCCATATTTTTCCACACGGTGCAATAGAAATTAAATCTCGAAATGGGCCACCATTTAAGGTCAATGGCCAACGGCTGAAACTCTATCAAGGATTCATTGAGGATGAGGAAGAAGAGATCTCGCTTCAAACGGTGGAAGAATAAAAACATCATGCCTGGTAAGTTACGAACGATTGAGACGACAAAATAAAGCGGTAAGTTTTCTAACCATAGCTTATGGGAAAAAGGGGCACTCACACGTGCACTTAAAAAAAAAAAAAAAAAAAAAAAAAACTTGCTCGGCACGAGGCCGTGTCCGCTGGACACGGGGCCGTGTTCGCGCTGCAGACGGGATAAAATCCCTTTTTCAAAACAGTTTCTTCATTCCGCACGCCCCGTTTCCCCACAAAAGCTCTGGTTCCAGGCGATTTTTCGCAAAATTTCAACGTCTCCTATCGATCTAACAACATCAAGATGGCCAGGAAGTTCACAAGATTTAACGCCAATGAGCTAGATGCAAGAGCTCGATACGAGCTTCTTCAAACAAGGCCCGAGGAATACCCGAGGCAAGCTTGCACGGACTTGCTAACCATGGTGAATCAAATTGACCGTTTCAACAACATTGTCACGGGACCACTCAGAGTCGCACTAACAACTCGACTCCGTTCCGTCCATGAATGCACCTTGGAATTCTACAGCACCTTTGCATTCACTTCAAGGTGCGACCCGTTCGATAATGACGGGGTGTCATTCCGGTGTGGCGGAACGAGGTATTCGATCTCTATGGCACAATTTGGGTCGATTATCGGGTTGTATGCGAAAGAGGATGCAGGAAACGAAGAAAATACTGGGGGAATGAGAGAGATAGGTGACAACGAACGCCAAGCCATGTGGGCTCAGATTGGGGAAGGGTTCTACAATCCGAGCAGCACTAAGAGTACAAAGCTGAGGGATCCGCTATACAGATACATTCATAGGCTCCTCGGCTACTCTCTTAGCCAAAGGCATGACAGTAGTGGCGTCGTTGGGTTAAGAGATTTGCTTGTCCTCCACTGCATTCACAACCGCAGGCCGCTCGATGTTCCGTTCCTCATGCTCCGAAACATGCATCACAGCCGCCTTGCTAGTGCACCAACTCCTATTTTCTTTGGGGGATGGGTGTACCGTCTTTTCAAACACTTCGCCCACATACCTAGGTCATTTGAGAGGAGCCCATGGTCGGGAACGGTGGATATTCACATATGCCGCTCAATGAACCTAATTTATGAGGCAGAAGACGGGACGGTAACCTTTCAAAGGATGCAAGGTCATGCATGGAACCCGCAAGAAGCGCTTGTCCTCCCAGCTCCGCAACATCATCAGTATCAATACCAACCCCACGGTGATCCGGGCCAATCATCCTCCTCGGGAGGCGGTTTTCCTAACTTTCAGAGTTTGCATGATTTGTTGCAGGAAAACCTTATGTGTACTAGGAACACCTATAACATGGCAAGCAACACCTACCACCAGGTCGGAGCTATCGAGAGAAACCTATCCGAGATCCAAGACGATGTTGGATACATACGAGACCACATTGCACGCCATGGAGGGGATGATGACGATGATGATGATGACGATGCTATGGAGTAGGCGAGAGGAGCAGAGGAGGAAGCGGTTGATTGATGACTCCACAGGTTTAAGTCCCTTTATCTATCGAACAATTGGTGGCCTGCGTGCCAAATGTTGAACAATTTACTTTCCTTGATCACTTTTATTTTCCGTTTTATTTTTCTTTTACTTTATGCTTGGAACAATTAACTATGGTAATGTAGGATGTTTGTGTTGCTTGGTGTGGTATTAAGTGATGGAACAGGTACAAACCAAGGCTTGGGGTGCTAAGCCTCAGCACTTATAGGGCCAGGATGGAAAAACCGGGGGAAGAAACCTGTTTTTCAGGCTTTCAGACTGTCCACACGGGGACGTGTCCAGCCAACACGCCCCCGTGCTCACCTCCCAGACCTGCTGTTTGGTTACTGTCCTGCAGATTTTTGTCAGACACGGGGCCGTGCCTAATCAACACGCCCCGTGTTCACCTTCTGTAAGTTCTCGTTACTGGCAGTTCGCCACGGGGTCGTGTCCAGTGGACACGGGGCCGTGTCCAGACTACCAGTAACATAAATCTTTGCTTTTAACACCATTTTACACATCTAATCAACCTAAAAATTTATTTTTGGGACACATTGAGGACAATGTGTAATTTAAGTGTGGGGGGATGCTAAAACCTTGAATTTTGCAAGTCCTAAATACAAGCCTTAAACAAAACTCTATTGGAACCGCTAATCACCCCAATTTTTTTCAAAAATTTCATTTTTTTTTACTTGTCTAGGTTTAACTCGGGAAATTCAAGTTCTCAAAAAGGTTATATTTTTACAAATTTACAACCGATAGCGTAGTGATAAAAAGAACCAACATAAGAAAATTATGAAAAGGCATGGCAAACTTAGTTAAAATTTGATTATATATACTTGATCACATAAAAACCCATTCCCACAAAAGTGAGTTTTGAGCCTTTATTGAGCATACAAATTTACATCTTTAGACTAAATGCTCATTTTTCGTTTCTTGTGTGAATAGCCGCTTGGTTCTTACAACTCTAGAACTTGCCATGACGATACATTCCCGGTCCTTATCAACTTAAACCCGAGTAAGTAAATGATGGAGGCTTTAGGACTAACCTTTTTTTTTTATTTCTACACCATTATTTTTCTTTTTCTTTTACCACCTACCCAAAAATCCCCCTAGTTAGCCCCTTTGAGCCTAAACCTTTTCATTTCATCACCCAAACCAAAAACCCTTTTACCCACCAAAACCTTTTTATTTTTAACCCTTTGTTTTAGTAACAAGTTCGGTTTTTTTTCGTATGATCGTTAAAAAAAAAATGTGTTGATGATGAAGCAAAAAGAAAATAAACAAACAAGTTCATCAAAAATAACCTTGTTTGAATAAAAGCTTCATCAAAATAAAAAGATACCAAAATAGAAAGTCTTACGAAAACCGACACTTGTTACGCTTTTCGTTTTTTTTACCAACCACTAACCAATATCCTAACCACCTACCTTTAACCCAAGCCTAACCTTTAACCCACAAAGTCCTCTTGATATTTACAAAGGTATAAAAGTTATGGTAGGAATAAGTTCCATGCCGCTCTCGAGCGATTCACTAAAAATACACCTTCGGCCGAGTGTGAGTGATTTCTCCCGTGAGGTATGTGAACTTGTATATAAATGGAATTTTAAAAAGGCATGTTATGCCCAAATAAGTAATTTCTCCTATGAAACGTTCTAAATAAATCATTACGAATAGGATTGTAAATAGATAAAAATAAAACCCAAAAAGATCTTGGATTCCCAACACTCTACGACAAGCCAAAAACCTTCTATTCTACCCATTCCATTTGGGAGTGTAAGCCACATATTAAAGAGTTTTGCTTGAGGACAAGCAAAAGTTCAAGTGTGGGGGTATTTGATGTGTGTAAAATGCAACATATAAATTACATCAAATAAGGCATAAAACTAACCCTTTTTAAGTACTAATATTGGAAAAAGAGTGTTTTTGTCTTCCTTTTGTATTTTCAGGATTAAATGAGCTCAAAAACACAAAAGAAGCAAAAAGACATCTAAATCCAACATAAATACAAGAAAAGGAACATAAGTGGATTGCCCGACCCCTCAACGGCATCTTCCCAAGCAAAATAGAGAAGGCAGAAGACTGAACACGCCCCGTGCTCAGCCAGCACGGGGTCGTGCCCAAGAAGCAGCAGAAAAGACAAACCTATAGAAGCTTCTATTGCCCACCACGGGGCCGTGCCCAGTGAACACGGGGGCGTGGCGAAAGTACAGCAGGCGCATTAATTGTAATTGCGAATTACAATTAATGAGGAGAGAGAGTGTCAGACAGGCACGGGGTCGTGCCCAGCGGACACGGGGCCGTGCCCAGCCCTCTGTTCAGCCTATAAATAGGAGTGCTTGGTTTCATTTCAACTCATCCCTTGGCACACCACCTCTCTCACACTTCATCCACCACCCACCACCATCACAACACCATCATCCACCACCATCATCCATTGTCCATCGTAGAGTGTGTGAGTCGTCTCGGGATCCAAGATTGATCGTAAGAGTTCTTGACAATCAAGGCCATGTTTGCCTAAGTCTCTTACATCACTTGGTGAAGACAAAGTGTCTAGTATAATACTTTTTATTTCTAATCTTTTGCACTTTTTATTTGGTTTTGTATTAATGACTTTAATAACTAGTTACTTATGTTGAAGGTGATTTTTCCTTATCGTTTGTCCGTGGTGTCTTGGCATTATTTTACTGTCTATATAAAATAAAAGATTTTCACCATTCATATCTCCACGGTCTATATAGAGGTATGTTGGCTACCTGGTCGGGGGTTAAAGGAACGGTTTGGTAAAGGTCTTGCCATTGTTCAGCGTTTAGAGGTCCTGCAATGGACCTGGGTCAAATTTAGTAGGACCTCCTTCAATGCTTCACGGTATTGGATGGCGGGGGTCCAAACTCTTTGATCCCCTCATAAGTTAACTACTATTAATACTATAACCCGGCTATTTAGGATTGTATCCCTGCTGACTCAGACTACTTAGCCGAGGGTAACGTCACCGCCAAAAGCGGGGCCTACCATAATACTGCATTAATAACTTAATTCATTATCTTCCAATAATCCACCCTTTTAGGATTGTATCCTTGCTGACTCAAACTACTGGGGTGAGGGTAACGTCACCTTCTAAAGAGGGGCCTACTACAATAACTAAGATAATCTCTTAATTATGTGCAAAAGTGCGGAAATAATCAAAGGTTATACTAGATACGAGTCGGAACCAAGTGATTCATCTTGTCTATCTGTTTTTATTTTATTTTTATTTTCAGCATTCTAGTTAGTTTTATTTTTTTAGTTTAAAACCTTTTTCTAAACTTTTTATTTTGATTAGACGTTGAGGATAAACCGGTACTAAAAGCTCTTGTGTCCTTGGACGACCTCGGTATCTTACCAACGCTATACTACGCTCACGATGGGTGCACTTGCCCATATGTGTGTTTAGTGTTAGTATTTCCCACTGACAAAATGTTTTTAAACGCGTTTCAGGTAACAAAATGTGAAAGCCAACTAGAAGCCAGTTGGACAGCACTGAAGGCTTGGAAAAGTGGCTATAAAAGTTACCTAAATAAAGATGATGTTTTATTTCAATAAAATGGGGTTTATCCCTATAAATCAGTTTGTAATGAAAACTTGGGTTTTATCCCAATATATTTATTTATATAAAATGTGGTGTTTTACTCTGATAAAATATTTCCTAACTACGGTTCTGATTTAATTTCCGCTGCCAAATTGATAAACACCGATACCACCGATACTGATTCTCGCGGCCACCCGTTCCCGGGACAGATAGGGGGCAGGGGTTGCGACAGTAGAGTATTAGGAAGTTCATGATCAGGAACATGTTGATGCAACTTTGAATGAGGATATAACTAAGAATGGAAATGCAGATGATAGGCTAGATGATCAAGAACATGTTGATGAGACAGAAAATGATAGGATAGAGGATGTTGATAGCATGGTTGTAGAAATACCAGTTTACATGGATTCATTTAACAGCAATGTTGGTAAAGACCCTGAAGCTGATGTAGATGATGATTGTGAGTTGGAGTTTGATTTAGATGATTTTGAAAGTTGTAGTGAGGATAAGGGTGAAAATGTTCTAAATGCAGCTGTTAAGAAGTGCAAGAAAAGAAAGAAACAATGCAAGACGAAGACTCTAGAAGAGCAACCTTTCTTTGTTGGTTAAACCTTTTCAACAAAGAGGATATCAAGAATATGGTCAAGTTAGATGCAATTAGAAGTAGAAGACAGTTACTTATCAGGAGGAATGAAATGTACAGGTTTAGGGTGGTGTGTCTAGGGATGAATCCTGTGTTTGTATTAGGAGGGTCAAAAGATAATAAAAAGAAACATGGAGGGGCAAACAAAAAGAAACAACAAAAAGGAGAATCTTTGGCTGGAAAAGTAGGTAGTAGTTCACAAGTGGGTGGGTCCACCTCTTTGAATAAAAAGGACAAACCCACTTGTCCTTGGGTACTTCATATTTCAAGGAAGAGACATGAACACAAATGTTTGCAAACTAGGTAGGTGAGGTTATACACTGTAAGCTCTATTGCCAAAGAGATACAGCCAACTATTGAATCAAATCCAAACTTCACATTCATTACTGATAGACAGAAAGTAAGGGTCTATCCGACAG
The DNA here is from genome assembly GCA_030545235.1 of Helianthus tuberosus. Classification (NCBI taxonomy): domain Eukaryota; kingdom Viridiplantae; phylum Streptophyta; class Magnoliopsida; order Asterales; family Asteraceae; genus Helianthus; species Helianthus tuberosus. The sequence continues at coordinate 193,818,648 of CM060402.1, forward strand.
TCAACAAGGCTTGAATGTATTCGCCAACAATCCTAATATATGTTGAATGAATATCTTGTTTAAACCAATGTGATGTCTTGTATAAACCAATGTCATTTGTAAACCAATGTCAGAAGGTATCATTCCTTGTTTCTATATTTTACTCTTATAGATGTTCTAAATGAAAATGATATCTAATTTGTTATTGTTTTTAGGGACTGATACCTGCAATTAACAAGTTGTTTCCTGCTGCTGAACATAGGTTTTGTCTTCGTCAAATTCATGAAAACATGAAGTCTCAATGGAGAGGATATCTTTACAAAGAGATGTTATGGAAATGTGCTAGTGCCACCACAGTTCCCTTCTTCAACAAATACGTGGAAGAGATCAAACAGAAAGATGTTGGTTTGTACAACTGGTTGCAGCAAATCCCACCAAAACATTGGGCTAGATCCCATTTTAGTGGTAAGTATTAATTAGGCTATTGTTGTTATATGACACTTATATAATGTTACCAGTTTTAATATTTGTTGACATAATACAGGGAGAGCCAAGTGTGATGTTCTACTAAACAACCTGTGTGAGTGTTTTAATAAACAGTTGGTGGGGGCAGAGATAAGCCAATTCTAACTTGTTTAGAATTCATTAGAGAGTACACGATGAGGAGAATTGGTGTGGTTAACAGGATGTTAAGCAAATGTGATGGCCCTTTGACCCCACCAGCCACAATTATTTTCAACTAAATCAAGAGTGATGCATCTTAGTTAAATGTGATCTATGCTGGTCAGGAAAAGTATGAGGTGAGTGGTGAAGGGCATAATCAGTGTGTGGTCAATATGAATACAAGGTCATGCACATGCAGGAAATGGGAGTTGACAGGCATGCCATGCAAGCATGTAGTGGCTGTGAATTGGGATATGGTTAGATTTGGTGTCCCAGTTGAGCTTCCAGAAGCGTGGGTGGATGAGGTGTATTGGTTAGACAACTGGAAAAAGGTCTACAACTTTACCATTGAACCAATCAATGGAAGGAAAATGTGGAGACTGTCACACCCCGACCACGTAAAACAACGAAACCGCGGCGGAAACATCGGGGAGTGGAGCGACAGAATTATTGTTTCACAACCACGGATTCAAAAGTTTCGTTTTATTTAGTTATCAAACATTTACATTGTATTTGAAACAAAACAAACAAGTTAAACATAGTCTATCATGGTTATTAAGTCACTAAGGCCTCGTCCAGTCCTAAGTGAGCATGCATCCTAATCGCAATCAACATCATTCAACACCACCTGAAACATATGTAAAAATAAAGTCAGCAAAGAAATGCCAGCGATCACATAGGTTTTGTGAAAGTATCGGATTCATGGCTCGTTTACATGTTGCAATACCTCGTTTGACTACAAAAGTCGTTAATTGAAAACCTTGTTTTGAAAAGAGTTTGGTATTGCAATATGAATAACCAGCTCAAAATAAGTTGGTTATAGTTTATAAAATCTCGTTGCCATGAATCTTAACCCAAACATTTGTTTAAGTAAACCAAATTGTAAATCGTTCTCTAATAAAACTCGTATGGTTTATATCGTTTAGTAAACATCGTTGTGTGACATCGTTTAAAATTGTTCGTCCAAATGAACTAAATAATGCCACGGAATGTAATATGATAAAAGCACTTATATATAAGAAGTACCAGCGGCGTATCTACCATGCTTTTATCATGTTACACCCGTCCCGTTATCTAATCACATACCAAAAACCAATGGTTTAAATCGTTCAACTCGTTCGTGTTACAGTCCATCGTTAGTTTGTTTAAATCGTTCAATTGTTCCAAATATCGTTCAATCATTCAAATCATTCTCGTTTTAATTGTGAAAACTAACTTTTGGTCGTCTCGCTTATAACATTCAAACGTTCGCAACTCGTCCATCGTTCAACTCGTATTAACAAACCACCAAAGGGTAAGTTAACAATCATCAGGTTCAATCGTTACCCACATAACCCCTAAACATAACCATGGGTGCAGTCTGATAACGGGATTTGTCAGATCCTATGGTACCACAACCTAATATTGGTCGGTCGACCAAAGCTAATGAATGTCATTCGTTATGTAAATACGTCCAACAAGTTCGTTCACATTATCGAAATCGTTATTGTTTAATATAAAACATAGTATTCGTTTTTGAAATCATCATTGAAAGCATCGAAATCGTTTAACACATATGAATCACCCCAAAACAATTGAAAACAGTAAAATAGGGGAACTATGTACTCACATCGAAGTGCAAAGTATCCTCGATTAAATGAACTAGCAAAGCTCGAGTAAACCAAGGAATTCAAGTAGCACCTAGTAATCGGATCACTAAGTTAATAAATCGACACCTAAATCAGAAGATCGGGTAGAATGAGGTTTCGTAAACCAAATGAGCATTGGAACTCATGTGATATGGTTTAACAAAGCCTACATTCTAAATCGAAACCTATCCTAAGTGCTTACGACCCGTTATGACCCATTAAGGTAGCTTATGCTACTTTAACGCGTCGTTCGCGCAAAAGCGCGTTCGAGACGCCTAACTAGTCCTATGACAAGTATTATATGCCCTAACATGTTTAAATATGTTGCATAATCAGTTTAAGTGACAAAAGTTAGGTTACATATGCTTAAAATCCAATTATGCAAGAAAAAGGCATTTTGGTCATTTTCCTAAGGCGTATAAACTACCTATCATACAACTATTTACATAAAATTATTTTATACACACTTTAAAACGTAAAATAATAAAATTATTTTACAGAAAATTGAAGGGGTTTCAAATGGGCGGCAGCCCCTCCCCATTAGACCAACCAGTTTATTATTTTATACACACTTTAAAATTATGTTTTTGCCCTGGATTAGTGTTTCTCTCCCATTGGTTTAAATGGGCGGTGAGCAATACCCATTGGACCAACCAGTTTATTATTTTATATCCACATTAAAATTACGTTTTTGCCCCCAGTTAAAAAATACGGTTTTGCATCAACTTCAAAATGCGTTTACCCTTTTGCCCTGAGCTAAAAAATATGATTTCGCTCTCGGTAAAAAAATTATGCTTTTACCCTCAGCAAAAATTACGTTTTCGCCCAAGTTTAAAATAAAATTTTGTTATTCCCCCGGCTCAAAATTATGATTTTACACCGGTTTATTATTTTATACCTACTTTAAAATTACGATTTTGCCCACAGTTTAAAATTACGTATTTGCCCACAGTTCAAAATAAATTTATACTTTTGCCCCCATCTAAAATTTACGAATTTCCACTCGGTTCAAAATTACGATATTACCCTCAATTCAAAATTACGTTTTTGCCCCCAGTGCAAAATAAAAATATGGTTTTCCCCTACCTAAAAATTAGGATTTTACCTTCGGAAATTTTTTTTTCATTTTTCCCTCAAGTAAAAATAAAAATATGACTTTGCCCCCAACTAAAAACCGTGTCAAAGAGCTGCATAACACTCTTTTTACTTTTTATTTCTTGCAAAACTATAATACTATTTTTTTAATTGGTTGAGAATTATTAGGCCATCGCCCCACAATGCGGGCGGGGCATCACCTAGTGTAATTAAAACTTAAACCATATGTCCCTCATGCCGTTATAATATAAACTAGGTTTTAATGCTGCGCGCGCAACGCGGCGCGACAAAACTATTTCATTGTAAAACTATTTATTGCGACTAAATACTTGGTTGTTATTAAAGCTGTGCTATTTAGTGTCTTATTTTTAAGTTGACAAGTGGAGTTTTCATACAACAGAGCCGTTGGCAGCAAGCGAGTTAGTAACTCCTGGCGATGGCGACTATTGCGATGTCTAAGCATCCACTAACCCAACAAATAAGGAATAAGAATTGTATAAATACAATCAGAAAAACGTGTGAAAGAGGAGAAAAAGGAAGATGACGTGAAGTTATGTAAGCATAAAATGGAAAAAAAAGACCCCATTAATTGAATTAGTAAAATGCCCGGATGGTCCCTGTGGTTTTGTAAAATAACACCTATAGTCCCCAACTTTTGGAAATTACACTGGTGCTCCCTGTGGTTTGACAGTTTGTTACTCGGATAGTCCCTAGAGTGGATGTCTGTTAGTTTTCTCCGTTAATTCCATGTAAAATGACCAACATGCCCTTAGTATTAAATAAAAACACTAAAATAGATATATTAAAATTAAAGGTGGGACCCACCAGCCTTCTTATAAGCCCTTGTATCTCTCTCACACACTCACTCACCACCACCTACCTCCACCACTTACCACCAGCCGCCACCACCTACAACTCCACCAACATAACATCTCCTTCACCTGAACTCCCTCCTCCATCCCAGATACTTTGACCCCCCGTTTGATACTTTGACCCAAATCCGTATCACAATCATCATCCTCTTTCAATTAATGCCACCGTGCACCACCGTGACACATGGAAACCGACGACGTATGTTCACAGACTTCCAGCGGGAGAAAAGCGAAAGAATAGAGACGCACCTACCCGATCTTTCTTCTCTACCCCACCCGCACCACTGCCCACCTCCGACCACCCTTACCTCCCCCAACCTTGGACCCCCCTTCCACCGCACACACCCAGTGGCGGATCCAGCCGGAGAAATCACTGGGTTCCTTTTTCCAAATCATACAAGGTTTACACTACAAAAAAACGTTTTTTTCCAAATCATACAAGATTTACACTAAAAAAAACGTTTTTTTCCGAAAAGACTGGGTTCCTGGGAACCCGGTCTTAACATACTACATCCGCCCCTGCACACACCACCATCGACCCTGGCCGGAAAACATCCAGTCAATTCCTAACCCACCGATTTCGTCAAATTCTTGCCTAATTTGCAACTTGGCCACCGGCCGTGAGTTTTCTCCGGTAAAATCACGTCGGACGCGTGTATGAAGGTCGTTAGAGAAACTCTGATGGTTCAACGCAAAAGCAAACGGCCACAGAGCAGAAGAATCATACATATCAAGATTTGACAAAAACTTGTATGGATTGGATTGACTTGAATCAAAACGCAGTTTTTGTGGATGTGACTTTGACGAAATTTGGAGTCAAAATTACTAAATTAGTCTTTAGTTATATATACAATTTTAAGATACAAATTTTTTTAGAGGGTGGTGTGTGTGGCGGAATGGGTGGTCGATGGTTGGGGAGTTACAGTGGGGGCTGGTAGGGTGGAGAAGGAGAGGTGGGGTGGGGTGGGGTGGGGGTAGGGGTGTTTTATGTTTTAAATTGAATAATGGGTCCACTTAAATAAGTTAATCTTAATTATATTTATTTAATTTTTTAAATTATTGTTTTCTAATGGTAAGGGTATTTTAGTAATTTTATGCATACTTAACTGAAAAAATTAACAGTCATCCACTCTAGGGACTATCCGAGTAACAAACTGTCGAACCACAGGGAGCACGAGTGTAATTTTCAAAAGTTTGGGACTATAGATGTTATTTTACAAAACCACAGGGACTATCCGGGTATTTTACTCTTATTAATATGTGTGTGTATATAGTAAGTAATAAGTATTTTAATATTTAAGTATTTATAAAAAAAAAACAATTTTTAAGTGTTATTCAAAAGTCAACAATTTCGGCCAAGGGAGGGTGTTTCGGGTGGATAGTGTTGGGTGGGTAGTGTATCGGTGGGTATTTTAATATTTAATTTAAGTATTATATAATACTCTAATTTTTAACATTTCTATGCATTGATACTTGTACTCTTGGCTTTCATTATTGTATAGTGGTTTCTTTCAAACCATGTGCTTTTGGATGGGTTAGGTAATACGCTTTTCTCTTCCTCTCTCCAAAAGTGAGACCCTCATTCTCTCTCAAAAGTGTGAGATCATCTGATTATCTCTCTAAAAATCTCCTCTACGCCGCGTCATTATTGCCGGTTGTATAAGCACCGGTGTGTTGGCCTTCGGCCGGTGGTCATAAAGTAGTGTGGTGGTAGTCGTTTGGGTGTATCCTCCTTCCGCGCCGCCAATCTCCGCCATTGTTGCCGGTTTCGGTATGTTGGCCTTCGGCCGGCGATGATGAAACGATGTGGAGTTGTTTCTTCACTTTGCTTCTGGAGGTTTTGTAAGGAACCATGGCTTCGTTTTTTGTGGGTGTCTTTTCGGTTTAAAGCTTATACCCTCTCCGGTGGTGAAGCCGGTGGGATAACACAGCGGCCGGTGGTGATGAACCCGGTTTGGACAGTTGGTGTATGCGAGTATTTTAACCGGTTGCCTGCTACTTGGCTTGGCAATTACGGTTGCAGCCGTAGCGGCACTGAGCCGTGTGTTGATGATGGCAATGATGATGTGTGAGTCTGAGCCTCTTTGTTTTCGTTTTTTTCTTCTTTTTTCCGAGTTTAATGAATTGTTTATGTTGGTGGTGATTGGTGTTTTTAGGCGTTTTGGTGTTTTCTGGGTTACGGTAAGGTTAATACCACCTATTGGTGAGGCATGGGTGGTCTCCGGCCAGTACTTACTTAATCTTTGGGTATGTTAGGGTTTATCTAAACAGGTAGGCCTCAGCAATTAATATTTTCAGTTTTGATTCTTGTAGTTTTGTTTGCTTGTCATCGATGGTGTTCAACTAGGTACCAAATTGTTATGATTCTTTGGTTTTCTGCATGTGCTAATTTTCTAAATTAATTTGTTTATGTTTTTATGATTAGTGATGGAAGAACTTTATATAATTTGTTGAATAGTCATCATTCGAGTAAAGTTTAAGGGCAAAATTAGTTAGATGGATATAGATATTGATGATGTCGATAAATCGATAATAAACAAGTCGAGTGGTCCATTTGAACGGCGTTTCACGGATTGTGGATGTATACTAGGCACAAATTGCATCTTTGATGACAGAAGAAAACAGGTATTCTAAGATTGGCAGTGGACTTTTATACTTATCCCGTTTAGATGGAAGAGTATGTAGAAGATCAATGGCATTTGATTTGTAGCTCAAAGTAGATGGAAGAACATGTTCAATTCAAGAAGTTATTATCAAAGGATGATGATCCGAACAAGCTTTATAAAAGTACGTTGAACGTCAATGGCGTTTGTATTGTCATACATTTTTCATGGTTAATGTTTAGTGTTATTTAACCATCCCCGCCGCAACGTGGGTCAGCTTATGTTTAGCGTTTGTATACAGTATGTCTTAATTTGTAAGCCCCCGGCCGCAACGCGGCGGGCGGGGTTCCATCTAGTTTATAAAAAAAAACAATTTTTAACTGTTATTCAAAAGTCAACAATTTCGGCCAAGGGAGGGTGTTTCGGGTGGGTATTTCGGGTGGGTAGGGGTGTTTGGAAAAAATTCCACTTTATTATTCATTAACTTTGTCACGTGTCTATATGTTATATGTGAGTGGATGTACGTGAACCAATAAGGAAAGTTTACTATTGATTATGATGTGACAAGTACTATTAATTAGCTTTGTTTTTTAATATATAGGATAAAATGGAAAAAAAAGGAAGATGACGTGAAGTTATGTAAGCATAAAATGGAAAAAAAAGACCCCATTAACTGAATCACATTATTAATATGTGTGTGTATATAGTAAGTAATAAGTATTTTAATATTTAAGTATTTATAAAAAAAACAATTTCGGCCAAGGGAGGGTGTTTCGGGTGGGTATTTTAATATTTAAGTATTTATAAAAAAAACAATTTTTAAGTGTTATTCAAAAGTCAACAATTTCGGCCAAGGGAGGGTGTTTCGGGTGGGTGTTTCGGGTGGGTATTTCGGATGGGTAGTGTTTCGGGTGGGTAGGGGTATTTGGTAAAAATTCCACTTTATTATTCATTAACTTTGTCACGTGTCTATATGTTATATGTGAGTGGATGTACGTGAACGAATAAGGAAAGTTTACTATTGATTATGATGTGATAATACTATTCATTAGCTTTGTTTTTTAATATATAGGATAATGGCATACATAATCAGAAAAAAAAAACAATTGAGGAAAACAAATACACTTGAGTTGTTTTGCATTATAAATCATTTTTCTTTCTTTTATTCTATATACAAATATATGTTATAAATATATTTCATTTACAAAATTTATACAAACAATAAACCGAATACACGATTTGTGAATCTCATCGAACGCCAAATCACAAGCCCATCCAGATTATGCATATCATTTTTCATACCAAAAAAATGAACACGAAATATTTTCCAAATCATTGTAGGAGCATGTTTACATATTAATAAGTTGAAGGGTACTGAGACTGTTCAATATGAAAATTGTATATGCCAAAATGAACCGATGAGTAACATATCAAAACATATTTTGATTAAATGGTTTAAGATATTTTAAACATTATAAGTATAATGGAGTTTCAACATGTTTCATTAGAGTCCATATTTTAATTTACCCATCCGGTAGATTTCCATTCACTAGTACAAAAATGCTCAAAAGAGACGGTCATCAAAATGCTTTTAAGACGGTTTGTATAAAAACCGTCCTTTTATCATATTTTCATTTTCAATATTACATATAACCGTCCTTTTTTATTAAAAGTTCAACCGTCTTTTTATCTAAATCGTCTTTTTATTAGTTAATAAATTGAACCGTCTTTTTTACCCTAGTTACAACCGTCCCTTTTAGTCTAAATCGTCTTTTTCTTGGTTAATAAATTGAACCGTCTTTTTTACCCTAGTTACAACCGTCCCTTTTAGAAAATTTAATATTACGGTGATAATATTAATTTACCATCATACATAAAAGTACAAAATTATCCATGAACCTGAATTTTCAAATTAATTAGAAGAGATTAATTAGAGAAAGCTAGAGAGTTAATTGGGTTAGAAAAAGTCAAAGTATTCCCTGCCCACCTATACGAACGTTGTATATCCCATAATTTCTTTTTGAAATTTAAAAATATACCGATCATGTTTATATTATATTCAATCCAACTAATTTCTTCAACTTCAATAAGGATTCGCATTCATCATTTACATTAATACATTCTTCTACTTGAGCACTTCTTCATTCTTTTACCTGGATCTTCAACAAGGTATGTTTATTAGAATTATATGTTTTTTTATTTAATTTAAATTATTATTTACATACATTCATTTAGATATAGAAACCCTTTAGTTTATACCCGTCTGAACTTATTCTATTAGAGATTAATTTTGGATTGTCCCTTTTGGACTGCTTTTTTATTCAATTATTCAGTTCAGGTGGATCGTAATTATTGGATGTACGAAATCAGACATACTAACCAAGAGTTTGTGATCGGCTTGCGAAGTTTTCTTAAGACTGCTCAAGAGGACCGTGTTAACAAAGGAAAAAAAACCATCCCGTGTCCTTGTACGGAATGTAAAAATATTACCGAATTTACAGAAACAAATGAAATCGAGTATCATTCTGAAAAATGGATTTATGTTGAATTATACTTGTTGGTCCAAACATGGTGAGTCACTTGCTAACCGTAGCACATCTTCGATTAATTTAGAAGCTAATTATAACGATGAGAACGAGGGCCCGCACATTAGTGATGACGATGATTATTTAGACGCGGCCAATGACAATTTAAATGACATGTGCAATGATTTGGAAACCAATTCTTGCGACAATTATCAAGAAAAACTACAACAATTATTTGACGATGAAAAAAAACCATTATATGTTGGTTGTAAAAAGTTTTCTAAGCTCAGCGCCGTGTCAAAGCTCTTAAACTTAAAGACAAACTACAGTTGGAGCGATAAGAGTTTTACATGTCTATTAGAGTTATTACATGACATGCTTCCCGAAGACAACGAGTTACCCATATCCATATATCGAGCTAAGAAATTGATGTGTCCAATGGAATTAGCGGTTCAAAGAATACATGCATGTCCAAATGATTGTATGTTGTACAGAAACCAGTTTGAAAAAACTCATACATGTTATATATGTGGTGAATCGAGGTACAAACGTAAAAATGATACTGGTGAATATGATGATGATGTGACGAAAAATGGACCACCGGCTAAAGTATTGTGGTATTTCCCCATTATACCAAGATTAAAGCGTTTATTTGCAAATCCTAAAGAATCAAAGTTGTTGCGTTGGCATTCTGATGAGCGTAAGGATGATGGAAAGTTAAGACATGTGGCGGATTCACCTCAGTGGAGAAACTTTGATTATGATTATCCGGATTTTGGTAACGAGGTTAGAAATATACAATTTGGTCTTAGTTCAGACGGTATCAATCCTTTCAGATATATGAGCAGTAGTCATAGTACTTGGCCTGTCCTTCTATGCATCTACAACCTTCCTCCGTGGCTATGCATGAAAAGAAAATACATAATGATGTCATTACTAATTCAGGGTCCAAAACAATCTGGTAATGACATTGATGTTTATTTGTCTCCTTTGATTGATGACCTTAAAGCCCTATGGAGCCCTGGTGTAGAAATGTATGATGCTTATGAAAAAGTGAACTTTACGCTGCGAGCCATGATATTTTGCACTATAAGTGATTTCCCAGCATACGGCAATTTGTCAGGATATAGTACGAAAGGTAAAAAAGCTTGTCCTGTATGTGAAAACGAAACAAGCTCTATAAGGTTAAAACATTGCAATAAAAATGTGTATATGGGACATCGACGATTTCTTCCACGAGATCACCATTATCGAAGACTTACAGAAGAGTTTGACGGAAATGAGGAGCTTGGAAGGGCTAGGAAAAGTTTTGATGCGTTTTCACGAGTTGAAAATATGAATACCGTTCTAGGAAAAAGATCTCGTACTGAGCAACGAGATAACTGGAAAAAAAGGTCAATCTTTTGGGATTTACCTTACTGGAAAAGTTTGGAAGTTCGACATTGCCTGGATGTTATGCATATTGAGAAAAATGTATGTGATAGCTTGTTAGGTTTATTGTTAAACATTCCTGGAAAAACTAAAGATGGCATTAATGCCCGTAGAGACATGGAAGCTATGGGAATACGTAAAGAGCTTGCCCCTGTTGAGAGAGCCAATAGTATTTATCTTCCACCCGCATGCTATACTATGTCAGGCGAAGAAAAAAGAAAGTTTTGTCAATGTTTGCATGATATTAAAGTTCCATCTAATTATTCTGCAAACATTAAAAGTCTGGTGTCAATGAAAGATTGTAAATTACTTGGCATGAAGTCTCATGATTGTCATGTTTTGATGACGCATATGATTCCTATTGCAATTCGTGGATTGTTACCTGAGGAAGTTCGACATACAATTACAAAACTTTGTTTGTTTTTCAACATGATTCACTCAAAGGTTATTAATCCCGAAGTCTTGGATAATTGGGAGAAGGATATATATATTACCCTTTGTGAACTAGAGATGTACTTTCCACCATCTTTCTTTGATATAATGGTTCATCTAGTATCTCATGTCGTAAAAGAGATAAAGTCTTGTGGTCCTGTATTCCTACGATACATGTACCCCTTTGAAAGATATATGGGTGTGTTAAAGGGTTATGTGAGAACCCGTAATCAACCAAAGGGTAGTATTGTTCAAGGGTATACTTCCGAAGAGGCAATTGAGTTCTGCACAGGTATTGCTATCACAAAATCAATAATATAATTTAGTTTTCTTAATTATAAATGACACTTTTAATACTTGATTTATTTATAGGTTATTTGGAAGGCGTCAAAAGTATTGGTGTTCCTAAATCTCGTCATTCAGGCCGACTTGCAGGCGTGGGAGGAGTTGGTAAGCAATTAATCACCCCACCATCTGATGAGTTACAAATTGCTCATTTTACTGTTCTACAACATATGACATGTATTGCTCCGTATGTTAATGAACACAAGAAAATATTACGATTGACACACTTGCGCAAGTCAGATAATTGGTATGCCAAACAACATAACGAGGGGTTTTCCGCTTGGTTGAAGAAAAAGGTGGAGGAAACTTATGGTGAACCAAATGCTGATAAGACGGTGGAGAGGTTGGGAATGGGGCCAGACTTTAGAGTAATATCTTACCAAGGGTATGATATTAACGGTTATACATTTTATACTAAAAATCAAGACGATAAAAGTGTAACGCAAAATAGCGGAGTTACACAAATAGCCTCAAAAACAAATGTCGACCAAATGACAATCGCCAAAGAATCATATTACGGTGTCATACAAGAAATTTGGGAGTTATCATATTCTACATTCACAATACCTTTGTTTAGATGTAAGTGGGTCAATAACCGCACAGGTGTTAACGTCGACGAACATGGTTTTACACTGGTTGACCTTACAACGGACGGGTATAAATCAGAACCATTTATTCTCGCAACTCAAGCCACACAAGTATTTTTTGTCAAAGATCCGTGCAAACCAAGATACCATATAGTATTGCAAGGTAAGTGACGTATTCTTGGTGTTGATGATGTTGACGACGAGGAAGAATACAATCAGTTTGACGAATTACCACCATTTTCTGTCGGTATTCAACAGAGTAACGACTATATCACCATTGGCACCTCATACTTACGACGATCTGACCACGACGAAGGGATATCTATCGAAAAACCAGCCAAAACCAAGGTTTATATTAATCATATACATATATGTTCTTTCTATATAACTAATTAAATTAATGTTAATTTATTAATAAAAGTTTATTTTTTTTCAGAAGAAACGATGATGATACTTATGATCTAACGATGACGAAGGGTATTTGTCGCTAAATCGGTTATATTCTACGTTCTTATTCTATAAGAATGTTTCTCTTTGATGAAACTATGATTTGGCTTTCTTAAAAATGTCATATGATGGATGCGTTTTTTATTTTATGTTCTTTGTTTCCAAATTTTTTATATTACAAGTTAATTTAGGCTCCATTGTTTACTCAATCACTACAAACTGCTCGTTGTCTTGTCATGGAAGACAAACACATTCTTAATGGAGTGTAAGCTAAAATTCTTTATATGTTAAGATGTATCTTTTTTAAATCGTATTATTAGTTAATAAAAAATATTGATGGAGATTAGGGGTGTGAACAATCCTAGAGGCTCAAGTGCCGAGCCTTAACGACCCCAAGTCCAAGCTTTGGCTCGTTTAAGCGAGCTCGAGCCGAGCTTTTAACTCGTTTGAGGTTCTTCTCAAAATAAATCGAGCCTGATCCGAACCGACCCTGAACTTTGGGTTTTACTCACGAGCCGAGGTCGAGTTAAAATAAGTAGGCTCAAACCAAGCCGAACTCGAGCCTAGTCGAGCTCGGGTTTGGCCCGACTCGTTTACACCCCTAATAGAAATAAGTGCATAACTTGTATCCTAACATCTCAAATTATGATTTTACATATATAATTAAAATTAGTAAATTGTTAAAAGAAAAAAAAAACCAAACTAACATAAAGATAAAAAATGTGAAATATGTTGGAATTAATGCACAAGATGACACGTTTTATCAACCGCCCCCTTCACCAATAAAACTACATCTGTTGTAATCAATAGAAATTAGCTCTTTATCAGATAATATGTAAATAATAATAATACTCCCTCCGTCCCATTAAAAGTGTCTTATTTTGAATTTTCAAAGTCTTTATTTATAAACTTTGACTTTAATTATATATTTTTTGTGTTATATAAAACTTGATGAAAATTAACCCGATAAAAACACTTGTAAAACACACTCAAATCATATAACTTTCATCAAGTATTATCTAACACAAACAAAATTATTTAAGGTCAAAGTTTATAAATAAAGACTTTGAAAATTCAAAATATGACACTTTTAATAGGACGGAGGTAGTAATAACAATAATAATAATAATAATAATTCGCAAATAACTGTAGAAAAACTATAGCAATCTTTAATATTATCTTTTATGTTTACTTTCTTCTTTTTTTCCTATTGGTATTTTAGACGTTAATAAACTTCAGCCTGGAAGATCTCTTAATAGATTTCCTCTTAAATGATAATAGTTATTAATTAACGAAAACATAAAAGAAAAAAGCTCCCCGTGAAAAATTTAAGCGGGCAATTTTTATACAGCGGGAATTAATTAACGTTTTAACTTTTTTCATCATATGTACTCCCCCAAATTATTAATTAAGGTTTTAACTTTCTTTCGTCATATACTCCCCCAAATTAACTGTTCATCATTCTGCCGTCATCGATAATCATCTCCAAGCCCCTCAATAATCTGCAATCTTTGTAAGTTATCTCCAATCTCTACCTGCAATCTTAGTATGATGATGATTGTTCTTCGTATTATAGTCAATGTTTCTTCTTTTTTAGGTTTGACCTTGGTTCTGCTACTAGTTTTGTAAAATTTTGATTTTTTTTTGATAACTTGCTTGATGATTCACTTGCTTGATGATTGTTATAAGTGGTTTAAGAATAAGTAGTTTTATCGATTTAATTCAAACCTCAACTGGTCTTCTTGTCTTATGTATGTAATTGTAAAATCAAGTTTTTTCTCTGATTAGTTTTTTGCGACATCAATTGAAGATGATGTATGATATAGTTCCCTGATTATAAAATGAGTGTTTCTCCCTTGATTCGGTTTTTATTTGTAAATTGATTGTTGAATGTGACTCAATTCACTTCAGTTCAATTATTTGATTTGGGTTGTTTAAAGCATTGGAATATATTAAAGTATCTTAAGCATGCATCATGTGATGATATAAATTTTTTTAATAAATATGCTTTAGAAAAAATATATTTGTCAAAAATTTCATGGTGTGGAATATATATTTAAAGATGGTGGAAGTGTCATACGCAGCTTGACCTCTACTTGTCTCTTTGTTACACACAACACATCACTTTCCATATTGTGTGTTTTTTTTTTCTAGAAATCAAGTTTTGAAAATGTCTGAAAAGAAAAAAAGGGGAGTTTCCAAATGCAAGAAAAAGCTTTTGCTTCCCGAAGAATGCACAGTTGATTTTGACAAGACGGGTAGAGCGATAGGTAAGAATGCTGGAAGGTTTATGTCCTTTATTGGTGTGGAAGTTAAGAAAACGGTTCCGTACAATAAAGTCGTCAAACATATAAACCCTAAACTATATGAAGATCTTTGGGAATATGCGAAGGTATAGTTTTCTTCCTTTTCCTTCTAATTTGGAAAATTATATTGGTTAATTTAAAAAAAAAAAAAGGGCAAAAGCTTTCGAATTCTATGTTGTCATGTTTAATTCTTGTTCATGTTTATTGTTAATTTTAATATGTAGGCAACATGGAATATTACTGATGACCGTGGAAAAATAGTTACATTATCAAAGGCGAAGAGTATAATGAGGAAGTTTCGTTACAAACTTAGAAAAAATTACGTTTATAAAGATGAATCTCCTGATAAAGATAAAGACAAAACCCCTGAAAATGATACAAGTAATGATCCCTTTGAAAAGTACGATTACCTAGACTCGGAACTTTGGGGTTCTTTTGTTGCTATTGTTGATAGTGAAGAATGGAAGGTAACATGTGCATTTATTATTAATATTATTATTATATAACTATATACACTTATTGTAATATTTTATGAAGGAAACAAGCCGAAAAGCAAAGAAAAGTGCAGAACAGAACACTGACCCTTCGCATGTAGGACGTTGTGGATTTTCTGGATTGGAGCCCCATGTTGAAAGTAGATGGAATCAGCTTGTTTCGAGTTATCCAATTTTAGATCTTATTCAAGATGATCGTTCTAAAATGTATACCGTTAGTAGAGCGCCTTTCAATCCGGTTACAAAGTTATATGAACTTAGTGAACACTTTGTATCAGAAGGAGAATTGAAAGGAACACTTAAAAAATTGGTAAGCATCTACATATTTGTTCTATCTATTTATATTAATCATTTTTTAACTATGTCATATTTTTAATAGTATTTAAAAGAAAAAAAATTGAAGGATGCTGGTTCTTATTCTACTAAGGATGTTGTTACGGAGGTAATTGGGAAGGGACACCAACATGGGGGGCGTACATGATTATATTCAGACGTGATTGGTCCTACGAAATGCTTGTTTTCCGAATTAAAAACAAAGAAAAAAAAGAGCCAGGCTGTGGAAACAACAGTTGGGGCGAGCCCTGGTATTTGTGGCTCAAGTCATGCGTTCGATAGTTCGTACACAGAAATCTTGGTAATATTATTGTTAAAATTTGTTTTTTTTAATTTTAATACATTTACTAAAAGCTATTGTTTGCAGTCTATTAAAAAATGTGAACTTTTGGATCCTTACGACCAAGGCGCTCCTACGGTTATAGGTATGGGCCGTGTTCATCCTAGTCCTGAGAGGATTATTCATAACGGCCCAATGATAGACGGTTTCGTTAAAGTTCAAATAGATAGAGTTGTTGAAGGTTGCGAAGGGATCCGTCTTTTGCCTCAGTCATGTATTCCCGGCGCCGTAGAATTTTTGGAAGACGCAAAAGGAAGTTTTATTCAGTGGCCCGCAAAATTAATAAAGGTATATTATTATATATATATATAAAATGCTAACAAGCTTTTACGCCAGTGAAGATTTTGGATTTATGTTTTTGCCACACAACTGTTTTAATTTTTCCTTTTGGTGCTGGACACCCATGTAAAGAAAGCGAATGGGCTGAGATAGAGAAAGAGACCTGGAAGTTTGCTACACTAAATTTTGTTCTTTTCTTTTTATTTTATGTTTCTCTTATTTTATTAGTTTTTGTCTTTACAACATACAAATTTTAAACAAAGGTGTTTCTCAAATTGTAGAACCGTCCCACCATTCTATGAGTACACTTTATAGGCCACAGGTAGCTTTTAATATATATAATTATTTTTATAACTACTTGATATATAAAAGTATCTATTTTGCCAATGTAGTTTGATGCAACATCTGCTCACCAACAACAAACGATCCCAAATGAAAGAAACGAGTATCAAATTTACTCGAATGCATTACAAGACGAGGAGGCTTTTAATCAGCTGGTAATCACATTATTTATATATGTGTATATTTATTTGTGTACTAATATCGTTATTGGTTAATGCAGTTCGCTGATAAGCAGTTTTCTCAGAATACAACAGAGCATGTTTCTTTTTCTAAACCTGATGAGCCCGTTCATGCTTGTAAACCTACTGAGCCTGTTGTTGCGTCTAACCCTTTAAAAGAAAAAACAAAAGTATCAAAAGAAAAAAACAAAAGTATTAAATCTTTTAGAAAAGGCGAGGGCAAGGCCTCAAAACATATATGAATTAGCGCAACAACTGGCGATTCAATCTGATAAAGCCTTGTCTATAGTTTTTACTTCGCCGACAGGGATGTATGAGGAACGTATTGAAGAGACAGTTGAATTTGAGGCAGTTATACAGTTATGTGTCAATAACTGGATAGATGCTTGCTTTGTGCATTGGTTTACAATGTATGTTTGACTAGTTTTTGTATAAATATTTTATGCTATTAGTTTTTACAATAAACCGAATGTTACTAACCTTATCATATTTTTTTTGCTACTTATATTTTAGGTATTTATATGCAACTGGGGGACAAGAGGGTTTAAATAATACCGCATATTTTCATCCCCGTTATATTGAGGGTGGTCTTGTCTCAGACGATGTTGAATTTGTGATCGACCACATCAGAAATGTCATCTCGTTTCATAAGGACAAACAATGGTTTATGGCACGCATATAGCCGGGTATTAGTTTGAGTTATGTTATAATATTGTTTTCATTTTTATTTATTAAGTGTTGTTTAAATCAGATCATTTTCCTACGCATGCAGCAAACATTGGATATTGGTTGTACTTCAACATCATCCTATATATAATACTTGGATGGGTTACCTCTTTGATTCAAAAAAAAGTTTAAAGGAGCCTCCAGATTACAGGATTACACATGTATTTGAAAAGGCCATAAAATAGAAAATAACTTGGGATAAGGTTGATGTAAGTTATCTTTCATTCAAGATGTTTATTAATATATTTTAATTAATTACTTGTTAATTCAATTTATTATTTAGTGTCGTCTACAACCTAACGGATGGGAGTGCGGTTATTGTGTCATGATGGCCATGTATGATTTTGTGATTTGCAACAGAGAACACATGGTAAGTATATTTATACACTCAAACTTATATACGTTTAACTACAATGTGTATTAAACTGTAATCTAACTTTTATCTATCTTTCTGTTTTAGCTGGTAAATAAAACTAGAATGGTTCGTCAAAGTGAAATTAACGAATTTGTAGAGCGTACTTTAAAGGTGTTCATATCATCTTTTCATCATGGCGAGGAGGATGAATGAAGGTAAGTATATTAGTATGCTACTCCTTTTTAAGTACCTTTTTCTTCATTTTTTTATAAATATTGGTTTAGAACACTTGAGTGAGCCTCGGAATAGTCTTTTTATTCTATATATGGAGAGTCAATCACAGATGATTAATATACTTTGACCCGTTCATTCGTTTTGACCACAAGGCCTAGGTGCGCCTAAAAGCATTTGACAAAATAGATATCTTATATTATTAGGGGTTCCTACGAGTACTAAAGGGATTTGTGTTGATGTTGACTCTAGTTGGTACGACTTATGTTATATTTTTGGATTTGCTATGTCCTCATGATTCCAACCATGGGATCCTGGTTTATCTTAATCTTTAATGGTTGCTAATAGCCAATTTTCTGCGTTTTGATCAGTGTCAAAGGAATTCTAGCTAGCCGGTGGTCGAGGGGGGCTTGTGGTTATCTTGGATGATAAAAGGATGTTGAAGTAACTCTAAGGAGGTTTTTAGATGCTAGTTTCTGTTTTTGTTAAACTGAATATGCTTGGATGTTTTTTTTACTATGTTTAAATGATTACTTTAGACAATGGGTCAAAATGGATGATTCAGCTATTTTAATTATATGGTTGATTTTCTTATGTTGTTTTATTTGTTTTATGTGTTTATAGGATTCTAATTAAAAATGAAATTGAATCTAATCAATTATTCATGAATTAAACTAATGGTAAAATAAAATAAAGCAGTGAATTAACTTAATGATAAAATAGAAAAATATTAAATCGTTGAATTACATTGACGGTAAATAAAGTAAATCCGTCTTATTTATTTGCGAAACCAAATCAACCGTCTTATTTGCCCAATACCGTCCTATTTGCTCAACCGTCTTATTTGCCCAATATTTGCATAAAAAGATGAAACCAAATCAAGTGCTTTTAAGACGGTTATACGGACTGTAGTTTTTGGTATGAATTAATAAGAGACGGTCATTTATCAAAAACTACGTTATTTTTAAAGACGGTTTCTTAAACGACTTATTTGATTAAAAAACCGTCCTATTAGCTGCCCTTTTTGTACTAGTGATTACCATTACCAATATATAGGAAAAACAACATTTCTTACCATATCATTTATGTTTTCGTGTGACAATGATAAAAAATGTAATTTTGCAAAGTGAACTCTAAAATCATACTTTGACAATCTTTAAAGCATTTCATGCTCGGTGTCATAATGAAAAGAAGGCTTTGCACCTCCTATACATACTGATACTAAAGACATTCATAATCAAGATCCCGCCGCAACGCGCGGGTTAGCATTAACTCGTTCGGAGACAAACATAAAACATAACTCATCAAAGCATTATTATTATTTTAATTACAACAAACCATTTTGTATAAATAATGGTTCCTTTTTTTTATTCAGTTTTGATATTTTATAAACACACATAAAATTATAAAGTGCTCACTTCTTGTAAAAAGTGATTTTTGTATGCAAATAGTATGAGCCATCCATGAGATGACGCATGTATTTTAAGATGGAGTACTATATGTGTCCGTTAAATCATTATTCATTAACCGTCATTATTTTAAATATAACAATCAAGATATGAATAGTGGTTCTTAATTTTAACTCAATTTTGATAATTTATAAACACATATAAAGTGGTCGCTTCTTGTAAAAGGTGATTTTTGCATGCAAATCGTATGAGGCATCCATGAGACACCACATGTATTTTAAAGCGAGGTATTATATATGTCTGTATAATCATTAGTGCTTTTAGACACATATTATAGTGAGTTTGACGCACCAATACATACTTGCACGAGTTATTCACGTGTCAAATTTAAACACCTTGTGAGCAATGTTATAATATTAGACGCGTGTTATATGGTTTAGACGACGTACCATTCTTACACACGTGTGTGTATATATATATATATAGGGGGCACTAAAATAAGAACCACCCCCAGTTGTAAGAACCGCGAGAACCACTATCAACCAATTAGATGCTGCCATTCAAAAGGGTAATTTGGTCATTTACCATTAAATGTCATTTCCATCTCACTCTCCTCAATCAAATTGTCAGATCACTTTAAATGCCATCTTTCTCTCTCTCTCACTTCATTTGAAACTCATCTCAGTCATCTTTGTCTCTCTCTCTCTTCCTTTGAAACTCATCTCTACAACTAATGAAGCTTCTGAAGATTTTGATGAAGCTTCATCCACCATGAAATCTTGTTGTTGTCTCTTGAAGATCTGTTCACCCGTCATTCAGCCGCCCACAACCACCAGTGGCGGAACTAACCCATTAAATCAGGGGTATCCCAAATTTTTTACCGTGCAATCATCTAATCTAACTTATAATAAAAGACTCCAAATAATGACACATGGTATTCTCTCCTTCAACCTCATAAATTTTATTTATATTTGTTTAATAAATTTCTTTTAATATTAATATTAATTAATAACCAATATATACATCACTTATTTTTATCCTTATCTTTATCTAAAATTAATAAATAACTTCAATTTTGCAATTTAGACCTTTTGTTTTTTTACCTTTTAACCTAAAGTTTTCATCTTTTGCAATTTAATCCCAACACTTTTTTTATTTTCAATTTTGGTCCACCATACTTTTCATATTTCCCAAGTTTTTCTTTTCGTTCTAAATTTTGTGAGTTAACGCACCGCAACATACGTGTGGGGTTCAACATTTTTTCGTATATTTTTTTCCCGTTTGACTGGCCCATTGCGTCACTTCTATTTTTCTGCGTTTGACAAGTTCGTCTAACACGCGGGTCCTGGATGGACTTAGTTATTTTTTTCTAAGTTTTACGTTTCGGTTTAATTTCTCAGCAACGAGGCGTGCATGATTCAAAGATTTTACGTCTGTTTTTCGCTCGGTGTTATTTTTTTCCCGTTTTTACGAGCTTTTCCGATGTTGGTGGTCGTTGAAAATGGTATAATATTGCTATTACTTAACACAGTTTTATGTCAACCGCTGCAACGCAGGGGCTTAATACTAGTACAATATTAAAAAACGACAATAAATAAAGAGTAAATTACAAAAATATTGGGCAATTGGGCTTATTATTTACAATCTTCAATTAATTTGTGCTAACATATTAGGCAATTGAACTTATTATTTTCAATTCATTTGGGCTTACAGACTTTTTTTAGGGGTGTCCTCGTAGTTGTTCAGAGGTATCCTTGGTATAAAAACCGAAAAAAATAAATTTACATTGCCGATAAAAAGTTGAGCCGTATCCCGTGCTATGGCTCGGTATACATTAAGTCCGCCACTGATAACCACCCTTCTCCGCCGCCCACAACTTCCCTTCTTCGCCACCCACAACCTACCGCACCACCCTGCCACCGCCCCCAGATGTTCGACGGTCACCACGGTCGATGAATGGAGATGATAGACAGTCACCACGGTCGATGACGGCCGATGCCGGTGAGATGATTGGGTGTTTTTAACTAAAAATGATGGGTGTTCTTTACTAAATTGGTAAGAATTTAAGCCTTTGATTCCCCCTGTTGTGTTCAAAACGGAGATGTCTACGATGAAGGTCTCTGTTTTTTGTTGTTTGAATCTTTGTTTTGAGTGGTGGGTAGAGGTGGTTCCGGTGATTGGGTAGAGGTGGTGGCGGTTTTGGGGGTGGCCCGACGGTGTTAGCGGCAGTGGTGTTGGAGGTGGTGGCTGTGTGACTGGTTTGGTCGGCGGCAGTTGAATGTGGGTTTTGAATGTGGGTTTTAAATGTTTGATCTGTGGGTTTTGAATGTTTGATATGTGGGTTTTGAATGTTTGAATCGGTTGAATCTGGGTTTTGAATGTTTGATTTGTGGGTTTTGATCTGTTGAATCTTGACATGTGTTCTTGATCTGTTGAATTTTTGGTATGTGTTCTTGATTTTTCTGGGTTTTGAATGTTTGAATCGGTTGAATCTTGGCCTGTGTTCTTGATATGTGTTCTTGATCTGTGGGTTTTTTGTTGCTGTTGAATATGGGTTTTTGTTGCTGTTGAATCTCTGTTGAATCTGGGTTTTTGTTGCTGTTGAATCTGTTGAATCTATGTTTTTGTTGCTGTTGATTCTGTTGAATCTCTGTTTTTGTTGCTGTTGAATTGGCTGTGATGATGCAAAAAAAAACTGACGATGGCGCGGCAAGGACGGTGGAGGGTAGGTTTTTGAACCCGCAACCCCACTTTGCAGCCTCTGATTATCAGGAAATCTGAGCCAAAACTTCGTTTTTTTTAACCCGTTTTTTTTTCGAGATACACTTTGTTTTGATGTTGTTTTTTTTATTTTTCCCCCTAGTCGATGATGATAACGATATATCTGAGACACCTCCCGAGTTTGAGATTTCTGAGTGCGTTCATTTTTGCGTAAAAAAGTTTTTGTAAAAAAAAAAGTTAAACTTTTTACGTAAAACGTAAACTTTTTAGGTAAAACGTAAAACTTTTTACGTAAAACGTAAAACTTTTTACGTTAAACTTAAAATGTAAAAATTTTAACGTAAAACGTAAAACCGTAAACTTTTTAAACCGTAAAACGTAAAATGTAAAAAATTTTAACGTAAAATGTAAAAAAGTTTTTGTAAAAAAAAATTAAACCGTAAACTTTTTGACGTAAACCGTAAACTTTTTAACGTAAAACATAAAAAGTTTAGGTAAAACGTAAAAAACGTAATTTTTTTTTACCAAAACGTAAAAAACGTTAACGTAAAAAACCTGAATTTAAAAATGTTAACCTAAAAAACGTTAACGTAAAAAACCGGCGCGTAAAACGTAAAAAAACGTTAACGTAAAAAACCGGTGCGTAAAACGTAAAAACCGGCGCGTAAAACGTAAATAACGTTAACGTAAAAATGGCGCGTAAGACGTAAAAAAACGTTAACGTAAAAAACCGACGGGTAAAACGTAAAAAACCGGGGCGTAAAACGTAAAAAACCGACGCGTAAAACGTAAAATAACGTTAACGTAAACGACCGGCGCGTAAAATGTAAAAGAACGCTAACGTAAAAACCCGGGGCGTAAAACGTAAAAACGGCGCGTGAAAAAGTCGGGCGTAAAAACGGCGCGTCAAAAAATGAGGCGTGAATAGGCCGGACGTAAAACGTTAAACGTAAAAATCTGTAAATAAATCTGAATATGAAAATGTTTAATAAAAAAACTAAGTTTAAAAAATAAAAATCTAATATAATAATACTAAAAAGTAATAAAAAACAATAAAGGTAAAAAGACAAAATAGTGTAATTTTACTTAAATACCCTTTTGGATTAAAATATAAAAGACATAATAAGACAAAAAATACTCTATTATTTTTTAATACTTTTAATCTTATCCATCTATCTACTTGATCCAATGGTTAGAAAGTGGTTATCGCGGTTCTTACAACTGGAGGTGGTTCTCATTCTAGCGGTCCCCTATATATATATATAGGGCTTGGCTATATAGGAAACTCTATCTTTTTTAGAAAACTTTGCAAACTCATTGTCATCCATTGATTATGTTTCATCCAAGTTGATCAATGGTTCTCATCATTTTGGAAAGAATTATAATTAAAAGAAATAGTATAATACACATTTGAAAGTCTGGGAGGGCATTTTCGGTAGAACAAAACCCACTTTTTGGCATTGAAAATGACAAAACCCACTTGTGTCATAATCTCTCTCCTCTTTCTTCTAGTCAAATCTTTCAATAAACTATTATCTCTCACCTCTTTCTTCATCATGTGAAAAGAAGAAAGCTTCATGGTCTTCAATGGTGATCTTCAATGGTGATCTTCATTTGAAGATAATTTCAGCAACATGTGGTCTGAAAAAATCATAAAGACACACCCACGAGTGTGTGTGTGAGAAGAGCGATGACAAGATGAATGTTTTTAGAGAGAGAAAGTTGATGTTTTAGATAGAGAAACAACAATCTTTATCACAAAGACACACGCACGAGTGTGTGTGTGAGAAGAAGGTTTGAAGATCTTCTTCGTGTTCATCGGACGGGTATAGATCCGGTAAGTGTTCTTGAAATATCATTTCACACTTGATTTTTTTGTTGAAATGGTTGTTAATATGTTTTTGTGTGCTGAAAGTGTTTTAGTAATGGTTAATGGGGTATCCATGGTTAATGTTAATGTATTTTAAATAAATAAAAAACTTTAGGATAAGATTTTGAATGGGTTTTTTTTGTTGGTTTGGTTGCTTGTTAGGGGCTTTTGATCTTAACAGTAGCTGTTTTTTTGTTGGTTTGGGTTGCTTGTTTGGGTTTTTGATCTGAACAGTAAGTGTTTTTTTGTTTGGTTGGTTGATTCACAGACTCAGGACCATAACATGTGTTAAGCCCCCTGTTATAATGTTATATAACGTGTGTTGATTTACAGAAACAAACCCATAAAGATATTCAATTGAGAAGCTGGATGGATGTACGCGAAGTTAATGCGTGTTCTAGTAATGGTTAATGTTCATGTATTTTAAATACATCCAAAACTTTAGGATGAGATTTTGAACGGGTTTTTTTGTTGGTTTGGTTGCTTGTTTGGGGCTTTTGATCTTAATAATAATTGTTTTTTTGTTGGGTTGCTTGATTTACAGTGACAGACCCATAACATGTGTTAAGCACCTGTTAGAATGATATATAACGTGTGTTGATTTACAGAAACAGATCCATATAAGATATTGAATTGACAAGCTGGATGGATGAAGGCGACGTTAATGCGGGGACATTGAATAAGTCACATCCTTTGGGAAAGAAGTCTTCGTTCATTTATAACATGTGTTGTTGGTTCATGCTGTAACAGAACACCATGATGTAACCTGACATGTGTTCATGTATAACATGTCTAAAGCCCCTGTTAGAATGATATATAACGCGTGTTAACCTTTTGTTAACTAAAAAAACAAGTAATATCTATTTTATTTTTGTTGATGTTTAAAATATCCGATAATGTGGATACTGAGCGTAAAACTTGTACAAGTAATAAATGTATGTAACGTGTAATATGAAACGAGCCATTTATGGTAACACATGTACCGGTAATTTTGGAATATATAATATCAATCGGGTCATTTGTTTTCCACATTTTGGAATGTATAACATGTGTTAAGCCTCTGTTATAATCTTTTTGTAACCTGACATGTATTCATGTATAAGCTAGTGGTTTACAAAACACCATGATGTGTATATACTGATCTAACATGTGTTACAATTTGTCTGTTCGGAACATGTAATTGCTTAACATGTGACAAGGGTGAAAACAGTCGACGGGGGCGATGAGTTTAATGGGGAGCTTAGTTAATATCGTAATCTTGTTGTAACCCCACTTGTATACATACGATAACATGTAAGCATCCATTATAACCCGACTTGTATTCATGTATATGAAAGTGGTTTGCAAAACACCATAATGTGCATATACTGATCGTAACACGTGAACAAGTTAATATGGAACATATAAGTTAATATCGTAACACCGTATACCTGGGATAAAATGTGTTAAGCCTCTGTTATAATCTTGGTTTAACCTAACATGGTGTCATGTATAAGCTAGTGGTTTCCAAAACACCATGATGTGTATATACATACTGTAAGATGTGTTAAATGACTGAAAATGTATAACGTGTGTTAAGCATCTATTATAACGTGTGTTAAGACTTCCATAATGGATGAATAAACTCCAATAGTATAACAACAGAGTAAACCTGATATAACGTGTGTTAAGCCTCTATTATAACATGTGTTAAGACTTCCAGAATGGATGCATAAACTTCAATAGTAACTGTAACAGTAGAGGTACTACGGGCGCCTCCACCATTATAATCTTGTTGTAACCCGACATGTATTCATGTATATGATAGTGGTTTGCAAAACACTATGATGTGCATATAATGATCGTAACTCGTGTACAAGTTAATATGGAACATACAAGTTAATATCGTAACACCGTATACCTGGGATAAAATGTGTTAACCCTCTGTTATAATATTGGTTTAACCTAACATGGTGTCATGTATAAGCTATTGGTTTCCAAAACACCATGATGTGTATATACATACTGTAACATGTTTTAAGTGACTGAAATGTATAACGTGTGTTAAGTATTGGCTCTATTGTTGTCATTTAATTGGTAGATTTATAACATTTAAATAAACCAGTAGTTCAAAACCAAAACATCCCGAACCACGGTGCCAACAAGGTACAAACACATAAAACCTTTATTTGTAGTTTTCCAAACAGATATTCCTGTATTTGTCTTTCTATTTGGCTGAGTTTACACGAATGACGAAATTACGTAGGGGATGATTGAGTACGAGTGCAAAACCAGACACATTTCGAGAATAGCACATGGTACACACAAACAAAAATGTATTTGTACTATACACACATAGTATCCTTTTTTTTTGTTGGTGAGTTTACAACGAAACAAAAATGTATTTGTACTATACACACATAGTATCCTTTTTTTTGTTGGTGAGTTTACAACAAAAAATGGATGCATAGAGCCGAATAGTAACACAAATATGCTGTTTTCATTAACATGTGTTTACATTAACATGTGTTAGGTTCCCGATATACACGAAATATAACGTGTGTTAACATGTGCATCCAGCAAGATGATGGCATGTAAACGTGCATTATGATTAGCGGATCACGCATGGTAACGCATTTATATGTAGGTTGGGAATAAATTTTTAAAACCCTTGTGTGTATAATTCGATGGTGACACTATTTTGTAAACGGGTGTGTATAATTCTTAGACGGTTTTTTGGATTCGTTATTATTGTTGGGGTTTCCTAATCACTTGTTTTTTGTTACATGTTTTACAAGTGTGTTGTTGAATCCAAAAAATATCATTTTTGTACATGTAAGTTCAGTCACATTTGTTTTCACATTTGTTGTCATTAACATCCGGAACAAATGATATATAACGTTTTTTAACATGTCAGCAAGTGTCAATATTGCGAACCATATTGGGAATAAATAAATTGAAACCATCAAGTTGTGCGCTTTTATATCGAGTGGATGGTATCATTTAAAACGTAGAGGGTGTACAACATGTGTTAGGCTGTATATGTACTAACATGTCACATTTAATCACATGCATGTTACTCCCGTAATTTGTTGGTAACAGGAGTTCACACTATAACACATGTTACGTTGGGTTGTGCTGAATGACAACCTTAATTTTTTTTCTAAAAAACGATGTGCCAATGATTAGACTTCAAAAAAAAAAAAAAACGATCATGTGTTAAGACACATGATAAGTGAAAATATTTTCTTCGGAATTGCTATGTCTAGAAGTATAAAGTGTAACATGTATTTTGGGACAAGCTTTAAAAAGAAAATAGAAAAAAGACAAAAAGACAACCATCAGGAATTTCCCTAAACCCAGAAGAATCAAAGGGCAGTTGATTAAATCCAGAACCATGACGAGGCATTTTAGAATACCCGACGTTTAGGGAAGCAACATGTGTATGCGCTGAACTACATCGAAAACAACATGAACTAGCGATAAAGTGAAGAGAAAGACATGAACGCGCACAATATCATGACAAAATCTGGGTCGAAGATACTTCATGAACATTAATAAAGCAACCTCAGGAACATTACTTCGTTGAAAGAATACATTAATCATACAATCTAGAACATTTATCTGGTGATACAATCTGGAACATTTACTTGAATCACTTTAATAAAGCGCCTACATGACCATTACTGACTCTAAATGTATCTCCATGCTTGTACAAAACGAAGAGAAACAACACAACAAGACTCTTTCTGGGTACAAAAAGAACACATGCTTGTACAAACCTGGAACATTTCCTTCATCTTCGATCTCAATCTCAATGTCACTGATGTTATTTCAGATCAGATGTTGGAGGATGCTCCATGGTTCAACAATGGTGGAACTAGATCTCAATGAAGAAGAATGGCTTTATGAAAAAATAAAATCTTTATTTAAATGTAAAAAGTAAAGGTATATGATGGGTTAAAAACATGATGGGACATTAAAGGACAAATGGAGGAAAATATCTCTGGGAATATATGCAAAATTACACATATACCCTTAAAGCAAAAAGTAGAAGTATGTTAATGGCTGACACGTGGCGTAATATGGACCATGTAATGAGTTTTCAAAGTTTTCTAAAAATAAGGGGTTTCTTGTGTAGCATTACCCTATATATATATATATATATGGGGACCGCTAAAATAAGAACCACCTCGAGTTGTAAGAACCGTGAGAACTACACCGTACGGGGCGAGGTGGACCAAAGTTTTTTTCATAAACGTAGATGCGTGTATTATAAACACATTTGGAAAAAAAAATTTAAAAATAAATGTCGTGTGTGTAGTTTTGAGCACCACAAGTTTGTGTTTACGGGTACCGTAAATCCTACCGGAAAATTTACGGTACCCGTAAACACACACTTGTGGTGCTCAAAAACTTTTTTTTTAATTTTTTTTACAAATGTGTTTACAATACACGCATCTACGTTTGTGAAAAAAAAAAATTGGTCCACCTCGCCCCGTACGGTGTAGTTCTCATGGTTCTTACAACTCGAGGTGGTTCTCATTTTAGCGGACCCCATATATATATATATATATATATAGGGCAATGCTAGACAGAAAACCCTCATTTTCTTAGAAAACTCTGGAAACCCAAATCTCCCCCCATTTTTACCCAACCTCCCGACATTTTTTTTTTTTGAAAAAAATAACATATGTAATATACATGTGTTTAGAGTGTTTTGGGCCAAAAAAAACAAAAAAGCGCCGAAGGGATTTTTTTTTTTAAATAAACAAATTTCAGCAATGTTCGGTTGCCTAACATGTGTTAGGCACAAAAGACAGAAATTGCTGATTTTTTTTTTTAAATTATCCCTTCGGTTGCCTAACATGTGTTAGGCACAAAAGACAGAAATTGCTGAATTTTTTTTTTAAATTATCCCTTCGGCGCTTTTTTGATTTTTTTGGCCCAAAACTCTTAAAAACATGTATATTACATGTGTTATTTTTTTCAAAAAAAAAATGTCGGGAGGTTGGGTTTTCTAGGGTTTTTTATATAGATAGGGTTTTCGATATAGCACTACCCTATATATATATCTACACCGTACGAGGCGAGGTGGATCAAATTTTTTTTTCACAAACGTAAATTTTACGGTACCCGTAAACACAAACTTGTGGTGCTCAAAACTACACACGCGACATTTTTTTTTTGAATTTTTTTTACAAATGTGTTTATAATACACGCATCTACGTTTATGAAAAAAAATTTTGGTCCAACTCGCCCCGGATCAAAAAGTTCTCATGGTTCTTACAACTAGAGGTGGTTTTCATTTTAGCGGTCCCCTATATATATATATATATAGACTAGTTCATACCATTTTAGTGAAACGTTATATATTAGGGTTAGGCGTTGACGACACGAATCATAAGCACTTACGAAGAAGCTTCAATGTATAGTTTCATAGTTACATGTGGCTTTCAACAAAAAAGAAAGAAACATTTGCTTTCTCTTGTTGTTACGCATATTTTATGATAAAGTGAAAAAAACTGAGTTGGATCACAATGTTTTCAGGACCGGACCGAAGGTCGACCCAGTCACCTTACGGGGTCAAAGGTCGGACCGGTCCGACCGGTTCAACCGGATTTAAGACCCGGATTACGTCATAAATTATATAAAAATATATAAATATAGAGATCACCTATAAAATTATAAATTAGACATAAAATATATTAAAAAAATACATACGTGTTAATCAAACCAATATTTTTATTTTTCTCTATCTTAATCACCTACACACATTCTAGTTTAAATTAAACAGAAATATTTTGAATTTGAAACCATATATTACATTAAATTAATTAAATAATTGACACTACTATTTGAAATAAATAAAATCTAGATGGTAAAGTACTTATGACATAATTCACTCACCGTAACAAACTGAAAAGCCTGTCACTCTTGAAACATGTGAAGTTTTCTATTCACTCAAAAAGAGAAACAATTTGAAAGTAAAAAAAAAAGAAAACGGAAATGAAACAAATATAATAGGAACTATTTAACTAAGCATTTGAAATCATCTTTATAAAACTTGCCCTAATCCTTTTTTTTTAAATAAAATTTTCACTTTACACATACCTTGCTCTACCATTGCGATTGATCCTTTTAAACTTTCACACCCTATATATCATTCTAGTAATATTACATTTCTATATTTCTAGTTTCAAAAAACACTAATCTACTAAGTATGAATTCTATAGTTAAATTATCATCCATGAATCTCCATCTTCATCTACAAAAAATTGAATTCGAAACACCTTCTTCGGTTAAAAGAACGGTTTTTCCACCGGGCTTGAAAACCCCAGTTTCGCTTCACGCCGTACACCGAAAACCCATTTGTGCAATTCGTAACTCCTCTGAACCTTTTAAGAGACGTCGATCAAATAGGAAGAACACACATAGCTCGAAGAATTCTTCTCAAGGTTTGTTTTTTTAACTTTTAATAAAAAAAGTAGTAGTGTTTGTTTGTTTGTAGAACATTTGCTTTTTGTATAGAAATGTATAAAAAATATAGTAGTGTTCGGTTTGTTTGAAGAACATTTGTTTCTATAAAGAAATGTGTAAAATAATAATATTGTTTGACGCACCAATACATACTTGCACGAGTTATTCACGTGTCAAATTTAAACACCTTGTGAGCAATGTTATAATATTAGACGCGTGTTATATGGTTTAGACGACGTACCATTCTTACATACGTGTGTGTGTATATATATATATATATTTATATATAGGGGAAGGTTCATTTGAGAAGAAATTTAATGTGAGAAGAAAAAGAAGAAAGGGCATATTAGTAAAATACTATTTCATTTATAACTCATATCATTAATTTTTAACTCTTTAATCAATTAGTCAACTAATCATTAATTATCCTACTTATAATCTACAAAACCTACACATATCCAAATTTTCCTACATATACCCTACACATTACAGAATTTTATCCTACACAGTCGAAATTTATCCTACACACCTCGAAATATATATCATACACAACTCGTAATTTATCCTACACAACTAGTAATTTATTCTACACTTTAAATTATGTTGTTTTTTTTAATTTGGAAAAAGTATATATTTTGAAAAGGAGTTACAAATTAATTTAGTTAGTTATTAAAGAGGAAGAATACAAATTAATGATTTTTGTAAGTTTACCAATATACCCTTATATTAAAATTAAATTAAAATATTAAATGAAGTAAAATGAAGCATTCTTGTTGGTTGAAACCTCTTCTTTTTTCTTCTTACAAAAAAATTCTTCTCATTTGAACCCTCCACTATATATATATATATATGGGGACCGCTAAAATGAGAACCATCTTGAGTTGTAAGAACCGTGAGAACTACACCGTACGGGGCGAGGTGGACCAAAGTTTTTTTCATAAACGTAGATGCGTGTATTATAAACACATTTGGAAAAAAAATAAAAAAAAATGTCGTGTGTGTAGTTTTGAGCACCACAAGTTTGTGTTTACGGGTACCGTAAATCCTACCGAAAAATTTACGGTACCCGTAAACACACACTTGTGGTGCTCAAAAACTTTTTTTTTTAATTTTTTTTACAAATATGTTTATAATACAAGCATCTACGTTTGTGAAAAAAAAATTTGGTCCACATCGCCCCGTACGGTGTAGTTCTCACGGTTCTTACAACTCGAGGTGGTTCTCATTTTAGCGGACCCCATATATATATATAGAAGGGACCGCTAAAATGAAAACCACATCCAGTTGTAAGAACCATGAGAACTACACCGTACGGGGCGAGTTGGACCAAAATTTTTTTTCATAAACGTAAATTTTACGGTACCCGTAAACACAAACTTGTGGTGCTCAAAACTACACACGCGCCATTTTTTTTTTTTGAATTTTTTTTTACAAATGTGTTTATAATACACGCATATACGTTTATGAAAAAAGTTTTTGGTCCAACTCGTCCCGGATCAAAAAGTTCTCATGGTTCTTACAACTGGATGTGGTTTTCATTTTAGCGGTCCCCTATATATATATATATATATATTGACTAGTTCATACCATTTTAGTGAAACGTTATATATTAGGGTTAGGCGTTGATGACACGAATCATAAGCACTTACGAAGAAGCTTCAATGTATAGTTTCATAGTTACATGTGGCTTTCAACAAAAAAGAAAGAAACATTTGCTTTCTCTTGTTGTTACGCATATTTTATGATAAAGGGAAAAAAACTGAGTTGGATCACAATGTTTTCAGGACCGGACCGGAGGTCGACCCGGTCGCCTTACGGGGTCAAAGGTCGGACCGGTCCGACCGGTTCAACCGGATTTAAGACCCGGATTACGTCATAAATTATATAAAAATATATAAATATAGAGATCACCTATAAAATTATAAATTAGACATAAAATATATTAAAAAAAAATACATACGTGTTAATCAAACCAATATTTTTATTTTTCTCTATCTTAATCACCTACACACATTCTAGTTTAAATTAAACTGAAACATTTTGAATTTGAAACCATATATTACATTAAATTAATTAAATAATTAACACTACTATTTGAAATAAATAAAATCTAGATGGTAAAGTATTTATGACATAATTCACTCACTGTAACAAACTGAAAAGCCTTTCACTCTTGAAACATGTGAAGTTTTCTATTCACTAAAAAAGAGAAACCATTTCAAAGTAAAAAAAAAAAACGGAAATGAAACAAATATAATAGGATAACCCATCTTCTTCCCCAAATTTGTTTTACCCCATTCTTGAAAAGCTCTGCTTTGTGATCTCCTTCTATTGTTTCTGTTCTCTAACTCTTATCTCCTCTCTTCTAACCACAAAAAGGGTGGTCAACTATACAAACATAACTTACAAATCCATGAAGAAATGAATGTCGATGATGTTACAGGTTAGAAAAAAAAGTGAAACAGAACCGGTCTGACCACTCCGGCCGAACCGCCGGCAACCGGCCAAAACGCCGGCCCGCTGCAAAAACGGTCTGACTATGTGAACCGGCCCGATACCACTAGCGGTTCCCGGCCCGACCGGTCCGACCGGCCGGTCCGGTCCGGGTTTAAGAACCTTGGTTGGATGGTTGTTATATATTCGTATTTCTTAATACCGAATGCTATTTAAAGAAAGATCAGGGCACTCAGAAGCATTCCTACTCAAGAGAGACCTTTGTTTGTTTCTATAAAAAAATTTGTGAGGCTTAGGTGGTGTTTGTTTTTTTGTCCAGAAGCACTTCTGGCCACTTATGTCTGCGCCGCGCAGACGCGCGCAGATGTTTGAAGTCTGCAGCTTGTTTGTTTTCCGGAAGATCTGCAGACCAAAAACGTCTGCCTCACCTCTTCCCCACGCAGACATGGCCTTAAGTCTGCGGACCTCTTCTCCTGCCCACAGACCTGCATCACCTCCACCACCACATCTCCGCCATCACCTCCACCACCACGTCTCCGCCACCACCTCCACCACCACCGCCACCACATGCACCCCCACAAAACACCCATCTGGAATCCTTATGTCTTGTCACGGCCCCCGACCCGGTTTGACCCGTTTCAGGAGTCGCGAGACAGAAAATCCAGTGGTATTATTTAATTGAGTTTAACAGCGGAAGATTTCTTCAGGATCTTTTTAAAGCTATAATTTCCCGATTATTTCATTTCACAATTCGGAATAAAACCCCGGTAATTTACAATCATAAGATTTCACGGAGAAATCTTTATTTTACAAAACATGTTTCTTTATTTTATTTTGAGCCACTTCCTTAAGCTTGTAGTGCTACGCGGCACTTTTTCTGGATCACAACAGATCACCTGAAACATGTTTGAAAAATGTTTTGTCAGCGGGAAATACTGGTGAATCATTCATTTTACTAAAACGACACGTTGTTATAATTTACAGTATTAAGAGCGATTACAATGTTTCCTGATATCAACCAACTACCCACAGTATTTGTCACTCGACATTCATCGGTAGCCTCTTAGCCCGATGGTGTCTGTGACTATGGTCATATCACCCCTTGGCCCCGTTGTCCAATGGCGAAGTTTATCAACTAATGTATACAAAACCCAACATACCGGCTGTAATTTGGTGATTACAAAGACTTAATCCCTGTAATTATAACTTTGAAATAAATAGGGTTTTGTAAAGCAATTTGATCAAAAGAGAATGACTCACATTGCAGATTTAACACGGGCAGAGTTTAGTCTATGGATTAGCCTTGTTAACCTAGTTTAATAACATGCACACAAACTAGGTTAGTAACTAATACAGCATTTACGATAACTCACGAGATTGAAACCTTCACAACGAATGACAAAGTACGATACTTAAACATCCATCGAATTAACGACGAATGACAAAGCATAAACCCTAATTTGGGCAGCACTTAAACATCCATTGGATAGTTTAATCGATCGGACATTGAATCGTAGCAGCGATCGAGTTATTACCCTGTTTGGCGGCAGCACTTTGTGATCTGTGTGTGTTTTTGTGGTATTCAGACAATATCTCAACGTACAATTTGAGTTTGAACGTCGAACTAACGCACAATTGCATGAAACAGACTCCTCTATTTATACATGAAAAACGTCCCCCTCGCGCCACGCGAAAGATCTTCTTGTGCGCGTCGCGTGGCGCGAGATACCCTATTCTACCCTAGGGTTGCTTCGAGTCCCAGTAGCTCAGGTGAATTGGTTTCGCGTTAAAATTCAACGTACACGTAAAACTGTTTAGATATTACCAGCTAGGGTTTACCCCCCCTGAGTTTTAGGGGCCCTGATCCTGATTCCGATTGTTCTGAAAATTTTAGGGTTTATGCAGAATCACTTGGGTTTCTTAATTAGGGTTTCCTATTGAATAAAATAATATAATAAATAGGACTTTTGATGAGAGTTGTTACATCCTCCTCACCTTAATAAAAATCTCGTCCTCGAGATTTACTGGAACAAGTAAGGATACTTTCGCTTCATTTCTGATTCCAACTCCCAAGTGTATTCGGCTCCTCTCTTTGAATCCCACTTGACTTTAACTAGCACTAGTCGTTTGTGCTTGAGAAATTTGACCTTTCGGTCTTCTATCTGAAGAGGTTTTTCCACAAATTTTAACTTTTCGTTTACCTCTATATCTTGGAGAGGTACTACCAGGGATTCATCAGACAAACATTTCTTGAGATTGGATACATGAAATACGTTATGTACTCCTGCCAGTTCTTCTGGTAGTTGTAACCGATAAGCAACTGGTCCTATACGTTGGATCACAGAAAATGGTCCTACGTATCTTGGACTTAACTTTCCTTTCTTACCGAATCATACTATTCATTTCCAAGGAGAAACTTTCAATAGTACTTTGTCTCCAACTTGGAACTCCAATGGCTTCCTTCTATTGTCTGCATAACTCTTTTGACGATCCCGAGCCATCTTTAGTCTTTCCTTGATTTGTGTAATTTTGTCTGTAGTTTCTTGCACAATCTCCGGGCCTGATAATTGACTTTCTCCTATTTCTGCCCAACAAACTGGAGTTCTACACTTTCTTCCATACAATGCTTCAAATGGGGCAGTTTCAATGCTTTCATGATAATTATTGTTATAGGAGAATTCAATTAACGGTAAGTGATCATCCCAGTTTCCACCAAAATCTATTACACATGCTCGGAGCATATCTTCTAGAGTTTGGATTGTCCTTTCACTTTGTCCGTCTGTCTGAGGATGATATGCCGTACTTAAATTTAGTCAGGTTCCCATAGCTTCTTGGAAACTTTTCCAGAAGTGGGAAGTGAAATGACTATCCCTATCTGATACAATGGAGAGTGGAACTCCATGTAGGGATACAACTTCATCTACATATAATTTTGCCAACCTTTCCATGCTAAAGGTTTCTTTCATGGGTAGAAAATGAGCTGATTTGGTTAATCGATCCACAACTACCCAAATCGCATCATTACCTTTTCTGATTCTGGGTAACTTAGTAACAAAATCCATTGTTATGAGTTCGCATTTCCATAATGGCATTTCTAATTGTTGTAGTAGCCCTGCAGGTTTCTGGTGTTCTACCTTAACTTGTAAACAAGTAAAACACTTAGAAACATATCTAGTTATATCCTTTTTCATTCCTATCCACCAGAAGTTATTTCTTAAATCTTGGTACATTTTATTGTTTCCAGGGTGCATAGTATACCTAGATTTATGGGCTTCTTCTAAAATTTTATTTCTTAATTCTCCCTGCTTAGGTACCCAAATTCTTCTTTGGTGGAATCTCCAAATTCCATCAGATCCTTGTTCTAATTCTTTTATTCTTCCTTTCATTCCTTCAACAGCATCCTTAATTGCTGTAGATTGAACATTCTTCAATTGTTCTATTAAATCTAATTGTAGATTTAATCTGAGAGCACGAACTCGCTTTTTCTTTTCATGATATTTACGACTTAAGGCATCTGCAACTACATTTGCCTTTCCTTCGTGATACTGAATATCACAGTCGTAATCACTTAGGATTTCCATCCATCTTCTTTGCCTCATGTTCAACTCCTTTTGCCCAAATATATACCTTAAACTCTTATGATCCGTATAGACAGTAAACTTACTTCCGTACAGATAATGTCTCCAAATTTTAAGGGCAAAAATTATGGCTCCTAATTCTAAATCATGAGTTGTATAGTTCTCCTCGTGCTTTTTCAATTGCCTTGAAGCATACGCAGTTACCTTCTTGCGTTGCATTAGCACACATCCAAATCCTAGTTTTGAAGCATCACAGTAAACTTCAAAATCTTCAGTCCCTTCTGGTAAGGCTAGGATTGGAGCATTTGTTAACTTATGTTTTAGAATCTTAAAAGCTTCTTCTTGTTTAGGTCCCCATTCAAACTTAATTGCTTTACAGGTTAGCTTAGTTAATGGTACAGCTATCTTGGAAAAATCCTTAATAAACCGTCTATAATATCCAACTAAAAATATAAAACTTCTAATTTCCATTGCTGATTGTGGAACCTTCCATTTGGTAATTGCCTCTATCTTAGCAGGATCTACATGAATACCTTCGTGATTCACCATGTGACCTAAGAATTGCACTTCTTGCAACCAAAATTCACACTTCGAGAATTTGGGGTATAGCTTTTCTTTTCTTAACAAAGTTAAGAGTGCATGAAAGTGCTGACAATGTTCGTCCTGACTTTTGGAATAAATAAGTATATCGTCGATAAAAACAATTACAAATTTATCCAAGTACGGTTTACAGATCCTATTCATCATGTCCATAAATGCTGCAGGTGCATTCGTTAACCCAAAGGGCATAACTGTAAATTCGTAATGACCATACCTAGTTCTGAAAGCAGTTTTAGGTATGTCTTCTTCTTCTACCTTTAATTGATGATATCCGGAACGTAAGTCGATCTTAGAAAAGTATCTAGCTCCTTGAAGTTGATCGAAAAGATCATCAATCCTAGGTAATGGGTATCGATTCTTAATTGTAACCTTATTCAATTCTCTATAATCAATACACATTCTCATCGAACAATCCTTCTTCTTTACAAACAACACTGGTGCTCCCCACGGGGATGAACTAGGTTGTATGAATCCTTTACTTAGTAATTCATCTAATTGCTTTTTCAGTTCTAACATTTCTGTAGGTGCTAACCGATAAGGTGCCTTAGCTATTGGAGTAGTTCCTGGAATTAGATGAATCCTAAATTCTACTTCCTTATCAGGTGGTAATCCTGGTAATTCTTCTGGGAATACATCTGGGTATTCTGAGACTACAGGAATTTCCTTAAGTTCTTTACCCTTAGTGCTAATAACTACCGAAATCATATACACTATTCCTTGTTTTCGTTCATAACTAGCAACTTTCATTACTGAAATGAACTTCATGGGTTTTCGTGGTTTATCTCCTGTAATCATGATTACTTTTCCGGTAGGTGCCTGAATTTCTATAGAGTTCTTATCACAAAGGATTCGAGCATGGTTAGCTACTAACCAATCCATTCCTAACACCACATCGAATTCAGCTAATTTCATAGGTAACAGGTTTGCAGAGAATTTATGACCTGAAAGTTCTATTTCTACATTTTGCAAAACCTTATTTATTTTACCTGAATTCCCATCTGCCGTTTCGACTGTAAAAATCTGCCTAATGTTGGTTAAGGGTAAGTTAAGAGCTTGGCAGAATGAAGTATTTATAAAACTTTTGTTTGCACCAGAGTCAAATAATACTTTTGCGTATAT
The DNA here is from genome assembly GCA_030545235.1 of Helianthus tuberosus. NCBI lineage: Eukaryota > Viridiplantae > Streptophyta > Magnoliopsida > Asterales > Asteraceae > Helianthus > Helianthus tuberosus. Next base: position 193,857,050 of record CM060402.1, read on the forward strand.
GTTGTGGACTAAGAACGTACCAGCTATCACGTCAGGAATAAGCTCGGCTTCCTGAGTAGTTAACTGGAAGGCTCGAACATTCTTCTTGGTAGCTCCGTCAGCTGGCTTGACTTTGTTGTCTGCTGGTTTGACCAATTTAGGACATTCTGTTTTGAAATGCCCATTTTCTCCACAGTTATAGCAGATCCTGGTTTTCTTTCTGCAATCTTCTTCGTGATGTCCGCTAGTTTTGCAAAAGTTGCAGATTACATTGCATCTTCCATAATGTTTCTTTTTGCAATTCCCGCAGAAAAGTGAAGTTGAAGATTGCCCTGTTCCTCTTCTCCTGAAGCTGCTATTATTACCCGTATGAAATCCTTGGGTAATTTTCTGAGCCAGTTCCTTTTTCCGGTTATCATCTCTTGTGCGCACCAGTTCATCAGTTAGGGTATTAGCTAATTCCACTGCATCGTCAATAGTGCGAGGTCTCGCAGCTTTAACGATATTGCGGATTTCACCAATCAATCCCCAAATATAGCGAGAAATGAGTACCGGTTCTGGCGAAGCCAGCGTTGGTACCACTCTAGCATATTCGAAGAATGTCGAAGTATATCCTCGACAGTCTACACCCATCATCCGATGGTTTAGGAATTTATTTGCCATTTGATCTTTTTCATATTCTGGACAAAATTTTCTTTCTACAAGACTCTTAAATTCTTCCTAGTTCATGGCATAGGTGTAACACCCTAAATTTTACCCTTGATATTTATAATAGTTTGTACCATTTCTAGTAAAATATTGTTTACAAAAGCTGACTTTCATAATAAAGTTCATATGAAACAAACTTAATCACTAATAACTACACTGTAACATTTAAAAAGATGTTCAAAACACGTGTTTAAAACCCATACACAAGAACTACAAAAGATTCAAAACATAGCGGAAGCTTCATGAGTCGTGTTCGGTTCTTTGACGTTGCTTGACCTCCGTCCGTAAAGTCCATCTAGTCTCCTAGAGTCAAAAACCAATGAAATATTAGTTTTTGACTTAAACATATAAGACTTAATCATATGATTCAACATCAAATAAAAATAAAAAAGAAAAAGAAGATTTCAGGTCCCACCGTAAATTACGGTGTTACCGTAATTTACGGTAAGTGCTGGAAGTCTCTGGTCCACCGTAAATCAGTGGGAAATCACCGTAAGACACATGACCTCTACCGTAAATTATGGTATAACCGTAATTTACGGTAGTTCCTGGAAAATTATGTTTTTGTTTGGTTTGTTTATCTTACTCAAACCAATTTCCCGGACTCCGTTTTTCTAAGAAACCGTTGCATCAAATTCTCATATTTCCAACATATTATACCTAAACCAATATCAAAGAGCAAATCATCATACTCCAAAACATTAACCACGCTTTACATGCTTATTCGACCCGTTGGCTCGTCTAGAGAATCCTCCCATATGACGACTACCATCGAGTTCCAACCGAGTTTGACAAATATTTTAATATAGTACCTCTCTACTTAATTCCAACCATTTTTGTTCTAAAATTCAAATACGTATATACAATCATCAAAATCTACTAAATGTAACGGATCAAGTTACATACCTTGTAATCCTCTTGTGATGAGGATCACGATTCTATGCTCGGATTTTCGTTTGGACCAGATTTGCTCCTTCAATTTGTGAATTTTAGTAGAATTCTAGGTTTGATAGAAGGTGGGTGTCGCCCCTGATAGTTCTGGTCGACCAGGGATTTCAAGTGGGGGTTAAGTTTGTGTTTTATTTGTTTATTAGAATTAAAGTTTCAATTTTAACAACTTAAACCCCTCTACTTTGATCAACATTGTTTTTAGTGGATTTTAACTCTACTTTATGGTTATTTCTAGAATTTTAACTAATTAGGTTAAAATTCCTAGTTAGTAACTTCTCGTTTATTTAAACCTTACTAATTCCAGTTTAAGGTTTTTTACATTTTTCGGGGTGTTACAAGTCCACCCCCCTTAAAAGGGTTTTGTCCTCGAAATCGTAATACGTACCAAATAAAGTAGGGTGAAGACGTCGCATCTCCTCTTCGGACTCCCATGTAGTGTCCGAACCCTTCCTATGCTCCCATTTGACTTTGACTTGGTCAATTTGTTTATTTCGTAAACGTTTGACCTTTCTGTCTAAAATTTCAACCGGTCTTACCGCATAATTTAGACTATTATCCACTTCGATATCATCGTAATGGATATAGGTCGTTTCGTCTGCTAGGCACTTTCTTAATTGCGATACGTGAAACGTGCCATGGATCCCACTTAGCTCCTCCGGTAATTCAAGACGGTAAGCTACCTTGCCAACTCTCCCGATAATTTTAAATGGCCCGATAAACCTTGGGCTTAACTTCCCCCTTTTTCTGAATCTAATAACGCCTTTCCATGGGGACACTTTTAGCATGACCATGTCACCGACTTGAAATTCGATTGGCCTTTTCCTTTTATCAACATACGCCTTTTGTCTGTCTTGAGCCGCTTTCAAGTGTGCCCGAACTTTATCGATCTTTTCGTTCGTGGCTCGTACTATATCTTGGTGGGCGAGTTCACGTGGACCCACTTCACCCCAACAAACCGGGGTTCGACACTTCTTACCGTAAAGCATTTCGTATGGGGCCATTTTAATACTAGATTGGTAACTGTTGTTATACGAAAACTCGACTAATGGTAGGTGAACATCCCAACTGCCTCCAAAGTCGATTATACACGCCCGTAGCATGTCTCCCAATATTTGTATTGTTCTTTCACTTTGTCCATCCGTTTGAGGATGGTACGCAGTGCTAATGAACAATTTGGTCCCCATTTGTTCTTGGAAATCACGCCAGAAATTCGAAGTAAACCGGGTATCCCTATCGGACACGATGGACACCGGCACTCCATGACGTGCTATGATTTCATTGGTATAGACTTCTGACATCTTTTCTGACGTATAAGTCTCACGAATCGGAATGAAGTGAGCACTCTTCGTCAATCTATCCACCACTACCCATATGGCATCAAAACCACGATTCGTCTTAGGCAACTTGGTTAACAGGTCCATTGTAATATGTTCCCATTTCCAAACCGGGATTTCTAACGGTTGGAGTTTGCCGTATGGTTTCTGGTGCTCCGCCTTGACTTGTAAACACATCAAGCATTTTTCCACATATTTCGCCACGTCCCTCTTCATTCCGGGCCACCAATAATTTTGTTTCAAATCATTGTACATCTTGGTTGCACCCGGGTGAATCGAATAACGGGATTTATGAGCTTCGTTAAGTAGAAGCGCCTTCACTCCACAAGTATGTGGGACCCATATCCTTCCGGATCGAGTCTTCAACCCATGATTCCCTTCCGACAAATCTTTCAATTGACCAATTATTCTTTCTCTCTTCCAATTCTCTTCCTTTACTGCCTCTAACTGCGCCTCTCGAATACGTTCAAGTATACCCGAGGTCACCACGAGTTGCATCGACCTCACTCGTATTGGGACATAGTCCGCTTTTCTGCTTAGAGCATCCGCTACCACGTTTGCTTTTTCGGGGTGATAATGTATCTCACAATCGTAGTCCTTCACCGTTTCCAGCCATCGCCTTTGTCGCATATTTAACTCCTTCTGATCAAAGAAGTATTTCAAGCTCTTGTGATCGGTGAATATGGTGCACTTTACTCCATACAAGTAATGCCTCCATATTTTTAATGCAAACACTACCGCTGCAAATTCGAGATCGTGCGTGGGGTATTTCTTCTCGTGTATCTTCAATTGTCTCGAGGCATAGGCTATTACCTTGCCCCGTTGCATCAACACGCAACCGAGCCCCGATAATGAAGCATCCGAATAAACCACCATGTCTTCGACTCCGTCTGGCAATGTCAGTACTGGAGCTTGGGTTAGCTTTTCTTTTAGCGTTTGAAACGCTTTTTCTTGATCAATTCCCCAAATAAACTTTGCTTTCTTTTGAGTTAGCTTGGTTAGCGGTGACGCAATTTTATAGAAATTTTGAATGAATCTCCTATAATACCCCGCAAGCCCCAAAAAGCTTCTAATTTCTGAAGGGTTCTTCGGGGGATTCCATTTCGATACTGCCTCTATCTTTGACGGATCCACCAATACTCCGTCGGCATTTATGACATGGCCTAAAAATTGAACCTCTCGTAACCAAAAGGCACATTTAGAGAATTTTGCATATAACTTCTCTCGCCTAAGTGTCTCTAACACTTCTTGTAAATGGTGTGCGTGTTCAGCTTCATTTTTCGAGTACACCAAGATATCATCGATAAACACGATGACCGACTTATCCAACATTGGCTTGCAAACCCGGTTCATGAGGTCCATGAAAGCAGCGGGTGCGTTTGTTAGCCCGAACGACATCACGAGGAATTCGTAATGTCCGTACCTCGTGCGGAAAGCCGTCTTCGGCACATCTTCTTCTTTGACCTTTAGTTGGTGATACCCCGATCTAAGGTCAATTTTGGAAAACCAATTCGCACCTTGTAGTTGGTCGAATAAATCATCTATCCTCGGGAGCGGGTATCGGTTCTTTACCGTGAGTTTGTTTAACTCCCGGTAATCAATACACATACGCATGCTCCCGTCTTTCTTCCTTACGAACAATACCGGTGCGCCCCAAGGAGACACACTCGGCCTTATGAATCCCTTGTCAAGCAGGTCTTGGATTTGGGACATCAACTCTTGTAGTTCCGACGGTGCAAGTCGGTACGGGGCTTTTGCTACAGGTTTCGCGCCCGGAATCAATTCGATCCCGAACTCTACTTCCCGTTCAGGCGGTATCCCCGGTAAATCTTCCGGAAAAATATCTTCATAATCTCGTACTACTGGTACATCTTCAATCTTTCTTGATTCTTTCTCGGGCTCATTTGCATATATTATGAATGCCTTGCATCCTCGCTTCATTAGCTTGTGAGCTTTCAACATCGAGCATACTATGGGGTTGCCTCCTTTTTCGCCATAAATGGTGACGTGTTTCCCGCTCGGAGATGTTAGTTTTATCTCTTTACGGAAACACACGACCTTTGCATGTTGTCGAGATAGCCAATCCATCCCAACGACTACTTGAAATTCTCCCATCGACATAGGGATTAAATTTATCGAATATTCTTCATCGTCAATGCTCAGTTTACAATTTTCACATACATCACAAACAATAAAGCTTTTGTTATTACCTATCTCTACTTCTAAAGGCACAGGTAATTTTGTTAGAATAAATGAAGGATGTCGAATAAGTCCATATGAAACAAAGGATTTATTCGCACCCGTATCAAATAACACGTGTGCAGGAATTGAATTTACAGCAAATATACCTGAGACCACGTCAGGTTCAACCTTTGCTTCTGCGGCAGTTAGTTGGAAAGATCTTGCCTTTGCTTTCGGGGCTTCACCTTTCGATTCTTGCCCATCCTTCTTTCCAACCAATTCCGGGCATTCCGACTTCTTGTGACCCGTTCGATAACAGTTGTAACAAACCGTCACTTTCTCCGGGCATGACATAGCCATATGTCCCGTTTTCTTGCATATGGGACAAGGCTTATCTTTGTAACGACATTCGCCCTTATGACCTTTCCCGCAGATTCTACAACTTGGCGACCCGCTTTTCGTATCAGATTTCTTTGTGCTTTCATTTGTTCGTGCCTTCTTAGTAGGGCTTGGATTCGCATCTTGTGCCCTTCGTTCACCCCGTTCTATGCTCTTTTTCAATTCGATCTCCCTTTCCCGAGCAGCATTGACAATCTCGGTAAGGGTCTCGTATTTTGAAGGGGTTATGAACTCTCTATACTCCGCACTTAGCATGTTATGGTAGTAATAGACTTTTTGTTCTTCGTTTGTCACCAAATCATCACAGAACTTTATCTTGTCCATAAACATTCCCGTGATCTTGTCTATGGATTCACCCTTGTGTCTGAGTTGCATAAACTCTTCCTTGATTCTATTTATGACCGCTTTGGGACTATGGTGTTTAAGAAACGGCGTCTTAAACTCCTCCCATGTCATGGCCTTAGCCGCTTCACTTCCAATCTCCTTCTTTTTGTTATCCCACCAATATTTCGCTTGACTTCTTAATTGACCCGTACCATAAGCTACGTAGTCGTTTTCATCACAATGAGATCTCTCGAATACTCCTTCGATATCACTTAGCCATCGTTGGCACACAATTGGATCAACCTCTCCATTATATAATGGTGGTTTACATGCCATGAATTCCTTGTATGAACAAGGCTTTCGTCCACCATGTTTTTCCTTTGCTGAATTGGAATCATCTTCCAATTTCTTGATTCTTTCTTCCACTATTGATAAAACTGTGTTTTGAATTTTATCAATAAAGCCCGACAAACTGTTTTCGATCGCCTTTCCAACCTCTTCGGCAATCACTTCTCTCATTTGTTCGGTGACTCTTGGCACCGCATTATCATTACCTCCATCAGCCATCTCGATTTCTGAAATGTTTACATAGATTGTTAAACATTCCATTTATAACACATGCTTTACTTGTTTTGATTTAATCAAGTTCATAACTCGATTTAATCATTCTTGTTTCAATTTAATCAAGTTCGTAACTTGATTTAGTCATTCTTGTTTCAATTCAATCAAATTCGTAACTTGATTTAATAATTCTTGTTTCATGCATTTCTTGTTTTTGAGTGAGCTTATACACACTCTTTTCATTTTCATGCATATTTATTCATTTCTCATTCAATACGTAATACATAATTTATTAACAGAATAAGTTAACACTTACCGGACGATCGATCAAGCTTGAACCGAACACTTATTGACAACCTTGAGCTCTGATTACCAACTTGTAACACCCTAAATTTTACCCTTGATATTTATAATAGTTTGTACCATTTCTAGTAAAATATTGTTTACAAAAGCTGACTTTCATAATAAAGTTCATATGAAACAAACTTAATCACTAATAACTACACTGTAACATTTAAAAAGATGTTCAAAACACGTGTTTAAAACCCATACACAAGAACTACAAAAGATTCAAAACATAGCGGAAGCTTCATGAGTCGTGTTCGGTTCTTTGACGTTGCTTGACCTCCGTCCGTAAAGTCCATCTAGTCTCCTAGAGTCAAAAACCAATGAAATATTAGTTTTTGACTTAAACATATAAGACTTAATCATATGATTCAACATCAAATAAAAATAAAAAAGAAAAAGAAGATTTCAGGTCCCACCGTAAATTACGGTGTTACCGTAATTTACGGTAAGTGCTGGAAGTCTCTGGTCCACCGTAAATCAGTGGGAAATCACCGTAAGACACATGACCTCTACCGTAAATTATGGTATAACCGTAATTTACGGTAGTTCCTGGAAAATTATGTTTTTGTTTGGTTTGTTTATCTTACTCAAACCAATTTCCCGGACTCCGTTTTTCTAAGAAACCGTTGCATCAAATTCTCATATTTCCAACATATTATACCTAAACCAATATCAAAGAGCAAATCATCATACTCCAAAACATTAACCACGCTTTACATGCTTATTCGACCCGTTGGCTCGTCTAGAGAATCCTCCCATATGACGACTACCATCGAGTTCCAACCGAGTTTGACAAATATTTTAATATAGTACCTCTCTACTTAATTCCAACCATTTTTGTTCTAAAATTCAAATACGTATATACAATCATCAAAATCTACTAAATGTAACGGATCAAGTTACATACCTTGTAATCCTCTTGTGATGAGGATCACGATTCTATGCTCGGATTTTCGTTTGGACCAGATTTGCTCCTTCAATTTGTGAATTTTAGTAGAATTCTAGGTTTGATAGAAGGTGGGTGTCGCCCCTGATAGTTCTGGTCGACCAGGGATTTCAAGTGGGGGTTAAGTTTGTGTTTTATTTGTTTATTAGAATTAAAGTTTCAATTTTAACAACTTAAACCCCTCTACTTTGATCAACATTGTTTTTAGTGGATTTTAACTCTACTTTATGGTTATTTCTAGAATTTTAACTAATTAGGTTAAAATTCCTAGTTAGTAACTTCTCGTTTATTTAAACCTTACTAATTCCAGTTTAAGGTTTTTTACATTTTTCGGGGTGTTACAATAGGCCACATTTCTTCCTTTAGCTTGAAGTACTGTGTTCCACCATTCTAGCGCCCCTTCTTTAAAAAGATTAGACGCGTACATAACTTTGTCGTTTTCGGCACATTTACTAATTATAATCACTGCCTCGGGTTTCTCGAACCAACGAAGTGCTGCAGTTGCTCCTTCATTGCCTGCAAATTCAGAGGGTTTACAAGCAAGAAATTCTTTGTAAGTGCAACCAGGTGTTGCAGCTTTCATTTTCTTAGGGAGCGGAGCTTGCAGTGGTTCATTATCATGATTAGTATGATTACCGCCTCCGTTTATGCTATTACTGAAGTTATCTTCAGATATACGTTTGCTAGGAACGATTTGTTGAGGTTCAATGGGTTTCTGGGCAGCAGCGAGTATTGCTGGAATAGCATTGGCTATTCCTTGAGCAACGATATTTTCTATATCTTGCCTAGTCATAAATTGATCCCCCGGATGTTGCTCAGATTGGTTAACCTCATTAACTGGTTCATTATTAGCGTTTTCCATCTGATAATTAATATATAATTTATTAGTATCAATTAAATAATAATTATACACAAAATCATCACACAAATTTCATAATGCTCATATAATCAAAACTATCGATTTCTCGATTCCATTTTTATAATATATGCGTCAATACACACCATAATCTTACAAAGTTTTATTGTAGGTTATTTCACAAGCTACATTCTACTTATTTATTTTACAACCACAGTTTCACATTCTTACACCACACTATCCCTCGTCAGTTGTTAATTCAGTAATGGCGTTCCCTCTCATCGTATTTCCAGGAGATCTGTTCTCCTACTTCCCTGATCCTATTTCCTGCATCCACCAACTCCTCACCAAAGTGGCAGAGTTCAGCTAAATTCTCATTGCTCATTGGTGGGTTTGGTATAGGTTCTGGGTCGAACTGAGGAAGAAAGGAATAAGGACTGTTAAGCAGGTTTTGAAACTGCCAATCATTAGTCCACCATTCATCCATTCCTAAAGGTTGAGTGTGGATTATTGGTTCTGGGATTGCTGGTTCTAAATTTATTGGAAGTTGAGTAAAAACATTTTCATTGACAGGCTTAATAGTATCACAACTTGTCAATATAAAATCTAGCTCCTCCTGTAATGTCATTTCCTGGGTTTGCTTAGAGCTTTCTCCAATTTCTATCTTGGTTTGTTTAGAACTTTCCCCATACTCCAATTCCATCTGCCTAGAATATTCCCCAAATTGTATTTCCATCTGCCTATAACCTTCCCCGTCTTCAATCCCCTTCCCTTTGTCTAAGGGATTTTCTATTTTGGGAGTCTTCCTAGTGGCGGGTTTCCTCCTGCGCACACGCCTCCATCCCATGAATTTTCTCTTTTTCTTAGGCTTGGGTTTTTCTAGAGGTGGAGCGTTGAATTCCATAGGTTCTTCTATATTCGGGATATACCTATTGAAATCTCTGGAAACCTCTATTTTTACCGGATAGAGATTTAGATTTTGAAGGGCTTCAGACAAGTCACTCATGCTGTTTAGCATATATGCAAAATACAAAAATTGCTAATTTAAATTTTATAACAAAATTTCATAAATAATATTTAAATATTATTTCATAGCGTATAACTAATTTAACACAAAAACAACTGATAATTAAAACATATTTAAGTTTTATTGTAACTTATTTATTTACTGGGTAAAGCTTCTAGCTTGTAGGTGATAAGGGTGCTAAATCTTGAGTCAAAGTATTTAAAGATTTGTATTGACTGCTACAGTAGCTAGCATATAGAGATCTGCCCATTTTTCATCTAACTTGTCTTCCCAAGGTGTTTTACTGGTTAATTCCTGGGTTTCCTGGTTAACTCTCTTTTCTCGGGATTTCTTTATTTTCTCCTGACTTTTCCTAATAATTTTTATTAGGAGAAAGTGGTTCCTCATATTGTGCCTTTTGGACAAATATTCCTTCTTCAGGATTTGCATAGGGTTTTGAGGAATTTGTTTGGGATGAACTTCCCTTCTCGTTTGATGACCTATCTAATTTAAGATAGATGTTTGAAAGCTTTTTCTTACCCATACTGTAACTAACAAATAATTAGTTAATAAACACATAATCACATAATGGTAATCAGAAAATTTAAGTATTTCTAAATACTTAATTGGCTTAACTCAGTGGCTCTGATACCACCTTTTTCTATCACGGCCCCCGACCCGGTTTGACCCGTTTCAGGAGCCGCGGGACAGAAAATCCCGTGATATTATTTAATTGAGTTTAACAGCGGAAGATTTCTTCAGGATCTTTTTAAAGCTATAATTTCCCGATTATTTCATTTCACAATTCGGGATAAAACCCCGGTAATTTACAATCATAAGATTTCATGGAGAAATCTTTATTTTACAAAACATGTTTCTTTATTTTATTTTGAGCCACTTCCTTAAGCTTGTAGTGCTACGCGGCACTTTTTCTGGATCACAACAGATCACCTGAAACATGTTTGAAAAAGGTTTTGTCAGCGGGAAATACTGGTGAATCTTTCATTTTACTAAAACGACACGTTGTTAAAATTTACAGTATTAAGAGCGATTACAATGTTTCCTGATATCAACCAACTACCCACAGTATTTGTCACTCGACATTCGTCGGTAGCCTCTTAGCCCGATGGTGTCTGTGACTATGGTCATATCACCCCTTGGCCCCGTTGTCCAATGGTGAAGTTTATCAAGTAATGTATACAAAACCCCACATACCGGCTGTAATTTGGTGATTACAAAGACTTAATCCCTGTAATTATAACTTTGAAATAAATAGGGTTTTGTAAAGCAATTTGATAAAAAGAGAATGACTCACATTGCAGATTTAACACGGGCAGAGTTTAGTCTATGGATTAGCCTTGTAAACCTAGTTTAATAACATGCACACAAACTAGGTTAGTAACTAATACAGCATTTACGATAACTCACGAGATTAAAACCTTCACAACGAATGACAAAGTGCGATACTTAAACATCCATCGAATTAACGACGAATGACAAAGCATAAACCCTAATTTGGGCAGCACTTAAACATCCATTGGATAGTTTAATCGATCGGACATTGAATCGTAGCAGCGATCGAGTTATTACCCTGTTTTGCGGCAGCACTTTATGATCTGTGTGTGTTTTTGTGGTATTCAGACAATATCTCAATGTACAATTTGAGTTTGAACGTCGAACTAACGCACAATTGCATGAAACAGACTCCTCTATTTATACATGAAAAACGTCCCCCTCGCGCCACGTGAAAGATCTTCTTGTGCGCGTCGCGTGGCGCGAGAGACCCTATTCTACCCTAGGGTTGCTTCATGTCCCAGTAGCTCAGGTGAATTGGTTTCGCGTTAAAATTCAACGTACACTTAAAACTGTTTAGATATTACCAACTAGGGTTTACCCCCCTGAGTTTTAGGGGTCCTGATCCTGATTCCGATTGTTCTGAAAATTTTAGGGTTTTTGCAGAATTACTTGGGTTTCTTAATTAGGGTTTCCTATTGAATAAAATAATATAATAAATAGGACTTTTAATGAGAGTTGTTACATCCTCCCCACCTTAATAAAAAACTCGTCCTCGAGATTTACTGGAACAAGTAAGGATACTTTCGCTTCATTTCTGATTCCAACTCCCAAGTGTATTCGGCTCCTCTCTTTGAATCCCACTTGACTTTAACTAGCACTAGTCGTTTGTGCTTGAGAAATTTGACCTTTCGATCTTCTATCTGAAGAGGTTTTTCCACAAATTTTAACTTTTCGTTTACCTCTATATCTTGGAGAGGTACTACCAGGGATCCACAACTACCCAAATCGCATCATTACCTTTTCTGGTTCTGGGTAACTTAGTAACAAAATCCATTGTTATGAGTTCGCATTTCCATAATGGCATTTCTAATTGTTGTAGTAGCCCTGCAGGTTTCTGGTGTTCTACCTTAACTTGTAAACAAGTAAAACACTTAGAAACATATCTAGATATATCCTTTTTCATTTCTATCCACCAGAAGTTATTTCTTAAATCTTGGTACATTTTATTGTTTCCAGGGTGCATGAAGAAATGAATGTCGAGGATGTTACAGGTTAGAAAAAAAAGTGAAACAGAACCGGTCTGACCAGTCCGGCCGAACCGCCGGCAACCGGCCAAACCGCCGGCCCGCTGCAAAAACGGTCTGACCATGTGAACCGGCCCGGTATCACTAGTGGTTCCCGGCCCGACCGGCCGGTCCGGTCCGGGTTTAAGAACCTTGGTTGGATGGTTGTTATATATTCGTATTTCTTAATACCGAATGCTATTTAAAGAAAGATCAGGGCACTCAGAAGCATTCCTACTCAAGAGAGACCTTTGTTTGTTTCTATAAAAAAATTGTAAGGCTTAGGTGGTGTTTATTTTTTTGCCAGAAGCACTTCTGGCCACTTATGTCTGCGCCGCGCAGACGCGCGCAGATGTTTGAAGTCTGCAGCTTGTTTGTTTTCCGGAAGATCTGCAGACCAAAAACGTCTGCCTCACCTCTTCCCCACGCAGACATGGCCTTAAGTCTGTGGACCTCTTCTCCTGCCCACAGACCTGCATCACCTCCACCACCACATCTCCGCCACCATATCCGCCATCACCTCCACCACCACGTCTCCGCCACCACCTCCACCACCACCGCCACCACATGCACCCCCACAAAACACCCATCTGGAATCCTTATGTCTCCCTCTTCACAACCCCTGCCTGAAAACAATCAATATCGACCGGAAAAGAAAAAGAAACTTGGATCTGAAATAATCTTGAAGAAACTAAAAAAATGAAAAGAGGAGAAAGAGATTCCAGTTCTTACCGGAAATTCGTCGTGAAGACCACTAGTTCGTCGTGAACGGCGGCACCACCGCTTATCTCCGCTGTCCGACGTCGCCACTGCCGTGTCGCCGGTATCCCACGGGAACCCCCAAATCGATCTCTCTCTCTCTCTCTTCAGAAACCCCCAAATCGAAACCCTTGAAGATGGTGAAATTAGGGTTTCGGTGGAGGTGGTTGACGGCGGCTGAAGTGGTGGTGCTTGGCTTCGTGGTGGCGGTGGTGCTTGGTGGTTGCGACGGGGTTGGTGGGGGAGGAAGGAGGAGATGGTGGTGGTGAGCGTTAGGTGGTGGTGGTGGTTGCGACGGGATGGTGGTGGCTGCGACGGGGTGGGTGGTGGCTGAAGTGGTGGTGGTTGGTTGTGGTGGTGGAGGTGGATGGTGGTTGTGGTGGTAGAGGGAGGCAGAGAGAGAGAGAGAGAGATCAATGTGTGACTGTGTGTTGTGTGTGTGTTTTAAACCTTAGAAGAGGTTTTATATATAAAAAAACCCTCTTCTCCTTGCAGACTGCAGACATTTGGTCAACCTCTTATCCTGCAGATGCCTGCAGATGTGGTCCGCAGACTGCAGACCTTTTCCCGCAGAGAAAACAAACAGCGCCTTAATAACTAGAGAAAATAATAATAATAATAATAATAATAATAATAATAATAATAATAATAATAATAATAATAATAAACAGTTGGATTACTACAGTACGATAACTTAACAAGAGAATTATATAAAATACCTTAACAGTATATTATTTCTGCAGTTGGATTTTTTTCTCAAGAGAATTGTATAAAATACCTCAACGATATATTCTTTTAGATCCTTTCGGCAAACCTGCTAACACTTTATTCCGGTATCAATTATAGAACCTAGAGTGGTGGATAACTCATTTAAAATCATATTTTGACTACAATCTAGTTTTATTTAATCATTAAAAATATTATGAGGATTTGGAGGTAAGTAAAACTAAAGAGGGGATGACTTCGAATAAGTAATTTGAGTGAATGTTAATAAATTCATTTATTACTATTTCTTGCTTTTCGATCTTTAACCGAGAGGTTCGTCTCTATTTTTTTACTACGTCGATCAGTAGAGATCAGTGTTATAATATAGTAATAACCTTTTTTCGCTTATACACGGGTCTGCGTATTCACATATCTCTCTATTTAATCACACACCCCTTTATACGATACGTATAGGCTCTCCTATACACATTGTATAGGACTTTTTCAATTTCTAAGAATTACATGAATGTGTCATATCATGTCATGTCTGATGGCTTTGATGTGTCTAGTATAGGCTTCATATAAACCTGTATAAGCGTATAGAAGGTTATTGCATCTCCATCGTATAGGGTCTCGTATACCTCAACCACATATATGTCTCATATAGACCTAAATGAGGCGTATAAATGGGCTTTTTAGCAAAGTTTTATAAAAGTCAAATAAATAGCTTTTTTAAAATTAAGATATTAAACATTGTTAAATTAATCGTATCGTATAGACCTATGTAGAGTTGATAGACAACATAACACCAAAATTTACTGCCTCCATTGAATATAATTTTGGCTACGCCACTATGAGTACATTATATTGTTTTGTTTTGTTTTGTTTTGTTTTGTGCTTAATGTGTATTACTCTTTACGTCACAACTTATTTAATTTTATGCTTGCTTGTTTCATATTTATTACGTTCGTAACCAACTGGGGTAGCCCAGTTGGCCAGCCCCACCCACCCTCATCCCTGAGGTCCCGGGTTCGAATCTTGGTGCCCGCATACCCACGGCCAAGCTCTTCGCTCTCGGTTGGGTATTCACCGCCATGCAGCTTTGGGGCGTAGCTAGCTGCGGAGTTGTAATACTCCGGCCGATGGGAGGTCCGTGCAAATACCCCCCTATTTATTACGTTCGTAATTCCGTTGATTATTCTATTTTGACATTCATTATGATCCATTTGTATTTGTATTATTTACATTCACGAATTGTCTAGGAATTTTATGTTGATTATTCATTATTGGTTCCATTTATAGGCTCACCATGCCAGCGCATGTGTGCTTTTATTCTTTTGTGAACATTGTTTATCTGAGTGATCTATGTAGGGCCGTTCAAAAGCGCGTGGCTTGCTCGAAAAAAGTTTAAAAAAAGCTCGGTTCGAAGTCAACTTGGTTTTAAATAATGTTTTATTTATTGTTTTTTTTGGTTTTATGTATATCATTATATGTAAAAAATACAAAAGTATCAACTCTTTTTTAAACAAACGAGTCGGCTCAATGAGTCACGAGCGGAGCTCGAGCCCAACTTTCCAATTCGTTAAGAAAAATGAGCCGGCTCGGCTCGATTTGATTTTTAAACGAGCCGAGCCTAAGCCCACCCTGGTTTGGTTCGGTTAGGTTACGCTCGGTTCGTTTACAACCCTAGAGTTATGTGACGAGAATTAGAGTTTTTAAAGAGTTTAAACTAATTATTTTAAGGAACTGTTTAACTAAGCATTTGAAATCATCTTTATCAAACTTGCCCTAATCCTTTTTTTTTAAATAAAATTTTCACTTTACACATACCTTGCTCTACCATTGCGAGTGATCCTTTTAAACTTTCACACCCTATATATCATTCTAGTAATATTACATTTCTACATTTCTAGTTTCAAAAAACACTAATCTACTAAGTATGAATTCTATAGTTAAATTATCATCCATGAATCTCCATCTTCATCTACAAAAAATTGAATTTGAAACACCTTCTTTGGTTACAAGCCCGGTTTTTCCACCGGGCTTGAAAACCCCAGTTTCGCTTCACGCCGTACACCGAAAACCCATTTGTGCAATTTGTAACTCCTCCGAACCTTTTAAGAGACGTCGATCGAATAGGAAGAACACACATAGCTCGAAGAATTCTTCTCAAGGTTTTTTTTTTTAACTTTTAATAAAAAAAAGTAGTAGTGTTTGTTTGTTTGTAGAACATTTGCTTTTTGTATAGAAATGTATAAAAAATATAGTAGTGTTCGGTTTGTTTGAAGAACATTTGTTTCTATAAAGTAATGTGTAAAATAATAATATTGTTTGTATAAAAATAGTATTGTTTAGTGTATTTGTAGAAAAATAAATAAATGTTACTGTTGTTGTTCGTTTGTAGAAAATTGTTATGATACTGATTGATTTTCAAAAGCCCAAACAATTAGGTTTAAAAAAAGCCCAATCCCCTTTCTTCTTCTTCGTCGTTAAGCCGCAAAGAGATTCTCATTTATCGCTTAGAAACTTTTGGTGATTAGGGTTTTGTTTTGGTGATTTTTAGGGTTTATGGTTTATATTTCGGTCACTGATTTCTTAGAAACGTTATCGCTCTCATGGATTAGGGTTTCGTTTTGGTGATTAGGGTTTATGTTTTATATTTCGGTCTCTGATTTCTTAGAAATGCTTTCTCTCTCATAGATTAGGGTCTCGTTTTGGTGATTAGGGTTTCGTTTTGGTGATTAGGGTTTATGTTTTATATTTTGGTCTCTGATTTCTTAGAAACTTTTTCTCTCTCATAGATTAGGGTTTCGTTTTGGTGATTAGGGTTTCGTTTTGGTGATTAGGGTTTCATAAACAACATATTCGTGTTTTGTAATCCTTGTTCGTTGCTGTATTGGGATAATCTTTGTGAGAGATTAAGTTTGAGGTTTCTGAATCATAGTTCTGAACAATATTTGGGTTTGTGGGCTGTGTTCATATATCTCACACTTTCTCTCTCATGGTTCGGTCCAGATTAAACAACAGATTCGTGTTCGTGTTGAATCATACCTTGTTTTTAACATTCTTTTTTCTTAACAGAACCAAAAGGCGGTAAGCAACAGCAAGAACAAACAACAAAACCAACAGAGCAAGAACCAACAAAGCACCAACAAACAGAGGCGGAGCAAGCAACCTGGTACACCACTCCGCCGGATCTATCTATACTGATTGTCGGCGAGAGTGATTTCGGGCAAACGTTGAGCATTTTCGAAGCGCTGATAGATGCCAAAATAAATGCGATAAAAAAGATGGCAAAAAAGTTTCAATACCATAGCTTGCATCATTTTTCCAATTAAACTAATACATATGATTACGATATAGATGCGTGTATATATATCTATATAGATGATAAAGAATTAAAATAATAAATAGAATGTATAATGACATAATAAGTAAGTTTTTGTTTAAGTAGCTTATAGTAAAACTTATGAAATCTTAAAAACAAAACGTAAATCAATAACGGATATTTTAGTACATGAACACTTTAATTATAAATGAGATTTCATCATCTTGATACAAGCTAGACATAATAAAAGGATTATTTATTGCTCAAAGATGACAATATGTTTTCTGTAAATTATAATAATGTCGAATACCCAAATCACTGGTTACGTTCAAAGGGTCTTCGCTGACGTCGAGATATCTCAACCTTCGTTGCTACAAAAAAGTAAACCGTTAGCCTCGTCACGGAGGGCCCGTGAGGGGGATCCGTGAGCAAGCTCCGGCGTGAGAATAAGTAAACTTGCCAGAGAGTGTGAGAAGCTTATTCCGATGAGTATGGTCACCGGAATATTCCTCTATGGTGTGAATCTAATAAATGTATGTGTATTTAATAAGGGAGGATATTGGTCGGAATAAATGAGAGAAAGTTATTAATGTCATACCTTGAGTTCCTTGTGATCACCTCTCTTATATAACCCCGAAACCTTATCTCCCATGTGGGATATTTTGATGAGATGATCCAACGGATTCTGAGAGTCTTCGGGGGGCTCAGACACGTGTCTGACCCCCAACGGTAAGATTGTAGCCTCATTTAATGCTTCCGGCTAGGAAGTACAATTCCAGCCAAAGATCCTTTTCTAATCATGCATTAAATATCGCCTGTGTGTTCTGATCCTTATTTCCCGCTCATTTTATGTAAGGGAAACCTTAATGGGCAAGGTAAGCTGATGTTGGGCTTTTATCTTGTTTGGCCCATGCGACAGTAGCCCAAGACGGGAAAATGGGGCAACCCATAGGACCGTCGTCAAGTCATCTTTAGTCCCTGGTTCTGAGATTTAAATCTCATAACCCAGGGCTGAGTCATAGCTGTTCGTGAGAACAACTACATTGGGCTAAGGAGGTGGGCCCATCCCTAGGTAATCATCACGTGCCTCGTCTCCTTTCGACGCTCATTAATCACAGGTGATCGACGGTGGGGGTTTAATCTTCCCCATACACGTGCACGGCGGTTTAAATTTGAAATGACCCTGATGTGACGGTTTTTCTCTTTCCATAGCAGTTACCCTCTTTAAATACCCATATAACCTTTTGAATCTTCCTTCAACCTTTATCAGTTTTTTCCCTCTTCTCCTCTCCCTTACATCTTTTCGATCACCGTTTTCTTTTCCTCACCATGAGCCATACCAGTTGTCTATGATTCGGTCTGTTTTGACAGCGAAGGACCTGGAGTCCTTTGTGGAGACCTATAAGATTCCTAAGCGTTTTTCTCCCACCTTGCCGGGCCCTAATGAATCGGCTGAATGCGCACCCGATAGGATTGTTCTTTATACTTTGGCTTTTTCCTCCTGTGGAGTTCGGTACCCCATTTCTCCTTTCAAGATAGCCCTATTGCGTCACTTCGGAGTTCATTTCTCTCAATTGCACCCTCTAGGGTTTATGAGGGTGGTACATTTCGAGTTATCTTGTGCAGCCATTTCCGGCGAGCCGTCCGTCCCCTTGTTTTGCATGTTTTATAAACTGATTTCTGATGGGGATTGGTTTACCTTCGCCAAGCGAAAAGATAGTGTGTCGAAACCCTGTTATACCTTCATGCCGACCTCCACTTACCCGAAAGAATGGAAAAGTAGGTTCATCTTCGTTTCTGCTGCCATGATACCAGAGTCTTCACCACTGAAGGATGCCGAGGCTACTATTGAAGACAGTATTCCCATTCTGTCTGCTGACGAGATCGTCCACTGGAAGCGTATGTATGAAAATCCGAAGAGGGCTTTCACTTTTCCTGAGGGAATCCTGGCTATGGGGGGGGGGTGGTTGAGCCCTTCCTACTCAGTTCGCCCTAAGGCCTTTTTCGGTAAAAAAAGGTATCTTTTTGCCTTGGATTTGTTATATCTGTTTTTACTTTTTAGGATCTGTGCAGTCATCTTTAGTGTTTCTCTTGTGCAGAGTTGACTTTGTGGAGGCTGCTCCATGGAGATGAGGAGGATCTGGAGAGCCGTTTGGCTCGCAAACGAAAAGCTGCTAGTCCCAAACAAGCCCCGGCCCCGCGTGATATCCGGCTGAGACTCCGGAGTGCCAGTGGGCAGGAGGCCCCTCCTGCAATGAAAGATGCTTCTGAACTTCCCCCTATTGGGGTTAAAGGCTCTTTATCTAAACACCTGCGGTCCTCCAGCTTTGTGAGTGAACCCTTATTGGTGAGTTTACCTTTTAGTCTGTTGTTTTGGCATTTGCTTTGTTTTGGCAGGCTTCTGATGCTCTTTTTCCTTTCTTTGTCTGAGTAGGGAAGTTCTCATGCTCCCATAGAGATCCCTACTGCCCCTTCCTCTTCACGTGTTCGAGATAAGACTCCCGAAGTAAGCATTGCTCGTATTACCTCAGCTTTTGAGGTTTCTCCTCATCATGCTACTGGGACCAGCAAACCTTCTCACTTTGATGATTTTACCTCTCGATCTCCTCTTGCTCCCTTGTTTGCCGATGCTCTCCCTGCCCCGTGTGTTCCCAAGTGGAAAATTACTCCGTCCTCCATGGTGGGCAACCCTGAAATTGCCCGGGAATTCTTAACCCATGATGTTCCTCCCTCCCATAAATTTATGAACTCTGCCTTGAGGGATGATCTTTTTGATGATCAATACAGCATGTCACTCTGTGAAGGTCTTTTCAGGGGTGTTGGCATGTTGCAGCGGGTTGATGATCTGAGGAAAGAGAATGAAGGACTTAAGAGTGACCTTAAGGATTCTCAATCTATTGCTGCTGAGCTCCGATGTCAAATGGTTGAGGCTGAGCGTAAACTGCAGGAGGAAAAGGTGCATAGCCTTTCTCCCCTTTCTCTTCTTTTTTTTTTGTTTGATTCCTTTTGGATTTTTGCAATGTCTTCTGCTCAGGGGGCTGGAGCTATGCTGGAGCGGAGGGAGCGAGCCTGGGAGAGGGAGATGGCAGCTTTGGTAGAAGAGAAGGAGGAGTTAGCCGCTGAGCTGAAGCATCAAAGGGAGCTTGACTCTGTTTCTCAGAAAGATCTGGATGTGATGTATGCTGAATATGGGATGACGTCTGATGATAACCAGCGGTTGGCTAAGGAGAAACATTGGTTGATTACTGAAGGCTTCGGAGCCTTTCTTACTGTTGTTTCTCAATCGGAGGAGTTCAAGAGTGGTCTTGAGCAGGTGTACAGGGCGTACCAGGACGTTGGATATCAGTCAGGGTTGAAGGATGGATATATTTATTCTGCTCAGGGTTTGGACAGGAAGGAGACTCCGCTTTACAATTCCAGAGCTAAGAAGCGGTTGTCTAAATTGGACAAGGAGTTTGGGGGTAAGACCCCAGCCCTTCTTGAGAAGATCCTGGAGCATCCTTTGATATCCATCGATGAGTTGAAAGTCCTGCTCACTCCTGCCGGTCCCTCGTCTCCGAAGTCCTTGTCTGGGGGTGACCCCCAGTAATTTTTGAACATTTGCTCACTTCGATATGGTTGTAATCTAAACAATTATGCACTCTAGGATACTTTTAACTTTTTGGTGTTTGAGGGGAGAGCCTTCGTGTAGGGGCTCTCCTGGTACTTAATCGTATAACTTATGACTGTATATTGCTATCTTGCCTCTGTCTATGTTTTGGTGCGTTGTTTTTTTTTTTTTGCAGGAGTTTTCGCCAGAGATCAGGCCGGCGTTTTCCTGAAGACTTTTAGTTGTTTGTAGTATATTTACGAGAAACTATGTTTTTAGCCTGTCTGCCAAGTTCTCTAGCTTGCATATTAGCTTTATTAAGGCCAATAGGGCTTCATGTTGTATATTCACTTTGTAATTCGTATATGAAAAACTTCTTTTTGTAGCTTGTTTACAGAAGTATGTTGTGTTTATGGTTTGCTTTACAAACCAGGATTGTCTGTCCGAAGACAATCGCTGGACAAGTCTATAATGTAGGATTATGTTTTTGGCTTGTTTGTCCATTTTCTTTGGGTTAGCTAGACCCTATTTTGCCCCACATCCGGGCATTTGGTATGTTTGGCATACCTTGTACACGTGTGTTCGTTTGTTGTTAGGTTTTATAGCTTTTCTGGGCACGTCTGCCTTGATATAACACCTGTTACTTTGCCAAAAGGGGACAAGTGAGTTGTCCGTTTGTCATTCATTTCTTGGGGACCAAGTTTCCCCAGTACAAGTTTTTACAAAAGGTTTTTTCTTGGGGGTAAGCCCCTGACTAGCAGTTAATCATTACAAAAGTGGCTCCCTGGCCGTTTTTCCTAAAAGGTCTTTTTATTCTTCAAATGTGGTACTTCCTGAGCTGCATGAGGTTCCATGTTCTGGGAACTTCCTTGCCTTGAAGTGTTTCCAGCTTGCAACTTCCTTTGCCATTTGCCCATGTAACCCGGTAAGGCCCTTCCCAGTTGGGCCCTAGTTTTCCGGTGTTCTCCTGCAGGTTGGCCTCATTTGCTCTTGAGACCAAATCCCCTGGGACGAGGTTAAGCTTTTTCATTTTGGCATTGTAATAGCTTTCAAGCTGCTTTTTGTACTTAGCTTCCCTGACTGCTGCCACTTCTCTTCTCTCTTCAAGCAAGTTCAGGTTCATCCGGAGGTCTTGTTCGTTTTTGGCCTCCCTGAGCTTCATCCTGGCGGTTGGGGACCCTATTTCAACCGGGATGACTGCCTCCTTCCCGTAAGTCAAGCTAAAGGGGGTTTCCCCGTTGCAGTCCTTGGGGGTGGTCCTGTATGCCCATAGCACAAATGGTAATTCTTCCAGCCATCCTTTTTGTTTCCTTCCGAGTCTCCCTTTCATTCCCCTGATAACGCTTTGATTTGCTCTTTCCAGTAGTCCATTGCTTTGGGCATGGGTGACGGAGGTAAACACTTGATGTATGTGCATCTGCTCGCACCACGGTCTGAAGGGTTTTCCAGAAATTGGACACCATTATCACTCACCAGTTCCTTTGGGACCCCATATCTGCAAATGATGTTGTCTAGTATAAATCGTCTCATCTGCTCCCCGGATATTTTTGCCAGGGGTCTTGCCTCTATCCATTTGGTAAAATAATCAATGGCCACCACCACGTACTTGATCCTCCCCGGGCCTTCTGGGAATGGCCCAATTATATCGATGGCCCACTTCTGGAAGGGCCAAGATGTTGAAACAGGTATCATTGGGTGTTTGTGGCGGTGCGTCATAGGTGCATGGATCTGGCAATTGTCACGTTTCTTGATCTCCTCTGATGCTGTCTCATACATTCGAGGCCAATAGAATCCCGCATTCATCGCCTTCGCCACTACTGTCCTTGGCCCCGAATGCATTCCACAAATCTCCTCATGTATTTCTCTGATCACATACTTAGCCTCTTCATTATCAACGCACTTCAGGGATGGGCCTAGGTATGACCTTCGGTAAAGTTCTCCATCAATCAACTCATATTGTAAGGCTTTGACTCTTACCTTCCTGGCTGCCCAGTCTCCCTTGGGTAATGTTCCGTCTCTGAGGAATCCTACAATCGGTGTCATCCATGTTTCTTGTGCGCTCTCGATCGCAGCCACCTCTTCTGTGTCAAGAGAGATGGAGGTCAGGACTTCCACTTTGACTTCTCTTGCTAAGTGGTCAAACGCCACGGAAACCAGCTTGCTGAGGGCGTCGGATTTTCTATTCCTCCCGCGGGGGATGTACTCTAGTTTGAAGGTCTTGAAAGATTTGGCTATTTCTTTTACCTTTGCCACATACTGAGCCATTGTGCTGTCTTTAGCCTCATATTCCCCTTGGTACTGTTTGACCACCAGCTACGAGTCGGTACTAGCCTCCACATGTTTCGCTTTCATCTTTTTGGCTAGCCTCATTCCTGCTAGAAGGGCTTCGTACTCTGCAGTGTTGTTGGTGTTCTCAAAGTCCAGCCTGATGGCATAGGTTAGCTCAACTCCCTCAGGACTGATCAACGTAATGCCCGCTCTGCTACCTTCTTCGCTGGAGGCCCCATCTGTGAGTAATTTCCATACTGCCTCGTCTTCCTTCTCTTTCTCTTCCCTCTCCAGGGCTTCCCACTTTAACAGTTCTTTTTCTTCATCCTCAGGGACCTCCGCCAAGAAGTCGGCCAGTATTTGTCCCTTCATGGCAGTTCTGGCTTTGAATTCCAAGGAGTGTTCTCCTAATTCGACTGCCCACTTGGCCAATCGACCCGATAACTCCGGCCTCCTTAGCACTTTTTGGAGGGGTTGATATCGCAACCCCCGATCCCAAATCCCCGGGAACGGGAGGCCACGAGCCAGTTTCGGTGGTATCCTGTTATTGTCTAATTTGGCAGCGGAATTTTCATTAGGACCGTAGTTAGGAAATATTTTATCAGAGTAAAATACCACATTTCCATAACATTAAACACATGGGTAAAACCCAAGTTTTTAATACACATATCTTCTGAGGGATACACCCTATTTTATTTAATAAAAACATCTATTTTATTATTAGGTAACTTTATTGCCACTTTTCCAAGCCTTCAGTGCTGTCCAACTGGCTTCTATTTGGCTTTCACATTTTGTTACCTGAAACGCGTTTTAAAAACATTTTATCAGTGGGAAATACTAGTGAGTGAATCCCAGTTCAATCAAGTTTTAATAAAAACCATTGTACAGAATTGAGGGCGGTCTCGCAATTACATTTGTTTCCAAGTTATAACAATTAACATCCATGGTACTGTCATACTCAACTTGTGGAAATGTTTCTCCTTGACCAGGTGGTAACAAATTTTGTATACAAAACCCCAGCAAACCCACGATAATTGTATTCTTACAAATACTCAATAACTGCTTAATATATAATTAATCGGGTGAGGTTTTGTAAAAATAGTTAACAAAAAGGTTTACAAAAAGCGGATAAACTCACATTGATGTCTTAGGATTTTCAGTAAGGATTTCCTGGGAATAATCTATAAATTACACAAATGCACGCGTGTTAGTATAATAACCCATTTTAACATTAGCAATACCCTCCCCGAGACGACATTCCAACGACTACGTCGGGTAGAACCATGACAGCCGTTACGGAACCCTAGATCAATCGGGCAGAGTATCTAATACGTATCCAGGGGTTATGATACTTACAACGGAGCAGAACTTCGCTATTTAGGGGGGTATTAGACCCGAGTATAATGCCCACTATGTAATTTTGAGAGAAATAAAGAAAGATTTGAGCGACGAAAAATGAAATCCCGAGGCCTCCTTATATAGGGCATGATTCTGGTCCTCTCGCGGCCCACGTAAAGGTAGACAAGGGTCTACGCGGCCCGCGTTAAACCCTGGTCAACGCGTAGTTTGGCTGGGTCAGCTTATAGGTCTGTCGGGTGTTGGGCCACGTGGCGGCCCAGGGTTTCGCCAGGTTTTAAGTTGTCGCGGCCCGCGTAAAACCCAAAACTCAATTTTTAATTATTTTTGATAATATTTAATGTATTCGGGGTCCGTTTTCACGTATGGGGTGTTTTTAGGGACATATTGGGATATTTTAAAATATATTAGGGTGTCGGAAGATTTTACGAGGGTGTCGGTTTAGGGTTGTTATAGTTGATCTGTCATTAGGGTAACCTTGTGTCCTTGGAAGTATCTTCTGAGTCTCCGGGACGCGAAAACAAGAGCAAAAGCTAACTTCTATAGGGGCATATAGCGTTCCCCAGGACCCTTGAGGGTCCTGCTGATGAAGTATATTGGTATCTGCTTCCCTTCCTGTTCCACCATCATAACCGCACTTATGGTTGTTTTTTAAGCAGACAAATATAAAAACAGATCTTCCCCGGGCACCGGGGTGGCTAAGGTTGGGAGCTTGCAAATGTAGCCCTTCATTTCTTGAAAAGCGGTTTCTGCCTCAGAGGTCCACTTAAACCTATCCGTTTGAAGGCAAACCTTCAGTGCCTTCATGAAGGGAAGGGTCCTGTTGGCTACCTTTGATAAGAAGCGGTTCAAGGCAATTAACCTTCCATTCAGCTATGAATGTCCTTCGGGGACCTGGGGGATTGCATCTCGGCTACGGCCTGAGTCTTCTCCGGGTTAGCTTTGATTCTGCCCTTAGTGACCACTACTCCCAGGAGTTTTCCCTCTTCTACCCCGAAGGAGCACTTCCCGGGGTTCAGCTTCATATTCACATCTTGCACGGTTCGAATAGTTTCAGCTATATCATCTATCATGGCCATCTCGGTTAGGCTTTTTATAACGATGTCATCGACGTACACTTCCAAGTTTCGTCCCCGTTGTTCTCTGAAAAGGGTGTTCATGAACCTTTGATAGGTGGCCCCCGCATTTTTTAGCCCGAATGGCGTTTTGGTGTAGCAAAATGTCCCTTCGTCTGTGATGAAGGCGGTCTTTTCCTCGTCTTCCATCGACATCTGTATTTGATGATATCCTTTGTAAGCATCCAAGAAGCACTTCAGGGGATATTGAGATAAGGAGTCCACTTGGACGTCTATCTCTGGAAGGGGGTAGCAATCCTTGGGGCATGCTTTGTTTAGATCTTGAAAGTCGATGCACATCCTCCACCCTCTGTCTTTCTTCTGGACCATGACCGGGTTAGCAACCCAGGATGGGTATTTCACTTCTCTTACTATCCCGGCTCTGAGCAGCTTCCTGGTTTCTTCACAGGCGGCCCTCCTCTTACTGGGGCCCATGCTCCGTTTCTTTTTCTTGACTGGTTTTGCCCAGGTATATGTATTGAGTCGGTGCTCGGTCAAGCTTATTGGAATTCCTGTCATATCTCCATGTTGAAATGCAAATACATCTATGTTAAGAAGAAGCAACTCCTTAAGAGAACTTGTCACTCAGGTGACTTCCCACTTTAATTGTCTGCTCCGGGAACCTGTCACAAAGGACCCATTCTTCGACTCCATCATTTTGAGGTTTCTCAGATATTTCCCCCTCAGATATAGAAGAAATTACTTCATATGCAGACTTTACCCAAGGCAAGCCTTTTGGCGTTTGGAACACTAAAGCTCCGTGTGGGGTTGATGCCTGTGCTTGCAGATCCCCAATCCTAGGTTTTCACAGGATTGCATTGTATTTTGAGGGTGCTCGGACCACTGTGAAAGTTAGGTTTATAGTTTGGACACGATCTCCTACCCCGACTGTAAATGGGAGTCTGATCTTCCCCAAGGGGTGTGACACACTGTTGTTGAAACCTACTAAGGGGATAGAGTCCTCCTCGAGCCTATCCCTCACGTCCCTGTCAAATCTGAGAAAAAAGTGCTCATATATTACCTCTACCCCGGATCCCCAGTCCATATGTATGCTGGCCACCTTGTGGCCGGCTATTATGGCTGAGATGTTAAGAGGGAGCCGCTGCACCTCGTTTTCCTCCAGGTGTTGCATCAAGATGGGAGCTTTCATGCGGTCCGGGGAGCCTAGAATTCTGGCCTTTACACTTCTGGTGGTATCAAATTCGTCCCTCCTTTGAATCATGTCTACATCTTCCCTTCCAGGCTCCCTCACATCCTTCCCTTTGCGATCCCCTCCTCCTTCCTTAATTTCTTTAACCAAATGGGTCGGTTTACCCGTTTTCACCGCGGCCTCTATTTCCCTCTTTAGATACATACAATCATCAGTTTTGTGACCGAACCCCTTGTGGAAGTCACAGTATTCGTTCGGTTGTGCCTTTGGCCCTGGTTTTATGGGTGGCGGTCTTGGGAAGGAACTCTTCACCCTATCAGTGGCCAGTATTTCACTTGGGGTTTTGGTGAGAGGGGTGAAGCTGTCAGAGTAGGGGGATGGGCCACTTCCCCGAGGCCTATATGGGGAATACGAGGGCCTCGTTCTATCATGTAACATTCTATCAAAAGCTGGTTTTCTTGAGTAAGGTGTACCTTTTTCGGGAGGTTTCGCAGCTGGGCTGACCCTTCGGGGTGGGGTGTCCATCTCCTTAGCTTTGCTGACTGTGTCCTTGCCCCTGACATGAGATTGTCAACGAGTGTGGGAACTCCTCTCCCAGCTTCTCGCATAGTTGTGCATGCTTTAACCCATTAATGAAACTGCTGATCTTCATGACCTCTGGGACGTCCTTGATGTTCATGCTTTCCTTGACGAACCTTTCCATGTATTGATCTATCCGCTCATTGTCCCTTTGCCTTATGTGCAAGATTTCGTTTGGGTTCTTGACCACTTTCCTTTGCTGGCCAAAGTTCCTCAGGAACTTTTCACTTAGCTCTTCATAGCTGTCAATCCCTCCGGGGGGAAGGCTGTCAAACGAGAACCTGGCTCCCTCCGTCCGGGTCTGCACAAACATATGGCACCAAACTGGCATGGGCCATCGTCCCAGTTGTCCTGCCCCTTGATAGCATGGAGATGATCCTCAGGATCTCTAGTTCCGTCATACCTGTCGAAGTTTGGAGGTAGCTTCGTCTTAGGGGGCATGGGTGCTTCAGCAATTCTCCTAGTGAACTTTGAGATTTCAGCCAAGTCCCGAGGGAGGTAGGGTTGATCCAGACCATCACCGCTTTGATTTTCCTTTTCCTTTTCTTTTTGTTTCTTCCCTGTAATGAGATCCTCTCTCTCCTCCGAGGACATCTGTCTAAGGGATGTCATGAAGGTTTCGAGTGGGTCATTGCCATTGCTTTTGTTTTGTGGATCCACCCCTTCCTGGTTGGAAGGTGTGTCGAAGGACAGTCTAGCCCTAAGGCTGTCAAGTTTCTCTTGTCTTTCTAGATCCTCAAGATACTTTTTTAGCTTTTCTCTGTGCATGGCAACAAAATCTGGAGTAATGGCCTCCTCCTTTTCCAGAATTTCAACTTGATTCTCGTTCTCTTCCTCATGAGTTATGTCTTCCATTGTGACCTTGTCATGATCGTTCTGCACCATCTGGATGGTATGTGAGCTGGGTGGAGTTGTCATGTTGCTTCTTGTAAAATGGGTTATCTCAGCGTCGAAGTTTCAGAGTGGGAACACCAGTTAGACTATGGTCCCACGGATGGCGCCAATGTCGAATACCCAAATCCCTGGTGACGTTCAAAGGGTCTTCGCTGACGTCGAGATATCCCAGCCTTCGTTGCTACAAAAAAGTAAACCGTTAGCCTCGTCACGGAGGGCCCCGGGAGGGGGATCCGTGACCAAGCTCCGGCGTGAGAATAAGTAAACTTGCCGGAGAGTGTGAGAAGCTTATTCCGAAGAGTATGGTCACCAGAATATTCCTCTATGGTGTGAAACTAATAAATGTATGTGTATTTAATAAGGGAGGATATTGGTCGGAATAAATGAGAGAAAGTTATTAATGTCATACCTTGAGTTCCTTGTGATCACCTCTCTTATATAACCCCGAAACCTTATCTCCCATGTGGGATATTTTGATGAGATGATCCAACGGATTCTGAGAGTCTTCGGGGGCCTCAGACACGTGTTTGACCCCCAACGGTAAGATTGTAGCCTCATTTAATGCTTCCGGCTAGGAAGTACAATTCCAGCCAAAGATACTTTTCTAATCATGCATTAAATATCGCCTGTGTGTTCTGATCCTTTTATTTCCCGCTCATTTTATGTAAGGGAAACCTTAATGGGCAAGGTAAGCTGATGTTGGGCTTTTATCTTGTTGGGCTCATGCGACAGTAGCCCAAGACGGGTAAATAGGGTAACCCATAGGCCCGTCGTCAAATAATATAGATTTTTAGATAATCAGAAAATAACTTCGTTGAAGCTATTTAACTATATTCCCGTTTCTTTAAACAGAAATACTAATTATTATGATTTAAATTTATTAATATAATATTCCCATTTCTTAACATAACTTTGACACCTCGGAAAATTAAAAAGTAAGCCACATTTATGTTCCATGTACCTCCAATCCAACAAGACTTGGAATGAAGAGGCAATTTCTGAGCACCAAACCAGCTTGGCTTTCAAACTTGTTTAGAGCTAAAGAATACGTATAGTGGGTATTGATGACTCAGTCCTGGTCTTCAAACAAAGAAGAATAGTTAAAATTTAAACAAATATACACACACAAATTTGTGTGTGTTGTTGAACAGTTCTCTTTTAGGTATAATGGAAAACATGAAAACATACCTTTGATTGCATCAGTACAGGCCAGCAGAGAATCCAGATGGAGATGCAGCAACAGTGTTTAACATGATTGTCAGCTTGATCTGGTTCCTCCTTAGGATGCAATCTAATGATGGTGATGAAGAAAACCGAATAAGGGAGTTCGGCTAGGAGAGATGGGAGATTTCATGAGTGATGTTATTATGATAAGAGTCTAACCCTTTAACCCTCTAATTATCTCCTTATATAACCCTAATTAGTTAATAAGGGTAATTAGGCCCATCAACAATTACCAAATAATTATTTAATAGGATTGTTATATATTTTGATCCATATAATGTAAATGATTATATTGGCTACTAGATTAAATATAAAATAAATATATTTAATCTTACATTCTCCCACTTAGCCGAGTAATCATTTACTATGAGTATTAGATAAGCCTGATCAGGAGTTAATACTCATTTTAGCCTTAAACAAGTACTATAGCAGAGAAATACAGCCGTTGAATCATTATGCGACTCAGGACCCCCATTAATCATACTATAGCCTTAATTTAAAACCTAATCGTTATGATCAAAATACGCATAAGCCCTTTGTTTGATTTGTAACTTTATTTGTCTATATGCCGTTATGTCGACTTGACATATTCTTAGAGACATACAAAATCAATCTGATGAGGAAAATTAACTAATACTTAGTCATTCATAGTACGATATGCAATTGCGCACGGCCATTAATTAATACCCGTCTATGAGCTCTTTTAATAAGACTTATGGGTAATAGCCCTTCAGTTATAGGATCCTTAAGCATATCATGAATGTATTCGATACAAAACTTAGTTTCCTCAATTCGTTCATAAACGAATAATTAATTGCGTATCGAAATTTAATGCAGCACCTCTTGAACTGTTACTGTTCAAGGAGTCATGGTAGCTGACTTTATCACACTAAGTCTTCAAAACATTAATTATATGGAGTTAATAAATTTATGAGTCCACTGATAAATTTCCAACAACATTTAGTGACTATATTATGTCGTTATAACTTAGGTTGTTAATATCAGTGCATTATGACTCCTCCATGAGATATGTTTTGTCTGCTGACATAAGGATATACCCAAAATTACATTTTGTCATCTTTGAATATCACAAAGTTAGAGTAATCAACCGTTTTAGTTCTCACTTCTTCTTTAAGTTATAGTCTCTCGTTTCTTTTAAAGATATTATAATACTCCATTAGATGCTTCACATTAATCTAGACATATCTAGTGTGTTGCAATGTGAGTAATATCTAAACGAGTATAGACTTAAAATACATAAGGCTTCTAATTTATGAAGCGTAAATAAATAATCTCATTTATCCTATTATCCTCTAAAGGAAAGCAGTATTTTGTTACATATGTAAGGACCCATTTAATGTTAAACTTATGGAACGAAACTAATGTCCCATTGGGTCTATCTCGGTATGTTATGATATCAATCACGTAAGAGATATCTCTGAGATCTATTATATCAAAGTTTGTGTTAACAATGCTTTGACTTATGTAACATATACTTGTCAAAAGAATATCATCTATATAGACAAGTTTATCTTAGTTGCTCCTACTCATTTAGAGGTAGGTACATTAATCCACTTGGTTGTTGATGAAAATAATTACGTTAAGATTTCATCATATTATGATGTTTGCATTAACCCATACATGGATTTTATTGGCTTATAGACAAACTGTTCTTTAACCTTCAGTTTGGAACTTTCAGGTTGTTTTATGAACATGTAAATGTGTCAGCCATTTGTTAGGGAAAATTGTTTTTAATGTTCAATCAAATCCCAAACGTTATACGAACACATAAAATCAGTTTTACTAGAAAACAGTTTTATTCCATTCAGAAGATTGATTGACGCTAATGGCTTAATTAGAATAGATAGGACCAGTAAACTTTTCCAAAATCCATTTCAACTTCAGTTAGGGAGGTTATGTAATCATCAAAGTTAGTAGGCTTTTAAACCTAGATGACCTCCTGAGTTGATTATTGGGTTCATTAGAAGTTTCAGTTTTATGGATTAGCTCTTGGTTAGGTTGTTATCATTTTCATTCTAAGTTTATAAGAGTTGGTGCAGTATGGTGTACAAGAGGTGTAATCGGAGTTAAATTTGGAGTGAAATTTAATGACACTCTTCCCCCCGCCTCTTGTATTCCTTGCAAGTCATGATAAGGACTTTGACTGCTCCCACTGACCTTAGAAATCTTTAGGAACTTAGCATGCTTAGGGTCAATATTTAACGACCAACAAATTCTAATAGAGAAACAAGTTAATGACGTTAGTCGTTGTAGTTTCTCTTGTTGAGGATTATGTTAATTTAGGTAAGAAATCTAAGTGTGCCCACAATTAAGCAACAATGAAACTTTTGTAAGAGTAGCATTAGATTTTAAGGAGACAAGTTATGATAGAACAATGTCGTGATGGAGCGGTGTCTTGTACAAGAGGTGCAAATTTAGGTAATGTAAAATTTTCACTCCCCCACCTCTTGCAACTATTGCAAGTTATTATTAAGACACTTAATGCTCCCACTGATCTTTAATATCTCTAGAAATGCTACAAGAGAAGTTTCAATGAGGTACGTGACGTGGGAACCTATCATATATACGTTAGACTTTATTTGATTTCTTTAATGTCCAAACATCATAAGAAACTTTATGGACATATTTAATAGAAATCTTATTAAGTGTATATATGAATAGATTTCTTCTAAGACCGTGAGCCATATGCGACAAAATTTAGATACAAGTTGATAGTCTTTTAAATGATAAATGAATTATGTCTGAATATTCCATTTAGAATAAGTTCCACGAATGTTAATGAATGACTTATGATGGACCCATACTTATTCCTTAAGCCAAGTCATATTTTAGGGCTTTAACGTCATGATTTAAAATAACTTAAAATGAGATTAGATTAATAATCATCCTCATTAACCATGTTATGATTTCTCATGAATTTTGGTTATAATGGATGAAATTTATAAGTCTCATTTTCCTTTTGTCAAATTCTCATTTGCATGATAACAAAAGTTGTGAAAATGTAAGGTATCATCTAGTTTTATCTTAGTAATGTTTCAATCCAAATATTTAGAACAAATAAAATGAGAGTTTAAGGTAAGTGTGACTTTATGTTAACTATGCAAACCTCACAATCTTCATAACATTGCTTAATTATGATACTATATTCTGATTAATCTTCAGAATATATAAGGTATCGAAAAGCGTTGTTAGAAGAGTGCTTATTATGGTTCTTATAGTCTTAACATTTAATTTTTTTGTCACTAACTCCATGTCAGTTATTTGTTGACCTTTGGTAAGGAAACATTTAAAACTAGAGTCAACTAATCATGTGTTAATAGGAATATTAAAGAATTATCAGACTTAAATATCATTAGTAAGTGACTATCTAATTAATTTATCCAACTGTTCTTCTGAATAATGGATAGTCTCGTTGCTTATGTCTAGTCTAATGGCATAATTATGCACTGAGATTTTCCCTTGAAGAACCTTAAAGTTGGAATTTTTACTTGTAATTTGTCTATGGACCTTAGAACAATCCTCTTTTAAAGTATTAGTGGTTGTAAGGTGAATAACATCTTATTTTCCAGTTTCAAACATATATTTCTATGTACATATGTTGCTTATCAACACACTCATTGTACTTTGGTACTTTTGAGTGTTATAGTTGATTTATAAGGCATCAAATTGTACAAGTGAAAATCTTAGTATGTAATGTACTGGAAAAATGTACTTATTTCCATGCGTAAGCCCTTAACTTTATGGGTCATGGTATTGTACATTATTATGTATTCACATATACCACTTAGCTTAGAGTTTAGAATTTTAAATGAAGGCATGCATCTTAGGAATTCTTGTGATTATTCCACAGATAATAGATTAGTCTTAGGAAAGACTTAATCTGGAATAACTTTAGTGATAGCAATTATGTTAGAGAGTTCTTGATTATCATAAGAGACATCATGTTCGATTTATCCTAATCATCATGCTCTACTTTTCTTCTGTAGTGCTTTATCAGAAGAGAGCAATAGGATTATCGTGTCTTAAGAGATAATCAAGGATTTAATTTAAGAGCTAATTCTTATAGAAACTTTAAGCAAAACATATTAGATTTAGGAATTAGAGTGGATGAGATATAGATTTATAGAAGAAAATTATAGTGAGTAAAATTATGGGTACTACGAATAAGGCAGACGAAATGATCATAAGAATTAATTAAGGATCATTAATATAAGGATCATTATGTGAAGAGGTTGTGATATGTCTATTACTAACATCAAAATAATAGACCATTTAAAGTTCTACTTAAACGAAAACAAATCAGCTTTGGCCAGAAATTGAGACAATCACTTTAGTTATGCACTTGTTAAGTATGCCATCTATGAAAGAATTAAATCAGCTTTGGCCAGATATTAAGACATTCATTTTTATGAAGCACACTTAACATAGCTTTCGTAATACTTGGATGATAAGTAGATGCATCAAATCAGCTTTGGCCAGAAATGATACATCAAAAGCTCATTCAAGTAAAGCCATTTTGGTTTTGTAAAACATTCTTTGATCCTTATTAATTAACTAACTAATTACAAAAACCAATTATTTAGTAGCAAACCACCTGTTACCGCGGATCGAACTAAATCTTAGTTCACATTAAACAGCCTAAAATAATGAGGTTTCGAGTCAGGTCTCGAGTCAGTTATGAGGTCTCGAGTGAGATCTCGAGTCAAGTCTCGACTCAGCTTATAACATTATGAGGTCTCGACTCATTAATGGTCTCGAGTCGCAACCTCAGTGTCTCGAGTCGTGACCTTATGGTCTCGAGTCGAGACTTTTGTCTCGAGTTGTACAGATTTAAGCCCTTAGTCGAAACCTCAGTGGTCTCGAGTCGAGACCTTATGATCTCGAGTCGAAATCGTTGTCTCGAGTTATAAACATTTGAGAACACTTATGATTTCGAGTCAAGTTCTTGTGGTCTCGAGTCAAGACCTTTGTCTCGGGTGGTTAAAACTTATCTCGAAACTTCTGTTACAGCCATTAATGTGAAAACATAACCGAAAATTCGAATTGTTAGGGATTTTGAGATATGGTTTCCGGTTTTAGTGATGATCTAATTTTATCAAAATATTTCGAAAATTATAACTGTATATCTTTTAACAGTTTTCGAATAAACTTAACAGATTAGATTGGATCAAACAGGGAAATAACACTCAAAAATCCAAATTATATTCCAAAACATAAAGGAATTTCGAATTTTCCTAAGAACACATGATGAACCGTAAAACAAAAAACAAAATTCTAGAATCCGAAATCTGGGATTTTAATGATTTTGGAACAGTAACTTAACACATTTGATTTCGGAATAGTGACCTAAACATCAAAAAAACATAAGATCCGAAATTTTTAGAAAGAGTGACTCGAAAAAGGGTTTCGAGTTTTATTAGGTTTTCAAAGTTTTGTTTTCCAGATTTCTATCCCAAAATTGATGGATACGAAAACAGAACTGACTAATCAACATATGCTCTGATACCACATGTTGAACAGTTCTCTTTTAGGTATAATGGAAAACATGAAAACATACCTTTGATTGCATCAGTACAGGCCAGCAGAGAATCCAGATGGAGATGCAGCAACAGTGTTTAACATGATTGTCAGCTTGATCTGGTTCCTCCTTAGGATGCAATCTAATGATGGTGATGAAGAAAACCGAATAAGGGAGTTCGGCTAGGAGAGAGGGGCGATTTCATGAGTGATGTTATTATGATAAGAGTCTAACCCTTTAACCCTCTAATTATCTCCTTATATGTGTATGTGGATGCAAAACGTGTATTACCGGACACGCTAACCGGCCTACACCATCGCCTCGATGATAGTGGAGGCGTGTGTGTGTGTATGTAACATGTATATGGAGAAAGATACACATACGTGTTTCAAACTAGATTTTTTGTGTGTACATTGAGACAAATAGATTGATAAGATAAATGAGTTATGGATGTCACACACAACTATACAAGTCACTCATATTTTAGCAAAGCATGCGGTTGATCTATCATCGTTAATACTTTTTTCTGAACAGCGTACGGTTAGGATGTCGATAATCGGGTTAGTAGTTAGTATGTTAGTATCACCAAGTTAGTATCATCGTTAATACTTAGTTTTCTAGTATTACACTAATAGGGAAAAGATCTCGTACAAATAGCCTTATTGTACAAAGCGTACGAAAGACGTGAAAAAAAAACGCAGTGGCATTTTCGTAATTACATTTTTACGGATAACCACAACAAAATCTAAACTAGTTTCTGAAAGTTATTGTTTACTAACTAGGAAAACAATTGGTGGCAATATCTTTGATATCCTTTTCGGCATGGGCGGATCTTAGAACCCGTGCCAGGGCCACGGCCCTGCCAAGTTTTTCGGCCATAGTGCTAATTTTCCGTATTTCGATCGAAATTTTTTATATATACTATGTTTGGCTCGGGCATTTTTTAGTGCCCGTGTCTTTCGTCCCTGGGACATTCAACGGGCAAGATCCGCCACTGCTTTTCGGGTTCATTATATATTCTAAAGTTAATTTATAATACTTTGGAGCTTTTAATAATGATTATTTATCATCCATAATTTATAATTATTATCATGATCAGATGTATTAAGATAATAGATTTTGTTTGTGATTTGGTTTTATTTTCAACCAGGAAAAAAGTTAAATTGCACAATAAAACAGCAAGCTAGAAAATATACTATTTGTTTATTCAGAATACCATTTATGACATTACATTCAACATATTATATCTAAACAATAAACAAATAGGCAAAAGATCAAATACAAATAATCTTAACATACTAAACATACAAATTGAAGGAAAACCCAAAAAGACAAGGTGGCATTTTTGTAATTACCACCAACTATCAAAGTTACAACCAAAAATACCTAAAAAAACACAAATTTTTTTTTAACATTTTTTATTAAAAAATCGCTACATTTCGTTAGCAAAAAAAAAAAAAAAAAAAAAATTTGCTGCTACTAAAAGTAGCGATTTTTTAATAAAAAATGTTAAAAAAATAAAATAAAATAATTTGTGTGTTTTTTTTTTATTTTTTTAGGTTTTTTGGGGGTTTAGTTTTTAGCATTTTAGCTTGTGGGGGGGGGTAGGTTTTTTTTTAGGTTTTTGGGGGGTGGGGGGTAGGTTTTTTTTAGGTTTTTGGGGGGTGGGGGGGGGTTAGGTTTTTTTGGGGGGGGGAGGGGGGGGAGTGGTTAGGTTTTTTTAGGTATATTTGTAGAGTAACTTTGATAGTTATTGATAATTACAAAAATGCCACCTTGTCTTTTTGTGTTTTCCTTCAATTTGTATGTTTAGTATGTTAAGATTATTTGTACAAGAACTTTACCCTAAACAAATAATCATAAAGTGATAATTGGTGTTTTGTTTATTAAAATAAGACCGCTGGGTGTGGGCGGCGGTTTGGGGCGTGGCTAGCTAAGCAACACCGCTTTGACCACACCGAGCCAGCATGGGTAGCGGTGTTGCCCCGCTAGCGTGGGGTTGGTGCTTGGCGTGAGGCGGGTTGGGAAAATGAGGTGGACCGCTGGGATTGGCCGGCTGATGCTGACCGTTGGGGCTAGCCCTTTGGGGTAGCCGTTGAGATGGCGGTTATCTTGA
Organism: Helianthus tuberosus; assembly: GCA_030545235.1. Taxonomy (NCBI): domain Eukaryota; kingdom Viridiplantae; phylum Streptophyta; class Magnoliopsida; order Asterales; family Asteraceae; genus Helianthus; species Helianthus tuberosus. Next base: position 193,893,844 of record CM060402.1, read on the forward strand.
AAAAAAATCAAATTTTTATTTTTTTTACTCTTTTTTACCTATAAGTACCACCTTAAACATATATTTTTTTCACTACTACTCTCTTTATCAATCACAAACCCACTTCCAAACCAACCAAAAAAAGAAAATGGCTAATTGGACCGAAGAGGAGGAGCTTGCTCTCGTGACATCGATCGTTGACGCGCAAGTGCACTTGAGATTAAGGCTTGGTTAAATATTGAGGAATCTCGGAAGGAGCCCCACAACCCACAACTGGATCTGGCTAAAGAGGAAACACCTAACAACAACCCTAACAATCACGAAGATCGATTTGCACATGTTTTGGTTTTCAATTTAAGATTGGAGTTTTAGAAACAACCCAAGATAGCGTGAAGTTACTGCCTATCGATGTACATACAAACAAGGATCGCATGAAAACCTTGGTCAACCTAAAATGGCGTGAACTGAATCTTGAGGTTGGAGATTTGGTTTCTTCATGAATTCAGCCTTATCAACATTTTATAAAACAACCACCTAGGTCTCATAGTCTTTGTCGTGTCATTTCTTTATTTAGGGCAGTCACTAGACTCTTGAGTTCATTAGGTCTTCCTTGTATCCTTGCTGAAATCCGCTCAAGTTCAAGTTCCCGCAACACCTTTAGCTCTCTTACCGATTACCACATATTGGGAAACTGATCTTCAATCTCAACCTATAACTGAATGGCTTATTGTGTGGCACAATAATTCCATTTTGTCCGACTTTAGGACAAGTCGTTTGTCTGGACTGGAATTCGAGCTCGAAAAGACAATTCCCATCTTTCGGACCTGAGGACAGGTCGATTTTCCAGCCGGAAGTATTGTTATGAGCTCGGTTTTCAAGTCCCGCTTTTAGTTCCCGCCCAACCCAATTTAATCCACAACAGTCGGGGAAGTTAAGCCCAATAACCGTTAATAGCCTTAGTATTAGTAGCTTGTTCTTTGTTTATTTTGGGATTGATGTTTATTTTATAAAAATTAGAGCTTTTACCTTAATAGTTGGAGACTTAATCCTTCTCGAATTGGATTACTTCCTATTTAATCAAATATTTGACTGAGTACTAATCCTAGATCCTAATGGTTTTATAGGTTTTTCACATTTTATCACTCTCACACACTTCTCTTTTTCCATTTTTATATTTAATACAAACTAAAAGCCCTAGATCCTAATGGTTTTATAGGTTTTTCACATTTTATCACTCTCACACACTTCTCTTTTTCCATTTTTATATTTAATACAAACTAAAAGCAATAAACATATTCCTTTTTATTGGTCAATAGCTCTAAACACTCGTAAATACTATAATATGAACTCGGTTAATTGTCGTTGCGTTGTCATGGTATGTGTAATACCCGAATTTTTAAAATACAAAAATATTGGTAGCTAAATGCTTTCAAGTATTGTTATAAATATTTGATATATTTAATGCTATATAAATTAATAATAGTAAATAATTTCCAAAAGTATTATAAAAATAATATATATAAATATAAGTATATGATTCAACAAATACAAGAATGCAAAATATGACAAGGTCAAGTTATATTGAAATATGGGGTTGAGTTATAATACAAAAGATTTAAAAATAAGAAGGGTAAGAAGGCACCAGAGAGTGATAAGTGTCCTATAAGTAATTAAATGGAAAGGGTAATTTTGTCTACAAGAGGAAAGAGAATATGCACATGCAAGTCACATGCTATTTCCCCCCTAACTTTTAAACGTCCGTAACTTTTTTATACATCATTTGTTTTTAAAAAAAAATTATACCATAAAATCGAGCGTTTTTTTATCTTTAATATGAGTACCATATTGTTATATTTTTCAAAAAAAATTCAAAAACCCAGTTGCATATTACACAATGGACGTGATGTAAAACACAATGTAAATTAGATTAAAAGCACAATCAATGACAACAGATAAAGACACAATGGACAACATACTAAAACACAATGAACATAACGTATAACACAATGACGATAACATATAACACAATAAGAATCAGACTAAATAAAAACACAATTGATGACAACAGATAAAAGACACAATTAATGACAACAAATAAAAGACACAATGGAGAGCAGATGAAGACACAATTAAAAACAAACAAAAAACACAATACTTAACAAACTAAGACACAATGAACAAGATAATAAAAAAATTGAACAAATTATTAAACCACAATGGACAACATATTAAAACACAATGAATAACATATTACACAATGGACATGATGTAAAACACAATGTAAATTAGATTAAAAACACAATCAATGACAACAGATAAAGACACAATGGACAACATACTAAAACACAATGAACATAACGTATAACACAATAAGAATCAGACTAAATAAAAACACAATTGATGACAACAGATAAAAGACACAATTAATGACAGCAAATAAAAGACACAATGGAGAGCAGATGAAGACACAATGAAAAACAAACTAAAAACACAATACATAACAAACTAAAACACAATGAACAAGATAATAAAAAAAAATTGAACAAATTATTAAACCACAATGGACAACATATTAAAACACAATGAATAACATATTACACAATGGACATGATGTAAAACACAATGTAAATTAGAATAAAAACACAATCAATGACAACAGATAAAGACACAATGGACAACATACTAAAACACAATGACCATAACGTATAACACAATGGCGATAACATATAACACAATAAGAATCAAACTAAATAAAAACAAAATTGATGACAACAGATAAAAGACACAATTAATGACAGCAGATAAAAGACACAATGGAGAGCAGATGAAGACACAATGAAAAACAAACTAAAAACACAATACATAACAAACTAAAACACAATGAACAAGATAATTAAAAAATTGAACAAATTATTAAAACACAATGGACAATATATTAAAACACAATGAATAACATATTAAACACAATGACCTGAACTAATAACACAATTTATAGAAAACCCAGATATAACAAAATCTTCATTGTGTCATATATTGTGTTATAAGTTTTTATAAAAACGCAATGGATAGAACTCAAATTAACATTGTGTTATAGGTTTTGATAATAACACAATGTATAGAAACTCTATTGACCAAAACCCAGTTAAAAGACACAATGACCTGAATCTTTAACACAATGCCAAAAAACCCAGTAAAAACGAAAATTTTTATTTTATTTTTATATGATAATATGGTACTCATATTAAAGATAAAAAAACGCTCGTTATTATGGTGAAAATTTTTTAAAAAAAAATGTCGTATGAAAAAGTTATGGACGTTTTAAATCGATGGGGGAATTGGCATGTGCGTTGCATGTGGAGAGAGAAAATCCATAAATATAGGATTCTTTTTATGCCCTTCTATTATCTTCTTTTCCCTATAACCAATCTCAACCCTTCAAATCTAAGATCAGTGGACTAGAATCCTTCTTACACTTCTTATTTATTTTATCCTTTGTATTTGATCCTAACCCTTGAAATATGAATCATGCAAACATGTGTCCTATTTGAAAGTTGCCATTGTAATCACTATGCCTTTCTCACCAAGAAAATTCTCTTCTTTGTTAAGAAAATTCTACTATAAATTCAGGTTTTCCACTATGCTTCAAACATTCACAAAACCCTTTTAAATCTCAACAATCCTTTTTTTTTCCTACACTAGAAATATGAAAGTATCATTTGTTGAACAACTGTGTGCAGAAAAATAATGAAACACTAAAGTTTGGTATGCAGGAATGAGAGGTGGAATGGAATGGATGATTACGAGTGAATCAAGAAAATGGTGTTTGGTTGGTCAATGGAATGGAATCACCCATTCCAAAAGGCATTTCATTCCCTCAAAATCATTCCTTGCACCCCCCATGTTTTTTTTCCATTCCATCCCCTCTTGCACCATTCATCAACAACACCACAACCCACCACCACCACCATCGCCGCCACCCGCCACCACCTCACCCCGACAGCCATCGCCGCCACCGCCGCCGCCACCACCCACTCGCCACCGTTATCACCCACAGCTGCGACTAACCGCCAAAGCCACTCGCCGCCGCCGCCGCCAACCACCATCGTCGACGCCACCACCACCGCCACCACCAACGGCCACCTCTGCTGCCACCCACCACCAACGACCACCTTGCCACAACCACCACTCGTCGTCACCGCCGCACCGCCACCACCACTACCCATCGCCGCCACCGACACCCACCACCGCCACCTATAACCACCCGCAATCACTACCACCGGCCAGCACCACCACTCACCGCTGATTTTATTACTCCGTTTTTCTTGCCTATCGAACAACACACAATAATAATTCATTCCATTCACACATGGTAACCAAACAAGACATAGAATAGTAATGATCCATTTCATTCCCTCGTCCATTCCATTACCTCGTCCATTCCATTCATTCGTCTATTCCATTATCACATACCAAACAGACCCTAAGGTAATTATTTTATTATTATTACTAGCTTACAATCCCGTGTATTACACGGGTTGATTAATGTAATGTTGTATAATATAATAATTATCTTTAGTTAAAAAAATAAGTATTTATAATTAAGAGACGGAAAAACCCAAAAGTAGATGACTTCAACATATAACACGTGTCTCTCTTGGTTTTCTTTTATTATATAATAAAGTAGAGTAGATACATAAACAAATATAGATTTTACGTAACATTTGGCCTGGTTTTTATTTATTTTTCTTCTAGAGCGCACGAAATTATTTCCAAAAGTTTAAAAATTCTAACGACCTTTCTAATCATAACTCATAAGTTACAGAATATTCTATGTATAAGTTATCTTTTTGTGAATTGTTAAGAAAGTGCAAAATTGGCCAAGTATTTATTTATTTTTTGTTTTTCTTTTCGAGTACATGACTTCTTTTTTAAACTATAAAGTACGTTCAAATTTGTAAATCAAATTTTTTTTTTTTTTTTTATTATAAACCTTGGTTCTATATTTCATTAAACCCCCAAGTAACAAATTACAAACAAGTGGCAGGTATCTCATGATTTACGAATCAAATGTATCTCATGATTTACGAATATATATAAAGTTAATGTAAGAATTATGTTTTCATGTATTTTATTACTTTAAAGTTGATCATGATGATAAATTTGACTAAAAATTAATATATTATTGTATGAATTAAATTTTTTTATTATAAGTTAGTAGGATAAGGATAGCAAAATTATTTTTTTAAATAAAATTTTGAGATTAAGGAAAGAATGTCACATGGCATTAATTAAAACCTTTTATTATAAGTTAGATTATTATTATTATTATTATTACTATTATTATTATTATTATTATTATTATTATTATTATCTTTCTATACTAATAAATAAAAATCCTTTTTGGACACGTGTCATTCTCTGGTAATTTCTCACCCTTATTTTTTATTTATCCCTTTTATTAAATAATAATAATAATAATAATATCTCTTTTGTTTTCATAATCTGAAATTGATTTATTTTTTAACTCTAAAGTTTTAATCTTTGGCAATTTAAGTCTAAAGTTTCAATCTTTAGTATTTTAACCCCTTTAATTAATTTGATTTTTCACTTCTAATTCAAAAGTTTTCATCTTTTGCAATTTAACTCCTTTAATTTTTTTCTTACTTTCAACCCAAAGCTTTTCATCTTTCGCAATTTAATCTCAGCACTTTTTTTACTTTCAAATTTAGTCTCTTATATACTTTTCAACTTTCATAAGTTCTCCGTTTAACGTGTCATTCTAAATTTCCGAGTTAACACGTCGCAACGTGAGCGTGGGGTTCAACGTTTTTTCATCTATTTTTTTCATGTTTGACATGTCTGTCGCAGCGCGTCTATTTTTCCTGTTTAATAGGTCTGTCGCAACGTGTGATTAATTATTTTTTTATCGGTTTTACACATAGGCTCGTGGTCATATGAGAAATATTTGTCTTTCATCTAACATGATATATAACTAATGAATCCCCGCCGCATTGCGACGGGTGGTAATTCTAGTTACATTATATTGAATAATCTAATATGCACTTGTGTTTACGGAAATAGTTTGATTAGAATAATTCATCTACTTTTTTTTATTTTAATCATTGTCATAATTCAATTCATTTGTTTAAATGAATTACACGTTATTAATAATATTAAAAGAAATATGTTAATAAATACAAAAAAATGATATTTATCTATTAGTTAATTATTGAAAAAATTAAAAAAGAAATAAAAGTTAAAAAAAATGGGTTAATGGATTTAAACACCCTCAACTATCGCCATTTGGCCGATGACACTCTCAACTTTCACTTTGGCCCAGACTACTCCCAACTTAACAAATTGTTTGTCATGGCACCCCCTCGTTAAATAATCACTAACCTGGTTAGGAAAATTAGCCTACGTGTCAATTTAATCTGATGTCGCATATATGATGTGTCATTTAAATCTGATGTGGCCAATTATTTTTTTTAAAGAAATCTATATAATAATTACATGTGCACAAACAAGTACACACAACCAATCTCCCCTCTCACTTTCCCCAAAATCTCAATCTCCACCACCATGGACTCGCCGGAAAACCCCAACGGCAAGTCTCCCCGGTCACTCCAAGGCCCCCGTCCGGCACCTCTCCGAGTCCACAAAGACTCCCACAAGATCCGCAAACCACCAGTAGCCCCACCACAACACCAACACCACCACCAACAACCACCACCCCACCACCACCAACAACAACAGCAACTTCGGCCACCGGTCATCATCTACACCGTCTCCCCAAAGGTAATCCATACAAACCCAAATGAATTCATGACTCTAGTCCAACGTTTGACCGGCCCATCAGCTCCATCTCCGGTGGGCTCGTCGTTCTCCGCCTTCGACCGCGCCGCCAGTGGCAAGATTTGCATCGATATCTGAAACCGCCTTTTTTTAACGGGGAAGATATGTAACCCTCGTCGATTTAGGGCTTTTTGAAAGGGGAAACGCCAATCTATGGTGTTGCACAAGTTTCAATCTTTCATACAGGTTTGAATCTGTTATTTTTCTATATTGACCGGGCTTTTGAATCTGTACTTTTTCAATCTGATAGATCAGGCTCTTGAGTCAACTTCTGTATCGGCTTCACCATCAATCATTCCGGGTTTTGGGTTTGGTTCATCGATTTAACCGGGCTCTTGACCACCATCCGTATCAGGGGTTTGTTTTTGTTGTCCTTTAACTTATATGATTACAACATTAGCGTTGTCCATCGGTGTTTGTTAGGGTGGCCACATCGGCGGTTGTGTGGTGGTGGTCTGGCCTGGTCAAGTGTTGGTGGTGTGGTTGTGTGTGTGTAAATGGTGATGGTGGCAGGTGGCGTGGTGATGGTTGATGGTGGTAGTTGTTGGTGGTGCCGTGGTGGAGAGAGTGAGAGAACGGGTAGAGAGAGAGAGAGAGAGCGAGAGAAGGGGGCATATGTATACATACATACACATATTGTTATATATATATATATATTATATATTCATTACAATAACTAAAATACTGATTTCCTTAATAAATAATTGGCCAACTTAGCGTGACACCCCTGACACCTCATAAAAAACAAGCCACCTCATAAAAAATTGGCCACGTAGGATATGCCACATCAGATAAAATTGCCACAAAGGCTAAATTTACTAACCTGGTTAGTGAATATTTAACGAGCGGGTGCCATGACAATCAATGTGTTAAGTTGGGAGTGGTCTGAGCCAAAGTGAAAGTTGAGAGTGCCATCGGCCAAATGGCGATAGTTGGGGGCGTTTAAATCCATTAACCAAAAAAAAAAAAATAGGTTAAGAGAGAGAATATCATGTGACATTAATTGAAACCTTTTATTTGTGTTAGATTATATTAGATAAATTAGTGTTAGATTATATTAGATAAACATAAGAACAAAGATAAGTGATATATATTAGTTATTAATAATATTAAAAGAAATATGTTAAATAAATATAATAAAATTTGTGAGGTTGAAGGAGAGAATGCCATGTGACATCATTTGGAGTCTTTTATTATAAGTTAGATTATTATTATTACTAGGTTAGAACCCCGTGTGTTACACGGGTTGAATAAATGTAATGTAATTTAATATATTAAGTAATAAAAAGGTAAATATATTTATAAAAAAAAACCCCGTGTATTAGGTTGAATAAAACCATATATTACACAGGTTGTATAATATATAATTCAATCGGTTAAGAATAGGGGGAAGCGGAAAAAATAATGATTTGATATTGTGATTTAAAAGGAGAGAGGAGCAAACATATTATTATTTAATATGAGAGTAAGACGTTCTATTACTTTGAAATCTCATATATGACCTTTAACTTCATATATTATATTTACTCTTTTCTAGCTTAATTTAGTTAGCTTAAATATTATATATATGGAGAATACTATTGTGTATAGAAAAAAATAGAAAAATAAAAACAAACAAAGGGTAAAAATAAATTTAAGCTTAAAATGTGTTATATAAAAATATGAAAATAGAAAAATAAAAACAAAAAAAAGGGTAAAAATAAATTTAAGCTTAAAATGTGTTATATAAAAATATGAACATATAAGAAAACTTAAAAGTTAAAAAAAAAAGTGTAAAGTGGCTATTTATTAGATTGTTTTTAATAAATTTGGTATTTTTGATATTTTAACTATTTGTAAGGACATATATGATATTTTTGGTTTTTGTAAGGGTATATATGATATTTTTCATTTTTTTGCTGGGAATATATGAAAATTTTCAAGTTTGTAAGGGTATATATGAAATTAATCATATTATTATTAATAAAAGGTAATGATAAATTAAAAGATTAAAGATTAACTGATTAAGTGATAATTAAATAAATAAGCATTAGGGAATTAAATTTAATAAAAAGGAAAAACCAATCACATATGTATATTATACGTTCAAGGAATTCAAAATTTTAAAATTAAACTTCCTTAAAAAAAGTGTAAAGTGACTATTTATTAGATTGTTTTTAATAAATTGGGTATTTTTGATATTTTAACTATTTGTAAGGACATATATGATATTTTTGCTTTTTGTAAGGGTATATATGATATTTTTCATTTTTTGCTGGGAATATATGAAATTTTTCAAGTTTGTAAGGGTATATATGAAATTAATCCAATTATTATTAATAAAAGGTAATGATAAATTAAAAGATTAAAGATTAACAGATTAAGTGATAATTAAATAAATAAGCATTAGGGAATTAAATTTAATAAAAAGGAAAAACCAATCACATATGTATATTATACGTTCAAGGAATTCAAAATTTTAAAATTAAACTTCCTTAATTTAGGATTTATAAAAGTAGATATATTTTAAATTTAAAGTATTTATCTACAGTATAATAGGTGCTGATAATTCTATTTAGGCGGTTAAAGGGCTTCCTATTTAATGACATGTGTCATTCGTATGATTTACTTTATTATATGTATAGATTATTATTATTATTTCATAAGAAACTTTTTCCTTCCACCATCCGTTGTGCAAAAGAAAATGAAATTGTAACTTTTTTTAATGTTTTAATCGGTTTAAACCGGCCGGTTGTACCGGTTGAACCATCCGGTAGAACCGGTTAAACCAACCGGTACACCCTGTTGATCCGTCCGGTACGCCTGGTTAAACCGTTTTTGAGCTAAATCCGGTATGGTATAAAAACCGGATTTTAAAACATTGCTTTTTCTGTGTGTTTATATTATACTAAATTTATTATAAAGTACATACTGATAACTTGCTTTAAAAACTAATAATATAAATAAATAGTTTTTAATTGTTCGAAAGTTTTAACAGCTTAACTCTTATTAAATGAATATTACTAAATTTCTAAAAGTACGTCTTTTCCAATGTTATCAAACGAATATGGTTATATATTTAATTAAACTAGCAGGGTGTCCGCGCGATGCGGCGGGGGCGACAGTTTGGATTGCGGCACTCGTTGCTGGTAGTTTTCTTATTTGTATATGATAACATTATTGTGGTGGATATATGTCATAAGTGTTACACATGTTTAGTAATTGTTAAATTTAGAATTTAAATTAGCAAGTACTTCAAAAACAATTGTTGTAATAAAGTAAACCACGAATAAGAAAAAAACAAGTCTTAAACATAATTAAAAGTTATATAAAGTACCACACAAATAAGGAAAGATAAGTCTTAAACATAAAGGGTCAAGTACTTTGCATCATGAGGTTGAAAATTTATTAATCATACGGCTTAAACATCTCAAGGATCTCATCCATATTGTCAGACCACCATTTCTCATCATCGAGATCAACGTCCTCCGGAATTTCTTGTATCTCTTCCTGTTTGATTGTTACATCCTTTTGAGGTTGATTTTCTTCTTTGATATCATCTTTAACTAATAAATCAGTAGTAGCTGCTGGAACAGTTTGGGGAACTGAAATAAATGATAAGTATTTTAGCTACATATATGTTATATCATGTTAAAGTTATATATATGATCTGATAGATAGGTAGATACCTGGCACATCTTTCATTTTGCTATCTGTCTTATCCATATCAAATTCTTAATTAATCTGCAAGGGAAAAATAAATAACTGAGTAAAAAAGACAAAAGTGTGTAATATAATGACATCATATATAAACTATATGTAGAATGTAATTACGTAAACCACCAAATGCATAAAAAATCATCACATTCTCACTCACAAGTATTTCATTCGTCATGTAACACCTCTCGACAGACAACATTTGAGGTGTATACACCGTCTCGTTTGAAGTCTTTGGCAGGATGTACTAATACCTTTGTATTAGCACGTGATATCCCTCTTGATAAAGCGACATAAAGTTGTCCATGCGAAAATACTGAATCCGGAAGATAAACACCAACATGCGGAATTGTTTGACCTTGAGCTTTGTTGATTGTCATGGAAAAGCTAAGTCGAATGGGGAATTGTTTTCTTTTTAGCTTGAACGGGAACATGTCGTCTTCAGAAAGAGACAAAGGGATTATAGGCAAAAATACTCTTTTTCCGGCATGTTGCCCGACAGTTATCTTGGCATCAATAACATTGCGCTGGAAGCCTTAACATATCAATCTAGTGTCGTTATGTGACATGTGTACCTCTACAACCATCGTACAAATACGAAACCAATGAAATCTTGTGATTCATTCTTGGGATTTGTAAAAATACTTGTAACAATTGCACATATCAATTCTTGTTCAATTTCAAGCTTTAAATCCCTTTCTGGAAAGTTATACCCAAACTGATGCGTAAACGTAATCAGTTTAACGCAACGTACACTCCGGAATAGTGAAATAAGCTTAACATACCTTAAATAACCTTTACATAACTTAGAAATAAGTTTTGAAGGGTTTGGTATGGCAAAAACAAGTTTATTCAATCGCAGGGACCATTTACGTCAAACTGCAAAAATCTGTCATTTCGTACACTCTGGAACATGATCATAAGCTAAAAATACCATAAATAACCTTAACATAGCTTAGAAATAAGCTTTGAGGGGTTCGGTGTGCGAAAATATGCTTATTTGATCATAAGGACTAAAAGCGTCGAAAACTGCGTAAGTTTGCATAAACGCGCATATCTTACGTTCAGACCACATCTGGACATCCAAAAATTTTTGTAATCATTAAAATATTTTATTTTAGTGATAGGAATGCCGAAACTTCATTCATTTCGCAATTTGGATCGTTTTCGCGTCCGTTACGATTTCCGTCGTAATTAACCGAAAAACGCAACCGTGCAGCCAAACGAACCGACATCCATGATGTTTCCAAGCATATTTCCAGTCCCCTATGCTTTAACACCCTTATAAAGCCTTAAAATTGGGTTAACAGGGGTTAAACGCGTCGAAAAACAAGTTTGGAGGTTTCAGGGACCTGTTTTTCAATTTCTGTAAAACTAGGGCTAGACGTTACGCGTAGCCTATAGGGTTACCCTACGCGTAACGCCAAGCCCCTGTTTTGACAGATTCATGTGCTGGCACTTGACAGCTCATTTTTTTGACACCTTTTCGCGAATTTGACACATTTCAGTGATTTTTACACGTCCAAGGACACTTGTAATGATCCAAAAACATGCCCTAACACTTGTGATGATCCCCTTGATCATCCACAACTATAAATAGGTCCATGATCCTCACTTCCAACTTGCTTATTCTCATTTTCTCATCTCTTGAACTCTAAGTGGAGGCTACCATCTCTTGGATGCCTCCTACCTGAGTTTTCTGGTCTTCTTGGAGCTCTTGGGTGTTCTTCAACACAAGTAAGTGCTCTATCCTATTCTTGTTCATTTCTTTTAGCTATTTTGAGCTAAAAGTCAAACAGTTTGACTTTCTATTTGACTTTCAGTTCTGACCATGAATTGGTCAAAGCAAAGTTCAATTGTACTTTGCAACGTGATCGTAATCACGATGGTTATGATCCTTAGCGATCATGCCTACTGATTACCACGTTCATTAGGGATAGTGACGAGTCGTAGTTTCGGTCAATAATGCGATGAATGCGCATTATCTGACGGAACTACTTTCGGGTATCAAAACACTTTGTTTTGATACCAAATCATTTTTCTAACTTAGTTAAACATGTTTAACTCGTCACTTCTAGTTTAGTGCTTTATTAGGGTCGTAAGTCGAGCAGTCTTAACCACCGCTTTGACTTTCGAATCCGACCCGTTTGGTCGATCATTAGGATCCGACCAAACCCATATTGTGACCATAGTTGTTGTCACGGCCCCAGCCCTGGTTTTACCCGGTCAGGAGCCGCAGGACAGGAACCCGTGGTATCGATGATGCGACAGCAGAAGATTTTTAACAGGATCTTTTTAAAACTCAAAATGCCCAATTATTTTATTCCATAATTTTGGGATAAACCCCGTAATTTACAATAGAGGAATTTAACTAGGAAATTCCCTGATTTATTAAAACATGTTTATTTATTTTTAACTGAGCCACCTCTTCAAGCTTGTTAGTGCTCCGTAGCACGTTTTCTTGATTTACAGCAGGTCGCCTGAAACATGTTTTAAAAATATTTTATCAGCGGGGAAATGCTGGCGAGTCACTCAAATTTGATAAAACGACACATAGTTATCAATTACAGCATAAGAGCGATTACAATGGTTTCTATCTTATTGTTATATGGCGCCGTGTCACCTCCTGGTGACGATGCTCATACCACTCTTGGGTCCTGTCTCCCAAGTAGTGATGATTATCACTGTTAGGGCTTATTAGCCTAACCTGTATTAGGGCTTATTAGCCTAACCCGTGAGAAATTAGTAATGTGCACAATACCCCACTAGCCATTGATTAAGATTACCACGACTTACTCCCTGTAATTATAACATTTGAAAATAATTTGAGGTATTATAAAACAGTTGATAAAAAGAGAATGACTCACTTTGCAGATTTAACGGGCAGAGTTTAAGCCTACTGATTAGCCGTATAACCTAATTTAAATAACATGCACACGAACGAGGTCAGTAACTAATACAGCATTTATGATAACTCACGAGATTAAACCCTCACAACGAATGACAAAGTGCGATACTTAAACATCCATCGAATTCACGACGAATGACAAAGCATAAACCCAATGTGGGCAGCACTTAAACATACGTTGGATAGTTTCAATCGATCGGACATTGAATCGTAGTAGCGATCGAGTTAATACCCGGTATCGGAAAAGCGCCTCGCTAATATTGAAAGTAATTTCGACTTTGTACAGTGTGTATTCGTTTTTAAGAAATGGTTTCGACACCATTGAACTGCTCCTGATCTAAGCTATTTATAGCTGAAAATTGAGGTTCACGCGGCCCGCGTGAACTTCCTCTTGTTCTTTACGCGGCCCGCGAGGGCACCTAGTCTACGTATAGGTTTGCATGGTCATGCGTAGGTTTTCCAGATGGGTTATACGTGGATCCGGAATACTTATCCGGTCAACCCATGTTTGACGCGGCCCGCGTAAAGTATGCTTAACCTTTACGCGGCCCGCCTGAACCCTATAATTCTTGATTTCTTAGTTTTCTATATGGAATAGGGTTTCAGGGGTCCGGATTCTTACTTACGGGTAAATTTAGGACAATTTTGAGAGTCCTTACATCCTCCCCACCTTATTTAAAATCTCATCCTCGAGATTCATTGGAATAAGTGAGGATACTTTCGCTGCATTTCCGATTCCAGCTCCCAAGTGTACTCGGGTCCTCTTCTGGAATCCCACTTGACCTTGACAAGCACTAAACTCTTGTGCTTGAGAAATTTGATCTTTCGATCTTCGATTTGAAGTGGTTTTTCAACGAACTTCAATTTCTCATTTACCTCTATATCTTGGAGAGGTACTACAAAAGATTCGTCAGATAGACATTTCTTGAGGTTAGATACATGAAATACATCATGTACTCCTGCTAGCTCCTCTGGTAATTGTAAACGATAAGCAACGGGTCCTATACGTTGGATCACTGGGAATGGTCCTACGTATCTTGGACTTAGCTTTCCTTTCTTTCCAAACCGGACTACTCCTTTCCAAGGAGATACTTTTAATAGTACTTTGTCTCCAACTTGAAACTCTAACGGCTTGCGTCGATTATCAGCATAGCTTTTCTGGCGATCTCGAGCCATCTTCAATCTTTCTTTGATTTGAGTGATCTTATCGGTAGTTTCTTGCACAATCTCTGGTCCTGATAATTGACTTTCTCTTATTTCTCCCCAACAAACTGGAGTTCTGCACTTTCGTCCATACAAGGCTTCAAATGGGGCAGCTTCGATGCTTGAATGATAACTATTGTTATAGGAGAATTCATTTAAAGATAAATGGTTGTCCCAGTTTCCACCAAAATCTATCACACATGCCCTAAGCATGTCTTCCATGGTTTGGATCGTCCTTTCACTTTGTCCGTCTGTCTGAGGATGATAGGCAGTGCTTAGATTTAGTCGGGTTCCCATTGCTTCCTGGAAACTTTTCCAGAAATGGGAAGTGAAACGACTATCTCTATCCGATACAATGGAGAGTGGAACTCCATGTAAAGATACTATTTCATCCACATACAGTTTTGCCAACCTTTCCATGCTAAAGGTTTCTTTCATAGGTAGAAAGTGAGCTGATTTGGTTAATCGATCCACAACTACCCAAATCGCATCATTACCTTTTCTGGTTTTGGGTAACTTAGTAACAAAATCCATTGTTATGAGTTCCCATTTCCATACAGGCATTTCTAATTGTTGTAGTAGGCCTGCGGGTTTCTTGTGTTCTGCCTTAACTTGTGAACAAGTAAGATACTTAGAAACATATCTAGCTATGTCCTTTTTCATACCTATCCACCAGAAGTTATTTCTTAAATCTTGGTACATCTTGTTGTTACAAGGATGCATGGTATACCTAGATTTATGAGCTTCTTCTAAAATCTTATTTCTTAATTCACCTTGCTTAGGTACCCAAATTCGTTTCTTATGGAATCTCCAGATTCTATCACTACCTTGCTCTAAGTCTTTTATTCGTCCTTTCATTCCTTCAGCATCGTCCTTGATTGCTGTTTCTTGAACATTCTTTAATTGTTCCATTAAATCTAACTGTAGATTTAATCTAAGAGCACGAACCCGTCGTTGTTTTTCATGATACTTACGACTTAAGGCATCTGCAACTATATTTGCTTTTCCTTCGTGATATTGAATATCACAATCATAATCACTTAGGATTTCCATCCATCTCCTTTGCCTCATATTTAATTCTTTTTGCCCAAAGATATATCTTAAGCTTTTATGATATGTATAGACAGTAAACTTACTTCCGTACAGATAATGTCTCCAAATTTTAAGGGCAAAAATTATGGCTCCTAATTCTAAGTCATGAGTCGTATAGTTTTCCTCGTGCTTTTTCAATTGCCTTGATGCATATACGATTACTTTTTTGCGTTGCATTAACACACATCCTAATCCTAGCTTTGAAGCATCACAATATACTTCAAAATCTTCTGTTCCTTCTGGTAAAGCTAGAATTGGAGCATTTGTTAGCTTTTGCTTCAAAATCCTAAAGGGTTCTTCTTGTCTAGGTCCCCATTCAAACTTAACTGCTTTACAGGTTAGCTTAGTTAATGGTACAACTATTTTGGAAAAATCCTTAATAAACCGTCTATAATATCCGGCTAATCCTATAAAACTTCTAATTTCCATTGCTGATTGCGGAACCTTCCATTTGGTGATTGCTTCTATCTTAGCAGGATCTACGTGAATGCCTTCGTGATTCACCATGTGTCCTAAAAATTGTACTTCTTGTAGCCAAAATTCACACTTCGAGAATTTGGCGTAAAGCTTCTCCTTTCTTAACAAAGTTAAGAGTACATGCAGGTGCTTACAATGTTCCTCCTGACTTTTGGAATAAATAAGTATATCATCGATGAAGACAATTACAAATTTATCCAAGTACGGTTTACAGATTCTATTCATCCTGTCCATAAATGTTGCAGGAGCATTTGTTAACCCAAAGGGCATAACTGTAAACTCGCAATGACCATACCTAGTTCTGAAAGCAGTTTTAGGTATGTCATCTTCTTGTACCTTTAATTGATGATATCCAGAGCGTAAACCGATCTTAGAAAAGTATCTAGCCCCCTGAAGTTGATCAAAAAGATCATCAATCCTAGGTAATGGGTATCGATTCTTAATTGTAATTTTATTCAATTCTCTATAATCGATACACATTCGCATCGAACCATCCTTCTTCTTTACAAACAACACTGCGCTCCCCAAGGGGATGAACTTGGTTGTATAAATCCTTTGTTCAGTAATTCATCTAATTGCTTTTTCAATTCTAGCATTTCAGTGGGTGCTAACCGATAAGGTGCCTTAGCTATCGGTGTAGTTCCAGGAATTAAATGAATTCTAAATTCTACCTCCCTATCAGGTGGTAATCCAGGTAGTTCCTCTGGGAATACATCCGAGTATTCTGATACATCTGGAATTTCCTTAAGTTTCTTACCCTTAGTGCTAATGATTACCAAAATCATATACATTATTCCTTGCTTTCGTTCATAACTAGCAATTTTCATTGCTGAAATGAACTTCATAGGTTTACGCGGTTTATCTCCCTTAACCATAATTACTTCTCCATTGGGTGCACTAATTTCTATGGAATTCTTATCACAAAGTATTCGAGCATGATTGGCTACTAGCCAATCCATTCCTAACACAACATCAAATCCGGCTAAATTCATGGGTAATAGGTTTGCAGAAAATTTATGACCTAAAAGTTCTATCTTTCCTTCTCGCACAACCTTATTTATTTTAATAGAATTCCCCTCTGATGTTTCGACTGTAAAAATCTGCCTAAGGTTGGTTAATGGTAGGTTAAGAACTTGGCAGAATGAAGTATTTATAAAACTTTGGTTTGCACCAGAGTCAAATAATACTTTTGCGTAAACGTTGTGAACTAGAAACGTACCAGCTATCACATCAGGAATCAGTTCGGCTTCCTGAGTTGTCAGTTGGAAGGCTCTTACGTTCTTCTTGGTAGTTCCTTCTGCAGGTTTGGCTTTGTTGTCAGCTGGTTTGGATAATTTAGGGCAATCTGGCCTAATATGTCCAGCTTCTCCACAGTTGTAGCATACTGTGAATTTCTTCTTCCTGCAGTCTTCCTCTTGATGCCCCGGAATTTTGCAAAAATTGCAATATCTTTTGCATTTTCCAAAATGCTTCCTTTTGCAAGAATTGCAAAATGGACCAGTGGAAGATTGCCCTGTCCCCCTTCTTTTGAAATTGTTACGGTTACCCATACGGAATCCTTGGGTAATCTTTTGGGCTACTTCCTTCTTTCTATTTTCTTCTTGCGTCCGCACAAGTTCGTCAGTCAATGTATTGGCTAAATCCACCGCATCATCAATGTTGCGGGGTTTCGCGGCTTTGACGATATTACGGATCTCGCCAATCAATCCCCAAATGTAACGAGAAATAAGTACCGGTTCTGGCGAAGCCAAGGTTGGTACCACTCTAGCATACTCGAAGAAAGTCGAAGTATACCCTCTACAATCAATACCGATCATTCGATGACTCAGGAACTTATTTGCCATTTGTTCCTTTTAATACTCGGGACAAAATTTTCTCTCTACAAGACTCTTAAATTCTTCCCAGTTCATAGCATACGCCACAGTTCTTCTTTTAGCTTGTAGAACCGTATTCCACCATTCTAGCGCCCCTTCTTTAAAAAGATTTGACGCATACATGACCTGGTCTTCTTTAGAACATTTACTGATCATAATTACTGCTTCGGTCTTTTCCAACCAACGCAGTGCTGCAGTTGCCCCCTCGTTACCTGCAAACTCAGCTGGTTTACAAGCAAGAAATTCTTTGTAAGTCCAACCAGGCGTTGCAGCTTTCATTTTCTTGAGAATCGGGGCTTGCAGTACATTATCGTTATTGTTATTGTTGTTGTTGTTGTTGCCGCCTCCGTTTACACTATTACTAAAGTTGTCCTCATGAGTACGTTTGCTAGGAATAATTTGAGGTTCAACTGGATGTCTAGCAGCAGCAATTATTGCTGGAATAGCATTGGCTATTCCTTAAGCAACGATATCCTCGATATCTTGCCTATTCAACAATTGCTCTTCCTGATTTTGCTCAGATTGATTTACTTCATTAACTGGTTCATTACCAACGTTTTCCATCTGGTAATTAATTTATATATAAATAATTAGTATAAGAAACAACCAAATATAACAAATAATCTCACATCATCACATAAACAAATATATATCCAAAATTGTCAATTTCTCGACTTTCATTTTTATATATTATATTATGCATCAGTACACACTGTTATTTTATAACCGTTTTATTTTTAAATTATTACACATACTGATTTTTATTACTATTATTATTATATAAACACAGATTCACCACCACACTTCTCCCTTGTCAACTAGCATTTTAAAAGCGATGTTCCCTCTCATCGTATTTCCAAGAGATTTGTCCTCCTATCTCCCGGATTCTATTACCTGCATCCATCAATTCCTCACCGAAATGGCGGAGTTCAGCTAAGTTCTCATTACTCATTGGTGGGTTTGGTATAGGTTCTGGGTCGAATTGAGGGAAAAAGGTATAAGGATTATTTAGAAGGTTCTTGAACTGCCAGTCGTTGGTCCACCATTCGTCCATTCCTAAGGGTTGAGTGTGAATTAAAGGTTCTGGGATAGCTGGTTCCAGGTTTATTGGAAGTTGGGTTTCAACAAGATAGGTAAAAATATTTTCATTGACAGGCTTAATGGTATCACAGCTTGCCAGTATAAAATCTAGCTCTTCCTGAAATGTCATTTCTTTGGTTTGCTTGGAGCTTTCTCCAATCTCTTGCTTAGAACTTTCCCCAATTTCCATCCCTGCTTGCCTTGATTCTTCCTCAATTTCGATTCCTTTTCCTTTATCCATGGGATTTTCTATCTTAGGAATTCTCCTAGATGCTGGTTTCCTTCTACGTAGACGCCTCCAACCCACAAATCTTTTTTCTTTTCTTAGGTTTTACTTTTTCCAAAGGTGGAGCTTGGAATTCCATAGGTTCCTCAACATCGGCAAAGTAACCAGTAAACTCTCTGGAAACTTCTATTTTCACAGGATAAATGTTGAGATTCTCTAGGGCTCCAGATAATTCATTCATGCTGTTTAGCAATAAAAATTACTAAGTTAAAAAATTTATAACAAAACTTCACAGATAACCTTCAAGTATTATTGCATACCATGTGATACAAAAGACAACTGACAATTAAAACATACTAAGGTTTATGGTAATTTATTTATTTACTGGGTAAAGTTTCTGGCTTATAAGTGATAAGGGTTGCTAGAACTGAGTCAGGGTATTTTAAAGATTTGTACTCACTGCTACAGTAGCTAGCATATAGAGATCTGCCCATTTTTCATCTAACTAGTCTTCCCATGGTGGTTTACTGCCTAGTTCCTGGGTTTCCTGATTAACTCTCCTTTCTTTTGGTTGTGATTTCTTTATTTTCTCCTGACTTTTCTTAATAATCAAACTTCTTTTATTAGGAGAAAGTGGTTCCTCATATTGTACTTTTTGAACAAATATTCCTTCCTCGGGATCTACTGAGTATCTTGAGGAATTTGATCGAGATGAACTTCCCTTTTCTTTTGGTGAAGTATCTAATTTATGGTAGATATCCGAAAGTCTTTTCTTACCCATACTGTAAACAAATATCCAAATAATAAAACACATAATCACAAAATGACATATTAGGAGAATTAAGTATTTTCTAAAGACTTAATTGGCTTAAATCAGTGGCTTGATTAGTGGCTCATTCAGTAGCTCTGATACCACCTTTTCCTGTCACGGCCCCAGCCCCGGTTTTACCCGGTCAGGAGCCGCGGGACAGGAACCCGTGGTATCGATGATGCGACAGCGGAAGATTTTTAACACGATCTTTTTAAAACTCAAAATGCCCAATTATTTTATTCCATAATTTCGGGATAAACTCCGTAATTTACAATAGAGGAATTTAACTAGGAAATTCCCTGATTTATTAAAACATGTTTATTTATTTTTAACTGAGCCACCTCTTCAAGCTTGTTAGTGCTCTGTAGCACGTTTCCTTGATTTACAGCAGGTCGCCTGAAAAATGTTTTAAAAATATTTTATCAGCGGGGAAATGCTGGCGAGTCACTCAAATTTGATAAAACGACACATAGTTATCAATTACAGCATAAGAGCGATTACAATGGTTTCTATCTTATTGTTATATGGCGCCGTGTCACCTCCTGGTGACGATGGTCATACCACTCTTGGGTCCTGTCACCCAAGTAGTGATGATTATCACTGTTAGGGCTTATTAGCCTAACCTGTGTTAGGGCTTATTAGCCTAACCCGTGAGAAATTAGTAATGTGCACAATACCCCACTAGCCATTGATTAAGATTACCACGACTTACTCCATGTAATTATAACATTTGAAAATAATTTGAGGTATTGTAAAACAGTTGATAAAAAGAGAATGACTCACTTTGCAGATTTAATGGGCAGAGTTTAAGCCTACTGATTAGCCGTATAACCTAATTTAAATAACATGCACACGAACGAGGTCAGTAACTAATACAGCATTTACGATAACTCACGAGATTAAACCCTCACAACGAATGACAAAGTGCGATACTTAAACATCCATTGAATTCACGACGAATGACAAAGCATAAACCCAATGTGGGCAGCACTTAAACATCCATTTGATAGTTTCAATCGATCGGACATTGAATCGTAGTAGCGATCGGGTTAATACCCGGTATCGGAGCAGCGCCTCGATAATATTGAAAGTAATTTCGACTTTGTGCAGTGTGTATTCGTTTTAAAGAAATGGTTTCGACACCATTGAACTGCTCCTGATCCAAGCAATTTATAGCTGAAAATTGAGGTTCACGCGGCCCGCGTGAACTTCCTCTTGTTCTTTACGCGGCCCGCGAGGGCACCTAGTCTACGTATAGGTTTTCATGGTCATGCGTAGGTTTGCCAGATGGGTTATACGTGGATCCGGAATACTTATCCGGTCAACCCATGTTTGACGCGGCCCGCGTAAAGTATGCTTAACCTTTACTCGGCCCGCCTGAACCCTATAATTCTTGATTTCTTAGTTTTTTTATATGGAATAGGGTTTCAGGGGTCCGGATTCTTACTTACGGGTAAATTTAGGACAATTTTGAGAGTCCTTACATCCTCCCCACCTTATTTAAAATCTCGTCCTCGAGATTCATTGGAATAAGTGAGGATACTTTCGCTGCATTTCCGATTCCAGCTCCCAAGTGTACTCGGGTCCTCTTCTGGAATCCCACTTGACCTTGACAAGCACTAAACGCTTGTGCTTGAGAAATTTGATCTTTCGATCTTCGATTTGAAGTGGTTTTTCAACGAACTTCAATTTCTCATTTACCTCTATATCTTGGAGAGGTACTACCAAAGATTCGTCAGATAGACATTTCTTGAGGTTAGATACATGAAATACATCATGTACTCCTGCTAGCTCCTCTGGTAATTGTAAACGATAAGCAACGGGTCCTATACGTTGGATCACTGGGAATGGTCCTACGTATCTTGGACTTAGCTTTCATTTCTTTCCAAACCGGACTACTCCTTTCCAAGAAGATACTTTTAATAGTACTTTGTCTCCAACTTGAAACTCTAACGGCTTGCGTCGATTATCTGCATAGCTTTTCTGGCGATCTCGAGCCGTCTTCAATCTTTCTTTGATTTGAGTGATCTTATCGGTAGTTTCTTGCACAATCTCTGGTCCTAATAATTGACTTTCTCTTATTTCTCCCCAACAAACTGGAGTTCTGCACTTTCGTCCATACAAGGCTTCAAATGGGGCAGCTTCGATGCTTGAATGATAACTATTGTTATAGGAGAATTCAATTAAAGATAAATGGTTGTCCCAGTTTCCACCAAAATCTATCACACATGCCCTAAGCATGTCTTCCATGGTTTGGATCGTCCTTTCACTTTGTCCGTCTGTCTGAGGATGATAGGCAGTGCTTAGATTTAGTCGGGTTCCCATTGCTTCTTGGAAACTTTTCCAGAAATGGGAAGTGAAACGACTATCTCTATCCGATACAATGGAGAGTGGAACTCCATGTAAAGATACTATTTCATCCACATACAGTTTTGCCAACCTTTCCATGCTAAAGGTTTCTTTCATAGGTAGAAAGTGAGCTCATTTGGTTAATCGATCCACAACTACCCAAATCGCATCATTACCTTTTCTGGTTTTGGGTAACTTAGTAACAAAATCCATTATTATGAGTTCCCATTTCCATACAGGCATTTCTAATTGTTGTAGTAGGCCTGCGGGTTTCTGGTGTTATGCCTTAACTTGCGAACAAGTAAAATACTTTGAAACATATCTAGCTATGTCCTTTTTCATACCTATCCACCAGAAGTTATTTCTTAAATCTTGGTACATCTTGTTGTTACAAGGATGCATGGTATACCTAGATTTATGAGCTTCTTCTAAAATCTTATTTCTTAATTCACCTTGCTTAGGTACCCAAATTCGTTTCTTATGGAATCTCCAGATTCTATCACTACCTTGCTCTAAGTCTTTTATTCGTCCTTTCATTCCTTCAGCATCGTCCTTGATTGCTGTTTCTTGAACATTCTTTAATTGTTCCATTAAATCTAACTGTAGATTTAATCTAAGAGCACGAACCCGTCGTTGTTTTTCATGATACTTACGACTTAAGGCATCTGCAACTATATTTGCTTTTCCTTCGTGATATTGAATATCACAATCATAATCACTTAGGATTTCCATCCATCTCCTTTGCCTCATATTTAATTCTTTTTGCCCAAAGATATATCTTAAGCTTTTATGATATGTATAGACAGTAAACTTACTTCCGTACAGATAATGTCTCCAAATTTTAAGGGCAAAAATTATGGCTCCTAATTCTAAGTCATGAGTCGTATAGTTTTCCTCGTGCTTTTTCAATTGCCTTGATGCATATACGATTACTTTTTTGCGTTGCATTAACACACATCCTAATCCTAGCTTTGAAGCATCACAATATACTTCAAAATCTTCTGTTCCTTCTGGTAAAGCTAGAATTGGAGCATTTGTTAGCTTTTGCTTCAAAATCCTAAAGGGTTCTTCTTGTCTAGGTCCCCATTCAAACTTAACTGCTTTACAGGTTAGCTTAGTTAATGGTACAGCTATTTTGGAAAAATCCTTAATAAACCGTCTATAATATCCGGCTAATCCTATAAAACTTCTAATTTCCATTGCTGATTGCGGAACCTTCCATTTGGTGATTGCTTCTATCTTAGCAGGATCTACGTGAATGCCTTCGTGATTCACCATGTGTCCTAAAAATTGTACTTCTTGTAGCCAAAATTCACACTTCGAGAATTTGGCGTAAAGCTTCTCCTTTCTTAACAAAGTTAAGAGTACATGCAGGTGCTTACAATGTTCCTCCTGACTTTTGGAATAAATAAGTATATCATCGATGAAGACAATTACAAATTTATCCAAGTACGGTTTACAGATTCTATTCATCCTGTCCATAAATGTTGCAGGAGCATTTGTTAACCCAAAGGGCATAACTGTAAACTCGCAATGACCATACCTAGTTCTGAAAGCAGTTTTAGGTATGTCTTCTTCTTGTACCTTCAATTGATGATATCCGGAGCGTAAGTCGATCATAGAAAAGTATCTAGCCCCCTGAAGTTGATAAAAAAGATCATCAATCCTAGGTAATGGGTATCGATTCTTAATTGTAACTTTATTCAATTCTCTATAATCGATACATATTCGCCAATCAATCCCCAAATGTAACGAGAAATAAGTACCGGTTCTGGCGAAGCCAAGGTTGGTACCACTCTAGCATACTCGAAGAAAGTCGAAGTATACCCTCTAAAATCAATACCGATCATTCGATGACTCAGGAACTTATTTGCCATTTGTTCCTTTTCATACTCGGGACTACCTTAACGAGTCATAACGGGTCAAAAGCACTTAGGATCACTTTCTAATCAGAATGTTAAGTCTAATAAATCATGCCATATGAGTTCCAATACTCATTTGATTTATAGAACTTCATTCTATCCTATCCTTCGGTTTAGGACCCGATTTATTAACATAGTTATCTATATTAGGTGCCGATTGATTCCGCGATTTCTCAAGCTTTACTTGGTCTTTATTTCAAGACTATTAAGCAATCTCAAGTGAGTACATAGATCCCTCTTTTACTCTTTTCAAATATTTTGGGGTGAAACACATGTGCCTACTTGTTACTTTCATGCTTTCGTGACATTATACATGATTTGATTACATAGTACATATAGTACATGATTTCATTTGCATTTTGCTTTGTATGTTGACTTAGCCTGATTAGCACATAAATTTCAAGGATCCATTTTGCTTCATATGTTGACTTAGCATATCTAGCACCTTGATTTAATGAACACTTTACTTAGTATATGGTTTACAAAGACACGTTACATGACATTGCTTACATTGATTATGACATTTTGATATGTTGAACATAAATACATTCATAAACATTATTCCACCGACCAATAGTATTTCATGGTACCATAGGTTTCATAACCTCATTCCCGCTTCCTAGTTTGTTTGGAAGTATCCATTCAGGGAATGACAGAACCCGATGAACATTTGATAAACCTTTTTCCTTATAAGGGTTTATCCGACAAATGATAAGGCTTGAATGTATCCAAATAACAAACTACATATAAATGTTCGTATCAATTAAAGCATTGGTTTTCAAAACACAACTTTTGATTTAAACTTTCGTTTATTCAAAGACTTTGTTTTGTACACGACATTTGATTGTACAAGACATTTGATTATACATGACATTCGATTATACATGACATTTGATTATACAAGACATTTGATTATACATGACATTCGATTATACATGACATTGGATTATACATGACATTTGATTATACAAGACATGGTTTATACATTGACATCACATGACATTTGATATTGGTTTAAACAAGACATATTCAATGGTTTATTTGTAAGTGATTTAAATAACGAGACGTATGGAATATGATGAAAGCATAGTGGATACACCGCTGGTACTTCCTATATATAAGTGCCTTCATCATATTACATGTCGTGGCATTATCTAAACTACTTTGACAAAAAAAAAGACATGACATTTTTATACAAAACAAGACATCTTTTACACAAGACATGATATTTATTTTCAAGACATAACATACTTTACACAATTCATTTTCATTTGGTTATTTACTTAACCATTCATTATTTCTTTTATATCATATGATTTCGTTTTGATTTTCACATGATTTTATAAAAGAAAACATTTTACAAGGTTCATGACTACTTTTCATTAAACATTTCTTTTAATCTTTAAGTCATGAATCCTCATCAACAAAACCTATGTATCTCACAGGCATTTTTATGCTGACATACCTATTTTCACATGTGTTTCAGGAGATAATGTTTGATGTTGATGCATGCTACACTTAGGCGGACATGGGCTTTAGTGACTAAAATCAAGCAAGACACTTAATTAAATGTTATGTTTCTGTTAAATTTCCAGACAATGTAAACTTTTGAATCAATAATACAAACTTTAATTACCATTGTTGTTGAAACAATAGTTCTGTTACTCCACTCCCCGACGTTTTCCGCCGCGGTTTGTTGTTTTACGCGGTCGGGGTGTGACAGAAAGATTGGTATCAGAGCCAATGGTTATAGGGAATTATGTTATTAGTAATGCTTTGACCTAGACTAAAACTTTTCTAGGACCCTAACACAAGTTATCTTGTGTTTAGATCTTAAAACAATATCATCACCTATCCTTAGGTGATTACCAAAACAAGAACAAAAATTACGAATCCGTTTTTGAAAACCAATCATCTCTTCTTGGATGAATTATTATAAGGTTTTGAACCTTCAAAGTTTTCAAAATCTCATCAAAGTTTGGGTCTAAATAATGTGAACACATGCAATCTGGAAGGGTGGATGCCTGTACCTCGAGTTTTCTGTCTAAGGCTAGAGTGTTCGTACAAATCCACATAATCGAACCAATCACTCTTAGCTGGGAACTCTTGGGGTGAGTGTCCACTTATAGGCTAAAGCATGTCTTCGCGATACATTAGAATGACCCATTTACTTTGATTAGTCACAGTGTCATTTGTTTGTTTTAGGTAACGAACAAATGATCACAATCTTCATGCTTTGTCGATATTCTTTTAAGCATTCAATTTTTACTATCCGATATCATCTCACTCGTTTCCTTTTCTTGTTTCCTTGCTCTTTTAGAATATGTCTCCTCGACGTGATGCACAACCTCAAACTAACGCCGAACTCGCAGCTATTATCACTCAGCAAATCGCTGCTGTACTCCCAAACCTGATAACCCAAGTAAACCAAGCGAACAACAATAACAACAATGCTCCGTGCAACTATAAGACATTCAATTCAGCTAAGCCACTCACATTTACTGGGTCTGAAGGGGCCACTGGGCTCCTACAATGGTTTGAGAGTCTCGAAAGCACATTTCGTCATGTACAATGTCCAAACGAGCGAAAGGTTGAGTTTGCATCGAGCGTATTCCAGAAAAGAGCACTTACAAGGTGGAACGGTGTAATGAGAGATAAGGGTGCCGATGCGGCACTGGCTCAAACCTGGGAAGAGCTTCGAGCTCTAACGATGAAGGAATTATGTCCTCGTCATGAAATCAGGGCATTGGAAAGAGAATTCGACGATCTTAAGCAAGATAGCAGTGAACACCGAGCCTACACGGACCGATATGGGGAGCTAAGTCTGTTATGCCTGACCATGGTTACGCCTTTGGATAAGGCAATAGAAAAGTATATTGATGGCCTCCTTGACTCAATACAAGACATTGTTACTGGTAGCAACCCTACTACAGTTAGACAAGCCATTGAGCTATCTGCTACCCTGACTGAATCTCAGATCAGGAAGGGTAAACTTTTCCGAAAAGGCGACAAGAAACCAACTGCTGACGCTAAACCAAAGGGAAAGCAAACTGAATCCTCCAAGAAGTCAAAGAAGCGTAAGACTTCTCAGAACTTCGCCGTGGTTGCTCAAAACAATCCAGCTATCCCTAACCAACCAGCTCAACCCCCTGCTAAGAAGCCATACAACGGAACTGCACCTTTGTGCAACCAATGTAACCTTCATCATCATGCTAGTGTGAAATGCCGCAAATGCCTAAATTGTGGACTTACTGGTCATACAACTAGGGTTTGTCGAGCTGCAGCTGCACAATATCAAGCTGATAACAATCCCGCTCAAGCTCGTTTTCCACCAGGTTCTTGCTACAACTGTGGCGAGATGGGCCATTTCCGAAACAATTGCCCAAAGCTTGCTAATGCAAATCCAGCACGTGGATGAGCATTCGACTGACTGGAAGACAATGCTGTTTTGAAACAATCGAACTTTATGTATTATTTTCTCTTGTTAGCCAAGTCTATGAAACAGTTATTTTTGTTTTATAAATAAATCTTTATTTACATTACGATGTACAAGTATGGTTATATGTATGAACAACTTATCCCCTACAATACCGACGATCAAGGAACCGTGTTCCTTGCAAAACAAACTACTCTCATAGTTCTTCCATTCTTGTGATCGCTCGTGGTCTCTATAAAAATCCTAAGTACTCGTTTCTTCTACAAAACAAAGTACAAGGTACAAGTTACAACTCTGGACGAATACCCAAAGTACCACTTTAAATCCTTAATTGGATACCCAAGGGTACTTCTGTAGGATCCTTCAAATTGATCTTACACAATATACACATCAAGTCTCTCTGATTTCATGATATTTTTACACATCATGTGATTTCAAAAGATTATGCATGTTTTCAAAAATCTCATGCATGTTTTCAAAATCATCTCACACGGTTTTAAAACATTTCATAAAAATGTTTACCTAAAATACCTAGTACAGAGTTCCTAAACTTTCTCCTCTACACGAATTCCAAATCCTTATAGGATCTTCTTCATAGTTAGATCCTTGTGGATGTTTAAAGCGCAAAATCAAACTCCTTAATTGGATTCTTTGTGTGCTTTAATACGAATGTTACGATTCTTTGTGAACGAAACTGAATCCTTATAAGATCATCCTATCTTTGTAGATAGAATTTTTGGGGATGTTTGAAGTGCTAGTTGAAGTCCATTGACTGGATTCCTGGTGTACTTTGAATGCCCATGTACAAACCAACGACAAGTTAATAACAAGCTAATAACAAATTAATAACCAAGTGAACAATTGTGTGACTATTATGTGCTTACGTGTTATGTGTTCGACCGATTATATCCCCTACACATTATAAAATGAACTGTGTGGACTGTGCAAGGAATTACGTAATTATGGATGCATATATAATTATGGAATTCAGTGCACAGAAACCACAACAAGTTTTGACATGTATCAACCTAAGCAAGAAACAAAAGTAAACTATATTCATTTCCATTTCTGATGAAGTACCCGCTGAGGAAAAATGAACTGGCTATTCATTTTTCGCTTCTGAAAGAAATACCCGCTGAGGGAAATGGATAATCTATTCATGAACCGTGTTCATTTTCGTTTCTTATGAAGTACCCACAGAGGAAAATGAATTATCCATTCATTTTCGCTCCTGAGAAACATCCACTGAGGAAAATGAACAAATTCATTTTCGTTTCTGATAAAGTAACCACTGAGGAAAAATGAATTATCCATTCATTTTCGCTTCTAAAGAAATATCCACTGAGGAAGATGAATAAATCCATTCCACTTCTGATGAAGTATCCACTGAGGAAAATGAATTATCTATTCATTTTCACTTCTAAAGAAAAATCCACTGGGGAATGAATAATCCTGCATTAATTTTGTCATTTTCATTTCTAATGAAGTATCCACTGAGGAAAATGAATTATCCATTCATTTTCACTTCTAAAGAAATATCCACTGAGGAAGATGAATAAATCCATTCCACTTCTGATGAAGTATCCACTGAGGAAAATGAATTATCCATTCATTTTCACTTCTAAAGAAATATCCACTGAGGAAGATGAATAAATCCATTCCACTTCTGATGAACTATCCACTGAGAAAAATGAATTATCCATTCATTTTCACTTCTAAAGAAAAATCCACTGGGGAATGACTAATCCTGTATCGAATCCTTCATTTCCACTTCTGATGAAGTACCCATTGAGGAAAATGAATTATCCATTCATTTTCGCCTCTGAAGAAATATCCATCAGGGAAATGAATAATCTATTCAAAAATCTTTCATTTCTACTTCTGACGAAGTATCCATTGAGGAAAATGAATTATCCATTCATTTTTGCTTCTGAAGAATACCCACTGGGGAAATGAAACACAAATCCTTATAGAATTTTCCTATCTTAATAGTTAGATTCATAAAGGGACATTTGAAGTATTACTTTTAATCCTTGATTGGATTTCTAAGAATGCTTTACAAGACACAGAAACAATGTCCTTACAAGATCTTCTATGTTAATAGTTAGACACTTAAAGGATACTCACAATACTATTGGTTGATTTGGTTTTACCACTAATCAATTCCTCATTCTCACTTCCTACATTGATCAAGGAAGTATCTGTTAGGGAATGATAAAGTTATGCCTTACGTGGACATCCTTGATGAGTTATTCTATACAAATAGATGAAACTCTAGATTCCGTACAAGACATTTGCTTGACACAACTTATACAAACAAGCTCCTACGAATAAATTTTGGGACGAAATTTCCTAAAGTAGGGGAGACTGTGACATCTGTACCTCTACAACCATCGTACAAATACGAAACCAATGAAATCTTGTGATTCATTCTTGGGATTTGTACAAATACTTGTAACAATTGCACATATCAATTCTTGTTCAATTTCAAGCTTTAAATCGCTTTCTGGAAAGTTATACCCAAACTGATGCGTAAACGTAATCAGTTTACCGCAACGTACACTCCGGAACAGTGAAATAAGCTTAACATACCTTAAATAACATTTACATAACTTAGAAATAAGTTTTGAAGGGTTTGGTATGGCAAAAACAAGTTTATTCAATCGCAGGGACTATTTACGTCAAACTGCAAAAATCTGTCGTTTCGTACGCTCTGGAACATGATCATAAGATAAACATACCATAAATAACCTTAACATAGCTTAGAAATAAGCTTTGAGGGGTTCGGTGTGCGAAAATATGCTTATTTGATCATAAGGACTAAAAGCGTCGAAAACTGCGTAAGTTTGCATAAATGCGCATATCTTACGTTCAGACCACATCTGGACATCCAAAAAATTTTTTAATCATTAAAATATTTTATTTTAGTGATAGGAATGCCGAAACTTTATTCGCTTCGCAATTTGGATCGTTTTCGCGTCCGTTACGATTTCCATCGTAATTAACCGAAAAACGCAACCGTACAGCCAAACGAACCAACACCCATGATGTTTCCAAGCATATTTCAAGTCCCCTATGCTTTAACACCCTTATAAAGCCTTAAAATTGGGTTAACAGTGGTTAAACGCGTCGAAAAACAAGTTTGGAGGTTTCAGGGACCTGTTTTGCAATTTCTGTAAAACTAGGGCTAGACGTTACGCGTAGCCTATAGGGGTTACCCTACGCGTAACGCCAAGCCCCTGTTTTGACAGATTCGTGTGCTGGCACTTGACAGCTCATTTTTTTTACACCTTTTCGCGAATTTGACACATTTCAGTGATTTTTACACGTCCAAGGACACTTGTAATGATCCAAAAACATGCCCTAACACTTGTGATGATCCCCTTGATCATCCACAACTATAAATAGGTCCATGATCCTCACTTCCAACTTGCTCATTCTCATTTTCTCATCTCTTGAACTCTAAGTGGAGGCTACCATCTCTTGGATGCCTCCTACCTGAGTTTTCTGGTCTTCTTGGAGCTCTTGGGTGTTCTTCAACACAAGTAAGTGCTCTATCCTATTCTTGTTCATTTCTTTTAGCTATTTTGAGCTAAAAGTCAAACAGTTTGACTTTCTATTTAACTTTCAGTTCTGACCATGAATTGGTCAAAGCAAAGTTTAATTGAACCTTGCAACGTGATCGTAATCACGATGGTTATGATCCTTAGCGATCATGCCTACTGTTACTCCACTCCCCGACGTTTTCCGCAACAGTTTGTTGTTTTACGCGGTCGGGGTGTGACACGTTACACAGACCATGTGATGGATCGATATTCCGCAACAATATTATAGGGCAACCGATTTTTAAACGAAGTCTATGAGGCGGCAAACCACTAACAATTAGTGAGTTTAAGAACTCGACCGGATAGAAGTTGTGGCGATCGTCTTCGACTTCATCGAAACTATAGTAAACCATTTCATCCCCTTGAAACATGTGAATCATTTGATCATTGATCTCGTCAACACTGTCATTTTTAGTGGACAATATTGCTCTAGAGATTATGTAATCAGAAGAATATACATTGCTTTGAATTGACGGAAAGACTGCATTGATCAATTCTTTTATAGAGTTTTTTGGATTACTGAAAGGAATTGTCATGTCGTCTGGTATGCGGATATAGTGTAACACCCCGAAAATTCACGTCCTATAATGTAATGACACGTGTCATAAGTTTGAACGTACGAAAGAATGTTCTGAAAGGACTAAAGTTGACAAACGTGAAAAGTATATGAAAATACGAGTTCTAAATGTCAACAGTGAATAAATATATGGTACATTAACCCTACATAAAGCTCATACCTTCAAACGAATAAATCATGGATCATACGAAGCTAAAAGTGAGAGATTACAAACTACAGGGGTTAAATGTGTCAACATGTTTAAAGTATACCTCTGAGTGATCATTTAGCAAACCCAAAGCTTTGTAACGATTAATTATACTCACAATAATAAATTTGTAAAATATCTCAAGGTTTCGTTAACGTATGAGAAAATTATGACAATATTCGTATTCGAGGGGTTAATGGCGTCGAGTTTGATAATTAAGGCGTTTCAAGTAACCGCAAGGTCCTTAGCTTATGGTCCGTAAGAACTTGCCAGAAACAGAAAATTGACAGCAGCCTGTTTTTCGCAATTATGACCATTATAAGTCATGAAATTTCATGAAACTTTGCAAAAACATAAACCCTTATATACTTAACATTTTCACTACAATTTAAGATCTTGGAAATTTCTAACATTTGATAACTCAAAGGACATCCACACAAACTCTTATGGCCGAAAATTAAAGGGGTCCCACATACAAATATATTTTGCTAAATATCTAGATATTTATTAGAAATATGTGGTTGAAAATTGTTGGAAAATTATAACATGTTATTTCATTAGTTTACTAGCATTTCATCCATCATTTACACCATAATTACACACACATAAAGAAAAGCTCTCAACATCTTCATCATCCACCAAGAACACCAAGAACATCATAAAAACCCTTTCAAAGTTTATTACATATTTATGGAGCTTAAGGTGATCTAAAGCTTTTGCAAGTTAAAGGAAGTGTATTCATCCATTCAAGAGCCTTATATCATCAAGATCATCATCTTCTTATCATCACTTAGATCATCCCTAGCCACTAGTGTTAGAAGTGAGCTTCTAAATCTCTTATTTTCATAATTATTTATTGTTATAATCATACATAATAAACATAAAAATACAAAGAAGCAAAATAATAATCATGATACATATATGTTTGTTTATGTTGTGATCTAAGACTAGTTATGTGCATATATGATCTTGATATGATGATTATGATATGAATAACTTGTTAAATGATGGTTTAAAAGTATGATTTAGCAAGTATTCATGAATATGTTAAAAGGGTTTTTAATAAATATAAAAGTTACATGGATGATCATAAGTTATGGTGTAGTTAGTATATTAAAGGTTTTTCATTAGAAACAATATTTTTACAAGATTATAGAAAGTAACATACAACTTGTGATTTTTATAAAAGTTGTTAAAACTAGAAGTAAACTTGGTTTTTGAGCTAATTAACATATGAAAGGATCATACCAAAAACCCTACATGATTTAGTGATCATCTTGATGAGATTATGTTATAAATCTCATATGTTATTATTAAAGATGTCATGAGTAAATTGATGATAAACTTGAAAAGAAAATGAAATGTTTATCTAAATATGGCAAAGTACATAATACAAAGGTTATATGTCAAAATTTTATTAAAAATCATATGTTATAAGAACTACTATTTTGACAAGATCTTTATAAGAATAAAAAGATTTTTAAAGAGTAGTTTTTATAAAAAAAAAACAAAGCTAGTTATAAATATATATTTTTGAGAAAATATATATTTAGTGATTTAACAACTTATGTGCTATGTGTTTATTTGGTGTATTAGTTATATTTATCAAAACTAGAAACTTGAATATAATGATACAAATAAACACAAGGTATATTACAATCAAAGTCTTACAAGAATACATATATTTACACCTTAAACTTCATCTTCTGGCCATCTTGGAAGCATTGAAGCCTTCTCTAGCCATCCATAATCGAGCTTAGGACTTGGACTATTGTACCCTCCCAGATAATCGGACTTGAGTCAATAAAAATTAGACTTGCGGCTCTTTGCCAAATATAGCCTTATTGATTGGAAGCTAGCGAAGGTAAATACTCTTAACCTATTTTCCCAATACGGGCTTGAAATACGGTATAATGATACCGTAAATACTCTTAACTTATTTTCCCTATACGGGCTTGGGATACGGTATAATAATACCGCTTGGTCGGGTATTGAATATTTAATCTTAATGAAGGTTAAATTATTGAGGTAACCCGGTTTAATCTGTATTGTTTGAAATAAAAGCCTTTAGGGGTTAATGACCATGTCCCGGATATCCTTGACATCATTGTATTATAAAATGGCCACGTCTTAGGTACGGGGTGTAGGCATACACCTGACAGTTACTAAGTAATAACGGTATCTCACTCTCTTGTGGGCCTATACTTGTGGCGTGTCTGTTAATCTTGACTCGGTTTCTACATCGGGCCCTGAACGTACAACGAACATGTAAATCTGTATACAAGGTTATAAATATAATTGTTCCAAGTGTAAAAAGGTTAATTTTGCCTCTGTGCATTTTAATCAAAGTGTCAATATATTTTGTGCCATGTGCATCCAAACCAATTTTTTTATAAACTCTTTTCAAATGAGTCGGTTGAGTGTATTTACCAGTGAAAACTGACGTATTTTCCAAAAGGGTTAAGTGACAGGTACTGAACGTAATTGGCTGGAAGCTCAGGGCGCTAATAAGGAAATCTTGCAAGTTCTAGGCGTCTAAAGTCCGTTGAACAAATGATATGTTTTAAGATCCGCCTGTGGATCCTTTACTTTCCGTTGTAATACTGGATATTACTTTATATTCGGATTGTAATAATATTTATCTTTTGCTTCCGCTGTGCATTTATATATTGTGTTGTTTGACTATTATGTTGCCAACCACGTCACGATACTCCCCACCGGGCCCACCGGTGACACGTGGAAAAATCGGGGTGTGACAGGTTGGTATCAGAGCCAACACTGAGTGAATTAAACACTAGCCTTTTGTGTTTAATCTCAGTTACACAATTGCACAATCTAAACTTCTGAGTCTAGACTTAACATAGGATCATTCTCAATCCTAATCTGAAAATTTTGCTTCCAAAATTTTTATTGGATACGTCGCCAAGCAAAGAAGCTGTAATAAGAATTCTCCACATCTGGAGCCTTGAAATGCCGAGCTTTGTACCGCGACCAGGATGAAACGTGCAACCACGGAGAAAGCATTCAGGAATTGAATGAAGAAGAAACTCCTTTTGCTGAAGAATGTTTCCGTATAGAGTCCTTATAAGGACATATTTATCATTCAGTCCCTCCGAGGACGACATTATTCTTTTGAAGTCCCATTTAGGGCAACCCTATACTTGTTTAAATTTTAAAGGAACAATTATATTTAAATATCATTCCTATATTATAAGATCTACCATTATGATAAGATGGCAAAATCTAAAAAGGACAAAACCTAGCTTCGGGTCATATTAAGACCGGCCAAGATGGCAGTTCCTCAATGTAGATTCAAATCCCTATTTAACAGTTCAATTTAGAAAATTTTCTGCGTTAAATATTAATAAGAATCTTAAGAGTGAAACCTAGCCTTCGGGTCAATTATAAGACCGGGCCAAGATGGTAAGACCTGTTTAAAAGATTCAATTCCCTGTTAACATCTTAAAACATGTTAACACTCCTGGCAGATGTGATTCATTTAAAATCACACACGTCATTTTTATATAGGATTCTTCAAAAGATCCCTAACCCAGTTTAATGATCCCTGAATCCTGGGTTTACGTCATCAATTAAGATGATCATATTTTAACCATACGTGGTAATATAGTGCCTACGGGCCTTGCTCATTTCTACATGAGCCAAAATACAGTGGTAGCTATGACTCCCTGTCAGATAAAGGTAATGAACTAGGTTCAAACCTCAACTGCTTTGATTCTCCGAAATCATACCTTATAATTTAAAAGTGTCCATGTGACTAGGCCTTTGTGCCACCTTACTATCCGTAATGTTGTATAACTAGGATAAATCATAATGCCTCGATTCTCTGAAATCATGGCTTATAAATAAAACTTGTCTACGTGACTAGGCCATTTGTGCTATTATTAACTTATGAGTTAGGATTTGTGATAAAAAAAAAATCCTGAATAAAATAAATATCCTTCCTTCCCGGCCAGTATGCATTTTAAAAAGAATCTTAAAGGTGAAACCTAGCCTACGCGGCCAAGATGGTAAAACCTACTCAAGGGATTCAGATCCTTGTTAACACGTAGGAACGTGTTAGCACTCTTGACAAATGTGATTCGAGAAAATCACAACAGTCATCCTTATAAAGGAATCTTTCCGAAAATCTAAGAGCACTCTTTCTTTGCATAGAGTACGACAACGTATATTATTTTAATTATTTTCTCTTTGTTTTCTGTCGCCTGCGAATGCCAAACTATGTTTGATAAAAGCGTCATATGAGGATTGGCGTATCCTAGAGTGTCCCATAGATTATTTCCATGTCTGATCAGCATGGAGGTTTAATGCATGGAACCCCTGAGATATCCCAATGGTCATATTGTACTAAAGTCAACTAATGGTATTCAAAGAAGATATCCAGAATAGAAGTGTCCAAATACATATTCCCTGGTAAGGAAATATGTGGACTCATAACATAAATGGGTCACTTATTAGACACAAGCGTTGTTGAGTGAACTGGAGCCTGAGAATTTGAATCTCTGTAACCTTCTTGTACCTTGATTATCTCCTCCTAAGATTACCCTGTTTACCCCTGGGAGACAGGTAGAGTTAAGTTTAATATCCCATTTAGGGCTGTATCATTATGAAATCTCCAAGACAGCTAGTACCATTATTGGCAGAACCGAAAACCTGATTAAGTAAATTTTGAGATAGGAAATTCATATAGCCTAACTCGATATTCTGAGAGTTTGATGTTGTTGGATAAGAAAGACGGTTCGTTTTGCTTATGCACTCATTACCGCAACCCTAATTAGACAACGATTAAGAATCGCCATCAACTACCCAGGATCGTCGATTTGTTCGACTGACTGTAAAGATTAGCCATTCCTTAAATTAGTTAAGCAATGGTTGGATGACCATCTCACCTTAAGATAATCTTTTATATAATAGTTGATATATAAGAATTAAGGCTGCTCCTTTGGAGACCTAGTATAGATGGAAAGTTAAACATCTATTGTTGGGACAATAGATTGGTAAGTCCAATATACAGAATCTGAAAGTTGCATTGGAAACAACAAATAAGATCATACAAATCCCTAATTTTCTGTAAGTTGCCATTATTAGGCAGAGAATACTTCCTTTTTCAGTAAATCTCGGGCCGAGATTTCTTTTAAGGGGGTGAGGATGTAACACCCCGAAAATTCACGTCCTATAATGTAATGACACGTGTCATAAGTTTGAACGTACGAAAGAATGTTCTGAAAGGACTAAAGTTGACAAACGTGAAAAGTATATGAAAATACGAGTTCTAAATGTCAACAGTGAATAAATATATGGTACATTAACCCTACATAAAGCTCATACCTTCAAACGAATAAATCATGGATCATACGAAGCTAAAAGTGAGAGATTACAAACTACAGGGGTTAAATGTGTCAACATGTTTAAAGTATACCTCTGAGTGATCATTTAGCAAACCCAAAGCTTTGTAACGATTAATTATACTCACAATAATAAATTTGTAAAATATCTCAAGGTTTCGTTAACGTATGAGAAAATTATGACAATATTCGTATTCGAGGGGTTAATGGCGTCGAGTTTGATAATTAAGGCGTTTCAAGTAACCGCAAGGTCCTTAGCTTATGGTCCGTAAGAACTTGCCAGAAACAGAAAATTGACAGCAGCCTGTTTTTCGCAATTATGACCATTATAAGTCATGAAATTTCATGAAACTTTGCAAAAACATAAACCCTTATATACTTAACATTTTCACTACAATTTAAGATCTTGGAAATTTCTAACATTTGATAACTCAAAGGACATCCACACAAACTCTTATGGCCGAAAATTAAAGGGGTCCCACATACAAATATATTTTGCTAAATATCTAGATATTTATTAGAAATATGTGGTTGAAAATTGTTGGAAAATTATAACATGTTATTTCATTAGTTTACTAGCATTTCATCCATCATTTACACCATAATTACACACACATAAAGAAAAGCTCTCAACATCTTCATCATCCACCAAGAACA
Organism: Helianthus tuberosus; assembly: GCA_030545235.1. NCBI lineage: Eukaryota > Viridiplantae > Streptophyta > Magnoliopsida > Asterales > Asteraceae > Helianthus > Helianthus tuberosus. The sequence continues at coordinate 193,932,141 of CM060402.1, forward strand.
CCAAGAACATCATAAAAACCCTTTCAAAGTTTATTACATATTTATGGAGCTTAAGGTGATCTAAAGCTTTTGCAAGTTAAAGGAAGTGTATTCATCCATTCAAGAGCCTTATATCATCAAGATCATCATCTTCTTATCATCACTTAGATCATCCCTAGCCACTAGTGTTAGAAGTGAGCTTCTAAATCTCTTATTTTCATAATTATTTATTGTTATAATCATACATAATAAACATAAAAATACAAAGAAGCAAAATAATAATCATGATACATATATGTTTGTTTATGTTGTGATCTAAGACTAGTTATGTGCATATATGATCTTGATATGATGATTATGATATGAATAACTTGTTAAATGATGGTTTAAAAGTATGATTTAGCAAGTATTCATGAATATGTTAAAAGGGTTTTTAATAAATATAAAAGTTACATGGATGATCATAAGTTATGGTGTAGTTAGTATATTAAAGGTTTTTCATTAGAAACAATATTTTTACAAGATTATAGAAAGTAACATACAACTTGTGATTTTTATAAAAGTTGTTAAAACTAGAAGTAAACTTGGTTTTTGAGCTAATTAACATATGAAAGGATCATACCAAAAACCCTACATGATTTAGTGATCATCTTGATGAGATTATGTTATAAATCTCATATGTTATTATTAAAGATGTCATGAGTAAATTGATGATAAACTTGAAAAGAAAATGAAATGTTTATCTAAATATGGCAAAGTACATAATACAAAGGTTATATGTCAAAATTTTATTAAAAATCATATGTTATAAGAACTACTATTTTGACAAGATCTTTATAAGAATAAAAAGATTTTTAAAGAGTAGTTTTTATAAAAAAAAAACAAAGCTAGTTATAAATATATATTTTTGAGAAAATATATATTTAGTGATTTAACAACTTATGTGCTATGTGTTTATTTGGTGTATTAGTTATATTTATCAAAACTAGAAACTTGAATATAATGATACAAATAAACACAAGGTATATTACAATCAAAGTCTTACAAGAATACATATATTTACACCTTAAACTTCATCTTCTGGCCATCTTGGAAGCATTGAAGCCTTCTCTAGCCATCCATAATCGAGCTTAGGACTTGGACTATTGTACCCTCCCAGATAATCGGACTTGAGTCAATAAAAATTAGACTTGCGGCTCTTTGCCAAATATAGCCTTATTGATTGGAAGCTAGCGAAGGTAAATACTCTTAACCTATTTTCCCAATACGGGCTTGAAATACGGTATAATGATACCGTAAATACTCTTAACTTATTTTCCCTATACGGGCTTGGGATACGGTATAATAATACCGCTTGGTCGGGTATTGAATATTTAATCTTAATGAAGGTTAAATTATTGAGGTAACCCGGTTTAATCTGTATTGTTTGAAATAAAAGCCTTTAGGGGTTAATGACCATGTCCCGGATATCCTTGACATCATTGTATTATAAAATGGCCACGTCTTAGGTACGGGGTGTAGGCATACACCTGACAGTTACTAAGTAATAACGGTATCTCACTCTCTTGTGGGCCTATACTTGTGGCGTGTCTGTTAATCTTGACTCGGTTTCTACATCGGGCCCTGAACGTACAACGAACATGTAAATCTGTATACAAGGTTATAAATATAATTGTTCCAAGTGTAAAAAGGTTAATTTTGCCTCTGTGCATTTTAATCAAAGTGTCAATATATTTTGTGCCATGTGCATCCAAACCAATTTTTTTATAAACTCTTTTCAAATGAGTCGGTTGAGTGTATTTACCAGTGAAAACTGACGTATTTTCCAAAAGGGTTAAGTGACAGGTACTGAACGTAATTGGCTGGAAGCTCAGGGCGCTAATAAGGAAATCTTGCAAGTTCTAGGCGTCTAAAGTCCGTTGAACAAATGATATGTTTTAAGATCCGCCTGTGGATCCTTTACTTTCCGTTGTAATACTGGATATTACTTTATATTCGGATTGTAATAATATTTATCTTTTGCTTCCGCTGTGCATTTATATATTGTGTTGTTTGACTATTATGTTGCCAACCACGTCACGATACTCCCCACCGGGCCCACCGGTGACACGTGGAAAAATCGGGGTGTGACATATAGCTTCCTTCGATCGATTCTTCAGACCCATCACCGACTCTTAAAAGAAAATCAGAATACCATGGATCATTTAGCGCTCTCGTGTTTATCGTCAACCGCATCTTTTTAGTTAAACACCAAAGAGGAGACATCCGCAGGCTGGAGTCTACAATTTGTGCTCTAGTTCCACGTTTAATATCCGGCAACACTTGTCTAAAATCTCCCCCCATAACCATTATCTTTCCACCAAATGGGAGCCTAACACCTATAATGTCTTGCAATGTTCGATCAACTGCCTCTATCGCCTGACGTTTCGCCATCGATGCCTCATCCCATATAATTAACTTGGAGGACCTAATTAGTTGACTTATAATTCTTAAATTTTGGGACATAGTTTACTATTTATCTACTAAATATCATAAATTAGTATTAAATAATTCCTAAAATTTTGGGATATAGTTTACTATCTATCTACTAATATCGTAAATTAGTATTAAATAATTACTAAAATTTTGGAACATAGTTTATCTTCTATCTACTAAATATCAAAGTTTTGTTTTGTTATAAAAATTAATAATAAATAAAGTATAGAAAAACTGTTTTAAACATGTAAAGATTCGTTTGTTAATAAAAAATACTAAACAAATGACAAAAAATAAAAGATAAGTTGTTATCGTTATAAAGTAAGTTTATTTTGTTGATGAAATGATAAAGTTTATAATTTTATTATTTAAAGTCCATAACTTTTTTAAATATCCACATCATACTCATCCAATAAACTTTAATTTTAAAATTTTCGTTTTTGAAAGAGTAAAAAGTAAAAAATAGTAGGTGACTTGTAGGTACGTTTTAAACACCTTTAACTAATGTTAAATTTCATTTTTATAAATATTTAAAAAATCATATTTTTATAAAACAATTTTTATAAAAAAAAATAGGATGTAAAATTTTATATCTTTATTAACTTTATCTTTTTTATTTAAGAAATAAAAATTATTCGAAAAATCTATAATATTATATAATTATTTTTTCATATCTCATGTCGTCCAACAGTTTTTTTTATAGAAGGCACTAATGGATATATACGAAATCCTCGTGGAACATGACTGTTAAATTGAATAAGTTTAGTGAGCTTTGTAAATACAATCTTGAATTTACTCCAAACCAAGAGGTAGTTTTCATGTTTTGGCCATTCTTGGTAATCGAATTTATCTCTTTGGAAATGATCAAGTACGAACATGTAAATTATATAATACGAACATGATTATAAGTACTAAAGTATATTAGTTCAATCGAGATGTAAATTATAAGTGCAATAAAATAACACAAAACATAAACTTCAAATATAAAATAAACTTTATTATTCAAGGGATAGTCTATATCAAACAAAAACAACTGAAAATGAAAAAAAACATAAAAACACTTGATATATTTCATCTAATTTCTCTTCTTTTTTTGATCCGTTTTTCTTGTTTGTGCTCGAATCAGCAGTATCATCTAATTTATCTTCTTTCTCATCGTCCTCAGAATCATCTAAATTTATAACCTCGACCCATTTCCATTCAGAGAGTCTCTTAGATCTTTTCTTTTGATTCTCATACTTCCGATCCTTAAAAAACAAAAATTTAATAAAAAAGTTAAAAAATGATTAAATAAATTAAAAAAAAGAACAAATATTGAATAAAATTTTTTTAAAAAGATTAAATAAATTTTAAAATTACTTCTTCACTAAATTGACGTTGAAGATTAGACATGTATGGACTGAACATTGCACCATAAGAAATAATTTCAACACTATTATCACCATCATCCTACAATAAAACACCAAATAATAACATAACGAACTTGTTAATATGAAAGATTATAAGCGAAAATATTACTTAAAAACTAACAAAAGCTTGTTCGACAACTGGGGTGTTTAAATTGGTGTGTTGAATCTGAAAAATTAAATAAGTTAGTATTCACATAAAAGTAAATAAAAGAAAACAATTATTCATTTTTGCGATATAACAAAACTTATCATAGAACCGACCTTAGATTTTTCAATATCGCATGCTTGTTTTTTCGCATCAAGTGAATTCAGAACTGGCTCCATATTTTAAATCTGTTTAGCAATAGAAATGTAGGATTGTGAGTGTTTGCTTTGTATTTATAGTAGTCCATTGGGGTTTAGTTTTAGATTGGTCATCCATTTATTTAGGAAGTTTGTTGTGAGTTTTAAGGGTGAACGGGGCGCCCTCGGGGTGGCCTGCGGTGAGTGAGTTCCCCGCTCGGGAACACTGCCGCCGACCCCTCGGGGAGGCTAAGCGGGGTGTGGTCTGCGGCATTGATTCACCGCACAAGTTTTCAAACTTTTTGATTTTTTGAACGTTTGGCAACGGCTATATGTTAAAAAAAATCCAATTTTAACCTATAAATACCCCATTAAATCTAATTTTTTACCACACAAATTTTCAATCTTATTCCTCTAAAATTCTTTTAAATACAACACAAAGCCAAACCGAGCAATGGAGAACCAACCCCGCGAAGCCAAGAAAAAGTCCGTCGGCTCTAACACTAAGGGACGCGGCTCGCAACCGTCTCGTGATGGTTCGAGCGGTGCAAGTGCACAACCACAACCACAACCACAACCACAACCACCTTTCGGATATACTACACAACCCCCGTTTTTTTACCCACAACCTTCACACCCCTCCTTTTACAACACCCAACCACAACCCCTTTCGGCTATTTCCAAAATTTGTTATCAATGGATCCTCAAGCCCCCGCCTTCGACCCGTTTGGTTTTCGTTCCCCACAAGTCCCATCTCCACGAGAAAATGTTGAACATCCTCTACCTATTTACGAGGATGAGGACGAGGAAGTAGTGACCGAAACTCAAAATTTGGGCGACTGTGAAGATGACACCGGCGACGATCAAGATAATGTGAATGAAGACGCCGGGCAACGAAGAAGATGACGCTCGGGGTAAAAAGGAAAAAATGGAGCGCCAATCTTGGTCAAAATACCAAGAAGAGGCGTTGGCGAAGGCGTGGGTACATTGCTCTACCGACAAAAAGAAGGGCAATCAACAAACCCGCGACGGTTTTTGGCGTAGGATTTTAGATCATTATAACGCCACCGTTGGTGGAAGTAACCGGACCGTGCATCAAGTACGGTCTAAATGGCTACCGATGATGACGGAAATAAACCATTTCAACGGCCTATACCAAGCGGTAAAAATTATATTTTTTAACGTTGTATATTTTTTAAATTTGTTTACTAAGTTCATATGTTTTTAACACTTGTTATTTTATAATATGTAGGATCGCACAGGAGATAGCGGGTGTAACGATCTCAACGTGATGAAAATCGCTTTAAAGGATTTTCAAAATAAATATCCGAGCGGTTTTCAACATGTCGAGGCATGGGAGGTCGTTCGAAAACACGACAAATGGGCCCAACTCCCATTGTTGGGTGAGGAAGGGGGAGGTTCGGCACAAAAAAGAAAGTCCGTTGACACGGACCCTTCCATACCCGATATGAACGAAGACCCCTCGCCACAAAGAACACAACGGCGAGACAAGCGTCAAGCGACATCATCCGAGGGCTCGGCTGAGTTGGCGGCACAATTCAAAGAGTACACCGCCATGAAAGAAGCGAAGCACGTTAGCTCTATGGAGGCGATTGAATTGAGGAAGAAAAGAGAGTCGGAGGCTCGCGATCTCATAACGGAACAACGCGAGACGATGAGAAACTACGCGCACGATCGAGATATGAAAACATTCCTCAAGCCGCACGACGATGCTCCGCCGGAAATGTTGTCGTTCATCCTCGCCCGAAAGCGCGAGATCGCTAACAAGCACGGGTGGCCGTGCAATTTCTAAAAATTTTATGTAGTATTGCGATGTAATTTTTATTTTATTAAATGAAATGTAATTTTTTATTTTATGTAAATTATGTTTTACTTTTTATAAAAATATTTTCTTAATTAAAAAAATAAAAAAACAAGTCCCCCAAGAGAGGAGTGCCGCCATCAAATTGAGGGTGTGGGGGGAGTTAAGTGGGGAGTTGACGTGACGCGTGCTGATTGGCTGTGGGTAAGAGAGGTCACTCCCCACTTAGAGGAGTGCACCTTACACCCTAAGTTTTTAAAATAAGATGCACATATCCTGTTTAGTATGTTGTAGCATGTTTAATAGGAAGTTTGTTGTGAGTTTTATCTATACTATATTAAACATGCCACAACAAACTGACTCTGTACAAGTAAAATTAGGGAATATTTTAGTTTATTAATGCCGTTCAAAACAAAAAACTTGGGTAAAAAACAAATGTTGGCTTTAATCAATTGTACATTTACGCATCGGCTATTTGTACTTTATGAACGCACGGCGAAACTACAAATAGTGGCACAATACCCATTTTCAATAATTTTATATCGCAATGTTGGGAGAAATAAACATAGTTGTTGAGTCTGATTTTGTTAAAAGTTAAGGTATACAAGTTATTGGGTTTTCTTAAATTAATTGATAAATAAAATATTACTAAAAATTAAAACAAATACATAAAAAATAAAAAAAAGGTTATTCATCAACATTCTCAAATCATATATATAACTAGTGGTATTTCATGCGCTTCGCCAGTGGCGAAGCTTGAAATTTTTTACGAGGGGTTCGAAAACGTATATACCAAAAAATTTCTATAGAACCGAGGGGTCGAAAACATATATACCCAAAAATTTCTATACGAAAACTACATACATAACACTACTGGCCGAAAAGTTCGGGGGGTCGGGCGCCCCTCCTGGCCCTTTCAAAGCATCGCCCCTGCGCTTCGCAACGGGATATTAGTCGGTATCGGTATTTATAGCTAAATAAATTTATTATCAGTCTGAGCTTATGACTTATTGGAATTATGCCAATAACATGTGTTCAAAATCAAACATACACAATGCATGTCTTGTCAGAAATGCAAACCAAACACATGCATCTAAACCTAGAACCAAATAAATGTCTAAAAACATATATCATATTCATCATACGCCAACTATTCACCAAAAGACAACAAACCTATTATTATAATAACATTTTTACACTACGTTATCATCTAAGTACTGAAACTCTGATCACATCACAAGGTCCGCTATCGTAACCAAAATTAACGTTGTAACTAGACACGTGCCTCATTTTACTTTCAAACCTTTGTTTTCAATTAACTTTATAAAATAACTAGGTTAGAGCCCGCGTATACACGCGGTTTAACAAATGAAAATATTTTAAAGCTTTAATTCATAATTAAGTGAAATAAACTATATTAACTTAAAGACCTGAAAAGTTAAATATACATATGATTTTTAAACAAAATATATAAAATTGTTCATATATATCTAAGTAAGTCCGAACAATTTCATTTAGTTATAATGGTATACACTTGGTACCATCATCGGTACATCTTTATGATTTACTTGCAAACCATAAATTTAGTGAATTTAAATCAAATCATCACTTGACAAAACGTCTTTTAACATATTACAAACCCCACATGAACGCGCCTTGGTTGTGTTGTTTTGAGGGTTTAACCTTCAATCATGTTTCATATTGTGAGATTTCATAATCAAATATTTATTTATATCCAATACGGTGTCAATCCTCAACATCATGACACCTGATCACAGGGGCGGATCCACATTGGTGCCACCGGGGTCCCCGGATCCCAATCTTTTAAAAAAAATAGTAGATTCGGTATATTAAATTGTATATGGACCCCATAAATACAATTAGGTGGACACCATAGAAATAAAAAGAAAGTTGGTGTAGTGGTAAATCTCCCTCTTTTCCACCAAGAGGTCATGGGTTCAATCCTTGATAAGCCCATTTTTCTTATTTTTTTTTTTAAATCTAGTTCAAACCTCACTTTAACTCGACCCGAACGAGGACCGACCCGAAAATGGACCCCATTGAAATAAAATCCTGGGTCCGCCACTGCCTGATCACATACGACTATATGCATTCACTCATCCGCAATTGTTACCCAAGACTTTTTCATCCGCAATTCTTACCCAAGACTTTTGTCACCCTACACGATTGTATCTTGTTTTGATCTGACAATATAAATAACATGTCAAATCATTTATACTACAAGTTATAATATATCTCCAGTCTAATATAAGATTAGATCTTAGAAAACATAGCATATTAATTAGGGTACCCTTACCCACCCAGATGGGCGACTAATTACCATGGGGTCGCTCAGCATTACCAATAATGCCCTTACTTCAAGCAACAACTTATGTTTCAAACTTTTTTGGCCCCGCCTAAACTGTGTGTCGACCTAATAAAACGTAATGAACGCTGTCATTTCAAATCAATAAACGTGAATATTATACAATTCTTGATAAGTTCTATATATGGAGAAACACCTACCTCAAGAAACCAAACAGATTCATTAGATTTGGAGTTCTTTTTATGATCAAAATCCTATCTTCGTTCAAATGAACACATAAATGGCCCTTGAGTAATTCTGGTTTTGTTCCTAGAACCGTTGGTATTACCTTGTAAGATAAAGAATATATAGTTAGATACTTAAAACTGGTAGACGGTTAACAAAAAATACACGCTCACCTTGACTTTGTCGGTATGTTGATCCCACCTGAAAGATCCAAGTGTAGTGTATTTCAATGCGAGTTCCGTAACCACTTCAGATTTATTGAAATTGGAACGGGAGTTGAATGGGTGCAACTGAATCAGCATCAGTTGCTTGCTACATGAGTCCAAACAATCAAATATGTAAAATGAATTGATTAGAATTCAAAAGAACAAATCATACACTATACTACATGAATCATTTTAATGCTATACTCTAAATTATATGGCGCCACTTAAGAAAAGAAATAATAGAAACTGAAAGAGGATGGCCAATCTAAATAACCATGCTATCAAAATATATATATTCTATACTATATAATAAAAGAAACCATGTTTGGGACACTTGTCATTCATTGAAGCCATCAATTAAAAGATAATTATAAAATTAAATTTAATATAAATTTAAACAATTCGTATAGGAGATAATCTATTTTTTTAAAATATTTATCAGATTTAATAATAATAATAATTTCTCTAAATGAGTGGGTAATATTATAAAGTAATTTAGTAAAATTAAAGATGTTATTTTGGAGATTAAAACGGAGCTATAGACAGAAAAAAGATGGATAAATTGTTAGGGAAATATCATTAAGAATATAGAGATTAGAAATAACTTAGGTAAAATTAATTAATGTTAACGAGTCAAAAAAATCCTAGGAGGCAAATCATGTGAAAAATGATTACGTACACCAAGAAAAGTAGTCACCAGATATATTTTTTTATTAAATTCATTTAACCTATGTAATAAACGTGGTTTTTTAAAGATATAACATTTTTATTTTTTACCATACAAAATTACATTTATGCAACTCGTGTAATACACGGAGTTTTTAAAAAATATAACTTTTTTTATTATGTAGTATATAAAATTAGATTTATTCAATCCATATAATACATATAGTTTATAAAGATATACCTTTTTATTGTTCGATATATAAAATTACATGTGCTTAACCCGTATAACACATGAGATTCTTAAAAATGTAACTTTTTTCATTATTTAATATATAAAATTAAATTTACTCAACCCGTACAATACACGGGGTTTCTAAAAATACAACATTTTTTATTATTTAATATATAAATTACATTTATTCAACCCATATAATAAACGAGATTTTTAATTATATATTGTTTTATTATTTGATAAATAAAATTATATTTATTCAACCCGTATAATAAACAAGATTTTTAAAGATATATATATATATATATATATTTATATTATTTGTTATATAAAAATACATTTATTCAACCCGTGTATTACACGAGGTTCTAACCTAGTTGTACAATTAAAAAAAGATAGCTCAATGGTATCGTGATAGACATAGACCCTTAAAAGATATTCAACATCATTACGATCAGTTATATTACTATGAAAGCTCAAGCATCAACCTATAACACAATTCTATCTAGAAAAAAAATTCACATATGTAACCATCATTTACACATACCGATATACATCTATACTATTATAAAAAGGAGAAGTGATGGACGAGAATGTAATTTTACTTTGTGTACAACTTTTCAAGCAATATGTACAAAGAAATTTAAGGTATTTCAGAGGGGTAGAATAGTAAATAACTTAAATTTTAAGACACCTGAGGGGTTAAATTAGTAAATTTATCCGATTCCTTCAGTTAAAAAGCTAAATTTGACTTCCAGCTTTGCCCTGAGACCCTTCCTCTACCCTCAACGCTCTCAACCTACCGGCGCTTGATTTCTTTCTTTAATTGTTGATTCCTTCGGTTACTAGAATAAAATACTTCGGTTATGGGTTTTCTTTTTCTTGATTGAAATCCCCTGCATTAATACAGATTCGTATTTCATGGGATCCTTTCAGTTTATAAATTGTTAACCCCAAATCGGCCTTTCGCAATTGAACCGTCGGAGAAAGAGGAGTAAATAGGGAAGAACAAATCCACAACACTGATGGTGACAGATCCGCCGGTAACAAACGTGACAACAAAGTACAGTCGTCAGAAAAGGCGTCGCCGGTGAACGGAAAGTGAAAAGATGTCCGTCGATGGCGAGCTCCTGTCGGAGGAGCTTATGGCGATGTGAGTAATTTCTTTATATTATAATAGTTGTAATACTATTGTTATAAGTTGTAACTTTGTTTGATTTTTGTTTGAATTCACCATCTCAGATTCATGATTACAAGTAGTGGTAGTTCTATTAACCACTCCTTTTTTCTACTTATTTAACTAATGAGATCGTTGATTAGGGTTTTTGTTGGTGATGAACAACTTATTGGCTTGCTGTCGTGACGTTCGAGCGACCTTTCAAATTCAGGTCATTCTAAATAATCAGGTAACCCTTTTGATTTTGTGGTTTATGATGTTAGCATCTAAGATACAAGAGGACTGGGGCGAACAAGGTAACTTTTTGACACAGATCTTTAGAATGGTTTATGTTTTTGTGACAAGCAGTGACATCTAAATGCGATTCCGGTGACCGTAGGTGGATTCAGCATATTAGATTAGTGGTGGTGATAGTGGTGTGTAAATGATATTGTCAGAAACTGATGATGTTGCAAATGATTGGATTAGCGGCGGATTGGTAGGTAATTTTTCCATTCAAACTATTGATTGGAACTACATGTGTTTCACATTAATGAATGACATATTCAATTAGGGTTTGTGGTGCTATTAAGTATTAAAGTAGGGGTTTTTTGTGTTGGATTGGTTATTAAGGACATTGGTGATTTGTAAGAAATTTGTTATTGAGATCTGAATTTTGAAATATGTTAAGGCTTTTTCTTATTTTTTTTGTTGCAATCAGAGGTTCTAGAGAAGGCGAAGACGTAGAATGATGTCCTGAAGGAGCTTTTTCAGTCAACTCGGGGAATATTATTGGTAAATTTGTTATTGAGATCTGAACTTTGAAATATGTTAAGGCTTATTCTTATATTTTTGTTGCAATTAGAGGTTTTAGAGAAGGCGAAGACGTAGATTGATGTACTGATAGAGCTTTTTCAGTCAACTCGGAGAATATTACAGGTAACTAGGTAACTGAAACAGTTTTGAGATGTATTTCACTTATTAATTTGCATTGCTTTTTTTTTCAGGAATATTTACTCTGTTTACTGATAGGTATCATGGTGACAGGAAGACTGAGGCACAACAGGTGGAAAGAACAAGACAGAGGATGGTAAGCCCGAAAAGGTTACATTAATAACCGAGATGTGGCTTGAAGGCTCGAGAGTTTTGTATCAGACAAAGGTCAAAGAATGAAACAGAGCAGTGCTGGCTGGATTCGCGGACCTCAATCAGCTAAGATCTTCATCTCTCTGAGTTTTTGTGAAGCCGGGTAAGAAGTTTAATAGATGCTTAAAAATCTTGTGAATGTATTATTATATTGAACATATGTTATCTATAATCATGTTGCATTCAGTTGATTTGGGTCATATGTTTCCTAAACGGGTCAAATTATAAAGAGGGACGAGTTAAACAAACAGGTCATCTGGTAAACAAGTTGGAAGTAAAAGGTCTTTGTATATAACCTTCTAAAATAAATTATTACATATTCAAGTAATTTAATTGTTATTGTTGCAATATTTTTTTGTAATGATAATTAGATCCGCTTAACGAGCGAGCCAAGCTAGCTTCAGCTCGGGCTTGAAGTTAAATGAGTCAGCTCGGCTCGGCTTGTTTATCTTATATGAGCTGAAATTATATGCTTGAGCCAACTCATTTATCTTTTTTCAATTTTAAAGTAGGCAAGAAGGTGTTTTGAGTCGATTGGCTCATCTTGACCCGATCTAACTGGTTTAAACCCGAACATGTCTTCACTTCGAACCCCATCTTACCTAGAGGAGGTGTATGAACCGGGTTTTCTTTCCAAATCGGCTCCAGTTTGCGTCAACGAAAGTGAAAATTGGTTTTTGCTCAAATTGGTTTCCAAGTGGAGAAGGATCGGTTCTAAACCAGTTCCATTTTATACTTGTTCGGTTTTAATCGCTTCCAAGCTGGTTTCAACGGGGTTCCCAAATCGGTTACAAACCGGTTGTTCGGTTCAGTTCCTAACCGGTTCTTGGTTCTTGGTTCTTGTCAAGCCGGTTCAGGTTCTTTTATACCTCTAATCATACAACCTATGAACCTTGAAGCATCTAAGAATGCGTAATTTCATCTGTTGAGGCTAAAACAGGTTGGGTAAAAACAGTTTTATCAAATACAGTAAAACTGAATTTTTAAGCTCTACTAATCAGGACCCAACACTTATATGGGTTTTATTATTGGCAGAGAAAGATGTTAAAAGATGGCATCGGACGGTAATCTACAAGTTCTTAATGCACTCGACGATGCAAAAAACCAATGGTGTCACTTCACCGCAATCGTGATTGCTGGAATGGGGTTTTTCACCGATGCTTATGACCTTTTTTCATATCTTTGTTTACCAAGATGCTTGGCCGGATTGACTAACACCAGCCAATCTCCGAAGCCGGGAAGTCTACGTCTGAACGTGTCTGCAGCTGTAAATGGTGTCGCTCTTGTTGGAACCAAAGCCTCAACCAAAACTTTCTATAATTTCCAGTTTTGTTTTATCTGCAGTGGGAGTTTAGGTTCTCTTAACCAGGTAATTCTTAAAGTTTTTTTTTATTTATCTAATTAGTTAAAAGTTTTTGGCTTTTTAATCGTTTACATTCTTATTTATAGGAATCTTACTTTTTTTATTTATTTATTTATTTTTTTAACTGGTGGGATTATGCTTTCCTACTTTCTAGGACTTTTTGTTCATTAGAGAGCACTTGCAATTTCAGGTAAACCTTAACATTATAGAAGCTACATCTTGGTTTTAAAAAGCGAGAGGCACACATAAGTCTTTGAGGGATATTTTTAGAGATGGAGATGAGGAAGAGGATGAGGTTGGTGAATGAAAGGCGGGTTTTGTTCAAATGACTGTTTTGGAGATATATAATGAGGAGATCTATGATTTGTTGTCAACTAATAGTGGTAATGGTGGATTCAGTATTGGTTGGTCTAAAGCCAATGCTTCCAAGGTATAAAAATTTTCTTCTTTTTTTACTACTAAAAATGAATTGGATGTTTCAACCAGTAGATCTGTTGATGCGTACATGTATCCATATTTGTGTAGGTTGCTTTGATTTTATTGTTTTTTTTTTAATTCAGCTTGTTGTTATTGGAATTTTATGAGGTGGTAGACAGAAAACGTCCCCTGCAAAACATTTTTGTTCAAGTCTGAGCTTAGATTCTTTCGCATACTCTTGGAATACAATATAGAAAATTGATTTTTAGAATTCAACCTCACCCATTTTTCCTTTTGACATAGAATAGTTGGTTCTCTTAGTTACTCTTTATCAATTACCTTATTTTTACTGTGGTATCTATGGTCGCTTGTTGCTGGGCCGACTTTATTCACACATCGGATGGATTAGGATAAAGATTCAAACAAGTTGGTTATAAGTCTTTGATGTTTGAATTTTGAATAGTTATTTCTCGTGAGTCATAGTAGGAATAATAATTAGAGTGGTCCTATAAATAACCAAGTTACGGGTTGGTCATTGTATGTGGTTTTCTTTTAAGTTTGTTATTTTGTGATTCTAGTTTACCAATACTTTACCTTTGTAAATTGTAGGTTAAGCCGGAAGTTACGGGGAAGAAGGCTAAGAATGCCACTTTTATCTCAGGAACCGAGGCAGGAAAAATATCAAAAGAGATTCAAAAGGTCGAGAAGCGTAGAATTATCAAGAGCACATCTTGCAATGAAAGAAGCTCCAGGAGTCACTGCATGGTTTCTTTGAATCTCTTGTTGCTTTTAAAGTTTTAATTATGAAAAATGGCTTGAATAAAATTTGTGTGCAGCTAATTCTTGACGTTCCACTTGTCGGATTCGTTCGAAGATGACAAGTCAAAGATTCTTATGATATTATGTGCAAGCCCGGATCCAAAGGAAACGCATAAGACAATATCGACATTGGAATACGGTGCAAAAGCCAAATGCATCGTGCGTGGGCCTCATACGCCAATCAAGGGGAGACGATTCGTCTTCGTCAGATGTGATGTTGGGTTCGAGAATCGCGACTACTTAGGTGAGTTCGGTCAGATTTTACGGTAACATTACTGGTTTACGGTAACACAATGGTTTCATAAAATGGATAATGTCGGACTTAATTAAAAAACTGTCTATGGTAACATTACTGGTCCAGTTGAGCGTTCTTGAGCTGCTTACATTAGTGCGAACCAAGTCGGCCACTTAGGTGAGTCTGGTCAGATTTTAAGAACAATTCATTCTTTTGAAAAAGGTAATATTACCATTTTTTCCCTCCACTCCTTTCTAACAGAAGTACATTACCGTTGCATATTGTGGTATATACATATGTTGCCTTATGGATGCCTCCAAGTTGATTTTGTTTATATATTGTGGTTAATTATTATTTTTGTTTGTTGTTAGTTCAGCTGATTGGTCAAGGGTTAATGTCCTTTTTGATAAAAGTTATCATCATTTGCTTTAGACGAAGGAAGAGAAGGTTCAAAATTTGTATCTTATCAAGTTTTATCTAAGTTTCATGGTAGAGATAGAATGGACGTATATCATTGAAGTATATTATTTGAGAACGGGATTGGATCGAAGTATATGGACAAGTACAAATTTATGCTCCCTAATATCATTTATGATGATAACGTTGTAAATAAACCTACTTTCGATGTTTTGATGAAAATTTGTTATGGTTTAATAAATCTAACTCTTTATATTGAGCTTGTAGATTTTCTTTTCATGCTTGTGACCTTATAGGTTCTTCGTCTATTTTTTATTTAATGGAATAAAATGTTAGAAATCCGGAATAGGTTGTGGTTCGTAATAGACGTCATAAATGAATCTGATATCAGTTGGGACACCCGCCGCAACGCGCGGGCATTCCCACTAGTATATACTAATTACAATAAATTATTTGAAAAAAATACATTTTATTTTAAAATGTATTTTTAAAAATACATATATACTAATTACAATAAATTTTTAAAATTAATACATATCATATTTATTTAAAATTCAAAAATTAAGCAGGGATAAATGGGCTTTTCATATTTATTTAAATTTAAAATATTAAGTAGGGATAAATGAGAATAAATCTATTTTATAAGTAGGGATAAATGAGAATAAATATATTTTAAGCGGAAAATCTCCATAAAGATCACCCCATAATACGACAAGTGTCCCAAATCTGATTTCTTTTATTATATGTATAGATATATAATAATGATAAAATCATTTTACAGGGGTACTTGGTTTAAACTGATACTAAGACCATGTGTAGTGGTAAATGAAAATAATGCCCCCACCATGGGGCATTATTCGACACGTGTCATCCCAGTCAGCATGGAGCATTATAGCATAAAGTGGTGTAGTGGGACATTATTCCAATAACGCCCATGCAATCATTTCCCAATTAATTTTTTTTTAACTTTAAATACTTCATTAAATTAAAAAAAATACAATACTAGAAATAAAAAAATTAAAATCCGATTAAATTAAAAAAAAAACACTAGTTTTCATCTTCGCTTTCTTCACCCTCGCCAACTTCGTCTTCCTCGTCCTCCGTTTCTTCCTCTCCCTCAGGTGGTACATACCGAACCGACCATGCGTGGTGTACCAAATCAACCATTAACTGGGAATGGTACGGTTCGTAACGCAACTCTCGCGCATTATTCACTCTTTCTTCCATTGACGCTTGTGGATGCTCCTCTTGAACGGCTTCTGGCACATAATTCTGGCATATCGCCTTTCATTCGTCTTCCAAAATCATGTTGTGCATGATTATACAAGCGTACATAGCATCTCTCATTTTTTGCTTGCTCTATGCACGACAAGGATTTCTCAAATATTGTCAGCGTTGTTTAAGAACCCCAAAGCATCTCTCAATGTCTTTTCGTGAAGACTTTTGAACATTTTTAAAGTATGCTCTTTTTTCATCAATAGGATCACTATACGTCTTCACGAAAATCGAATACCTAGGATAAATTCCGTCGCTCAAATAATATCCATGAGGGTAGTAGTTTCCATTTGCGTAAAACGACGCTTTTGGAGCTTTGCCAGAAATCCACTCCTCTAACAACGGAGATTGTTCAAAAACATTGATATCATTGCATGACCCGACAACGCCAAAGTAAGCCGACCAAACCCAAAGGTCCTGTGAAGCAACCGCCTGAAGAATAATAGTGGGTCCTTTTTGGTCACCCCGTGTGTGTTGGCCTCGCCATGCAGTCGGGCAGTTATCCCAACGCCAATGCATGCAATCTATGCTCCCGATCATACCAGGCAAACCATGCTCAGCATTATGTACCTCGTAGATCTTTTGAAGGTCGTCCCATGTGGGCGTTCTAAGATAACGCGCACCGTACACATCAATTATACCTTTATAAAAAAACATAGACAAACATAAGCTTCAAAAAAAAAATGTAAACATACTGGTCGTTTTTAAAAAAAAAATTGTACCGCGACAAAAATGCTCCAAGCTGTCTCGTGTTGTTTTCTCCGCCATTTTTAGATACTCGTCGTTGATGTCGGTAGTGTTTCCATAAGCAAGGATTCGTAACGCCGACGTACACTTTTGGATACCGGTAAATCCAAGTGCCCCTTTCGCATCCGCTTTTTGTTTAAAATAATCGTAGTTGGCTTCCAAGTCGTCGACTATGCGTAGAAACACCCGCTTACTCATTCGGAAACGACGCCTAAACATTTCGTTCGAAAATGTCGGCGCCTCATCAAAATAATCTTTCATCAAACGATCGTGTGCCGCGCGTCGGTCTCGTTCAATATAACCTCTTTTATTTTTTTCTGCTTGGGGGCGACGACAATGCTTGACATATCTCACCGCTAGTTGACAAGCACTCGTAACCGCCTCTTGCTCAACCTCCTCATCGGTGGAACCATCGCCATCCGCAAAATACCCGTTGTAGTAAAAATTTACCATGGATGAAGAACTAGGAGAATCCATCAAGTTTTTTTATAAAATGGTTGTGTTTTTTAGAGAGTTTTTGAGATAATTTTGGTTGAAAATGAATGAGTTCATATATATATATATAGGTAAAAGGTTAAAAAAAAATAAATAAATAAAACAAGTAGCCGTTACATACTAGCCGTTGGAGCAATTTGATTGGCCGGTCAAATGGAGCAAAGCGTTTTAAATAAAACGCCATTTTGATTTTTTTTCGAAAATAACGCCCGGAAACGCCGGGTGTAATGGGGTGGGGGGCGTTATCCGGCGTTTTTTTTGAATTTTTTTTAAAAATCACGCCCCACTACGGATGGTCTAACGAACTATATCATTGATAAAGGAAACTATTTTTTAGGAATGTCATGGTTACCTTTTGGATAATTAATTTAATATCATTGTAAGTATTTTTTTTTTTTTTAATTTTGTAATGTATACATGTTTTTGAGTTGATCTAACAGTTATCGAGCTTATTTAACCACAAATGAATGACACTTTCACTCATAAACCGCAGCTGTCAGCTACTACCAAGCATGACGCTGACCTCGTCGTCACCAGGTTGTTCTTGTAGCCCAAAACAACCATTCGACCATCGTCAACGATGTTGAACTCTATCGGTGATCATCTTGATTGCCGACGTTGCTATGGATCGCAATCATCATCATCATCTAATCACATTGTCGCCATCACCATCTGCCATCTCAAGTCAATTGTTTTGACTAAGAATCACCACCTTGCCCCGCCGTTGAGGCTGATCATCATCACCATCAGCTGCTCACATGCAGCTGTCAGTGGCGGAGCTTGACCAAAAGTTTCGGGAAAGCGGAAAGTCATGGGACCCAATTTCTATATTGTATAAATATTTAGGCAAAATAGTTGGGGGTTAATATTTTTGTACGAAAAATCAGGGATTTTACACTTCTAACCGAAACACTGGGGGTCGGGTGCACCCCCCGGTTCCTACTAAGCTCCGCCCCTGGCAGCTGCCCCTTCCCCATGATCGATCCTCACGTACAAATAAACACACATTCTCTAGAATTACCTTATAGAACCCACGTTATGTGATCATAAATTTGTGCCTTGAAACATCTCTGCTTTCTCACACGCTAAAAACTCCAACAAAACAAAATATGTAACAGACTATTTTTGGGGATACTAGGATTTTTAACTTCCTCTCCTCTCCCAACTTAGGTAAACTATTACACTAAACACCCTTCACTTCAAACCCACAACATTTACAACTTGAAAATTTTGACTCGGAATTTGGGGTGTTTCGATCAATTACTCAAGTTAGATGCATAAGTTATATCATTTGACGAGATAATTTTAAAAGATGAATGACAAATTTGTTAAGAATTATATATAATTTTAGTTTTTAAAGAAAAGTCATCTATAACCATAGAATAATTTTAAATTCCAATTTCAAAGTAAACTTATAAAACACACAACTTTTCTTAAATATATCTTTCAAAGTAAACTTATAAAACACACAACTTTTCTTAAATATATATATCTAAGAGAAAATTTCACTTTTTGTTCTTTATGTATTACCTGAATTTTGAAACATGCCCTTTAAAAGTTTTAGTTTTAATTTATGTCCTTAAATCACATGTTTTGTATCACTTTAAGTCCTTTACACCAAACTGAGTTAAATAATTCAGTTAGGTTTATTTAATGCAAGGGTATTATTGGTATTTCACCTTATTTTTTTTAAGTAAATCAAAACAATTAAAGGTGGGACCCACTTTACAAAGTTTCAAGGCTTCTCCTTTCCCACACCCCCATGTTTTCCGGTCATCTTCTCCGGCGGACTCTTCATTTCCGGCAACAGTATATTGTACCCTGACTTTCCTTAAAATAAGTCAACTCCGACTTTCCTTAAAACAAGTCAACTCTCAACAAAAAATTTGCATAGTTGAAACAATTAAAAAATAGTAAATAGCTACTGATAGATTTTATTGCTGGAACTGAAATATAACAAGATAGAACGCCCAATTCGGAGCCGTTACCGGATCTAGGGTTCCATCCTCACCTTCACCCACCGCAACCGATTTCAACACAGAATCTGGTCATCATCAGCAGGATTTTGATTTTGTGTACTGAAGCGTTAAATCTCCGTCACGTGGAGTTGAATTTGGTACGAAGGTGCAAGATCCTTGTGGTTTCAGAGTTTTTGTTCATCTGCTTTGATGGTTCCACAATCGCCATGGCTTCCTCTAATCATCTGACTAGCATCCCACTTCCATCTGATCCCGTTGCAGACTTGCAGTAGGTTCTTGATCTGGAAAGTAATTGTCTTTTTGCCCAATTTGATTTATTTGTAACTGGGAATTGCCTACGCCATGGCTCAGGGGGGTCACAACCTACCACCATACATATTAATTGATCTCCACTGTTACTGGTGATTGTAGTTTTATGTTTTTATAAATGTTAATTCTTGACTTTATATGTTCACTGTTCGTTTTCTGGTTCGCCGAAATTTTTCTCCGGAAAACGATAATCTTCGATTTCGATCCTCTGTAACGGTTCTGGTTATATATATAAACGATCCTCCTTTGATCTTATGTTTGGGCGATGAATTCTAAACTGATAGAATTCCTTAACAACAATTATGGTTTCCAAATTCTGTGTCTTCTATTACAATTCGCAAAACAGGGGATGAACATGAACTGATATGTTCTTCGTGAAGAGCCCGCCAGAGAAGATGACCGGAAAACATGAGGGTGTGGGAAAGATGAAGCCTTGAAACTTTGTAAAGTGGGTCCCACCTTTAATTGTTTTGATTTATTTTTAAAAACAAAATAAATAAGGTGAAATACCAATAATACCCTTGCATTAAATAAACCTAACTGAATTATTTAACTCAGTTTGGTGTAAAGGACTTAAAGTGATACAAAACATGTGATTTAAGGACATAAATTAAAACTAAAACTTTTAAAAGGCATGTTTCAAAATTCAGGTAATACATAAAGGACAAAAAGTGAAATTTTCTCTATATCTAATATATACTTAATTTTACATCATGATTATAATTATATACATAGTTACATACACACGTGTGTAGAAAGGAACTTAATATATACATGATTACAAGCACCTTCAACACGAACGTTTTCAAATAAAATAAAATAATACAATTATATTTCCAAGGAAGAAAAAGAAGCTACAAATATACATAAGAGGAAGGGTTATTGGGAGCACCGATGCACACATAGAGTAGTAGCCTTCCATTATTCACCTTTTCCATCGATTGATCAACGGCGACCCCATCACCTTTATAACATCAACCCACACGCTTCTATCTTCCATTCCATCATTATACCCCCTCCCTATCTGTCACATGATATTTTTATATTATTCCGACTGCGCATTGTTCGTATCCACGCTTCCGTAGCCGGTGAACGTGCGTTTGTGTCATCAATTACTTGTTACGGGAGGGGGGTGGTTCACTAGTGATAGAATTTATCACTAACACGCACCAATCAAGTTCCGCCATGTCATCGACCATTTTTCCATCACTCACAACCTTTTTTAGGCGGGGTGGTCATCACTCACCACCACACCCAACAATTTCCCCCCAACCAACAATTACACTCACAAAACAAAAACATCACGCGTTGAAAATATCACGAAAATGGAATTGCGTGATGCTATAACGCGTTATAGCAAGGAGGCGGGGTGGGGATTTTGAAGTTCCACGCGTTATTTTGATTCTATCACTCGTTATATTAGACCACCCCGCCTGGCCTTATATGCAATATACAAAGGCTGATTCTAAACACACCCCCTCCCTCCTGATTATACCCCCCCTTGTGAGAGGAAAACTGCCGGTCCCACGCGGGCCCCGCCTATAAGTATGTGAGAGGAGGGGGTGTAAAAAGTAATTAGGGGGTGTAGAAAGTAGCACCCTATACAAAAACCTAGGGCTGTAAACGAACCGAACGAACACGAACAAGGCCTTGTTCGTGTTCGTTCGTTAAGGAAATAAATGTGTTCACGAACGATTCATGAACACTTACCGAACGAGATTTTATGTTCGTGTTCGTTCATTAATGAAATGAACGTGTTCGCGAACGGTTCATGAACACAAGCGAACACAAATAGATTTGGCGAACGCGACGAATGATAAAAAAAGATGGCCCAGAGAGTAACACTCGAACTTGAATCCCTTATTATGGAACGGAGCTCGATCGTATTCACCGATGTAAATAAGGAGAAATGAATGGGAAATGATGCATAAACAAGGTGAAAGTGGGTTTCCTAGTTTAATTTTTAGGGTAATAAAATATATAAAAGTTTAATAATATAAAAAGTACAAATAAAATATAAGAAAGTACAGAGATCTTCAATTAAAACACAAACATACGAACATAAACGAACGCAAATCAATGAATGTTAACGAACATGTTCACGAACACCTTACCGAACGTTCACGAACACAATCGAACGAACGAGACCTCTGTTCATGTTCGTTCATTTAACTAATCGAACGAAATATATTGTTCATGTTCGTTCGTTTATTAAACGAACGAACATAAACGAACTTCCCGCCGAACGGTTCACGAACTGTTCGTTGAACGTTCAGTTCGTTTACAGCCCTACAAAAACCTGTTCTCTTGTAGTTTGAAGCAATCATGTGAGTAATTTCACGTTAGTTTTTTAATCAGATTCTATTCAACACACGAAAATTTGTCATTAATCAACAAATCAGTAGTTTGAAGCAATCATGTGAGTAATTTCAAGTTAGTTTTTTAATCAGATTCTATTCAACGCACGAAAAATTGTCAGTAATCGACAAATCAAAAATCTTCGAGGTTATAAAACTGAGTAAAATTCTCGTACAAATGACTTTAATGTACTAGACGTACGAAAGGCATGAAAAAAAAAAAACGTGGTGGCATTTTTGTATTATTTGCTCGTAAGGTAATTATCAAAATTACTTTACAAATAATCTTGTAGAGTAATTTTGATCCAGTAGTGTAATTATCAAAATTACTCTACAAGTGTATTAAAATTACTCTGCAAGTTTATCAAATAACAAACAATTCAAATTACTTTACAAAATCATTTGTATAGCAATCATGATACTCTATAAAATTATCTTACAAGTTCAAAATTACCATACAAGATCATTTGTAGAGTTATTATGATATTCTACAAAATTACTCGACAAGATCAAAATTACCCTACAAGAACATTTTACATAATTACTCTACAAGATCATTTGTAGAGTAATTTTGATAATTATTATACGAGCAAATAATTACGAAAATGTCACCGCGTTTTTTCATCAAAACCTTCAGTTCGCACGTTTTATATGTTAAAGTTACTTATATTTAATCTTTTGTGTTTAAAATTAATAATATAGTTTTTTCATGCTGTGGGTATTGTAATGTGCTCTAATAAAATTTATTGATTGGGAGTAGGTATCGAGGGGAGTGTATACATATACATGCATACGAATACATATGATATTAATGTAAGATTAAATATTTTATTTATATGTATTTAATCTAGTAGCCATCATTATCATTTATATAATATGGATCAAAATATATTAAAACCTATAATATAATTAGTTGGTAATTGTTGATGGGCCAGATTACCCTAATTAACTAATTGGGTTTCCCTTTGTGTGTATATAAGGAGATTATTAGAGAGGGATTAGGGTTAGACATTCATAACATCACACTCAAAATCGCCCCTCCTCTCTCTCCATTACTACGAGTTCTTCAACCCTAAAGAACTCGGTACTACCATCAAGAAGATACATCCTAAAGGGGGACCAGATCAAGCTGACAACTATGTCGAACTCCGTGGCTGCGTCCCTGACTGGATTCTCTGCTGGCCTGTCTATTGCAATCAGGTATGTTATTCATGTTTTCCATTATGTATAAACAGAACTGATCAACATGTGGTATCAGAGCATATGTTGATTAATCAGTTCTGTTTTCCTATCCATTGTTCTGGGATTCAAATCTGGAAAACATAAATTTTCAAAGTTTAATGAAATTCGAAACTCTGTTCTCGAGTTACTGTTTCGGAAATCATGATAATAGAAATTTTGAACTTCATAATCACAATCCGCCGATTTCGAGTCATGACCCGAAATCATTGTTTTCGGAAAAAGAATGTTAAATCAGTGACTAGAAATCATAATGGTTAAAATCAACATGTCCGAAATCTGTTATAGAAGCCTTAATTTTCAGGTTTCGGGTTCCATAATTATGTTTTAATTTTCTAGGGTTCATCATTTGTTCTAAGAAGAACTCGAAAATTCCTTAAGTTTTGGAATATGATTTGGATTAGTGGACGTTTTTACTGTTTTGATCTATTAAAATTGTCGAAAACTGTTAATAGATAACCAGTTATAATTTTCGAAATCTTTTGATAAGTTTAGATCAGCAATAAAACAGGAAACATTATCCCACAATCCCTAAAATTTCGAGTTTTCAGTTATTATCACAATAACAGCTATTAACAGTGGACTCGAGACCATCATATTACGACTCGAGACCATTAGATCTCACTCGAGACTACAAGGTCTCGACTCGAAATCATAAGGTCCTCAAATCTTTACAACTCGAGACAAAGGTCTCGACTCGAGACCATAAAGTTTCAACTCGAGACCACTGAGGTTTCGATTAAAGGCTTCAATCTTCACAGCTCGAGACCGTGGTTGCGACTCGAGACCTCATTATGAGTCGAGATCTCATAAAATACAGTAGTCGAGACCATGGTTCTGACTCGGAACAACAAGGTTGTGACTCGAGACCTTAGTGAGTCAAGACCTCATAATGTTACAGATGAGTTGAGACTTGACTCGAGATCTCACTCGAGACCTCATAACTGAGTCGAGATCTCACTCGAAACCTCATTATTTTAGGTTGTTTAATGTGAACTAAGACTTAGCTCGGGGCTTCGCCCCGATCCGCGCTAACAGGTGGTTTGCTATTAAATAATTGGTTTTGTAAATACTTAGTTAATTAATAAGGATCAAATAATGTTTTACAAAATCAAAATGGCTTAACTTGAATGAGCTTCTGATGTATCACTTCTGGCCAAAGCTGATTTGATGCATCTATTTATTGTTCAAGTATTATAGAAGCTATGTTAATTATGCATTACAAACGTGAATGTCTTACTTCTGGCCAAAGCTGATTTAATTCATTTATGTCTAGCATACTTAACAAGTGCATAACTAAAGTGATTGTCTCATTTCTGGCCAAAGCTGATTTGTCACGATTACTTTGCACACATGCTTAAATGATTACACTTCTGGCCAAAGCTGATTTGTCTTCGTTTAAGTAGAACTTTAAATAAGTCTATTATTTTGATGTTAGTAATAGACATATCACAACCTCTTCACATAATGATCCTTATATCAATGATCCTTCATTAATTTTATGATCATTTCGTCTGCCTTATTTTTAGTACCCATAATTTTACTCACTATAACTTTCTTCTATAAATCAATATCTCATCCACTCTAATTTCTAAACCTAATATGTTTTTGCTTTACTTAAAGTTTCTATAAGAATTAGCTCTTAAATTGAATCCTTGATTATCCCTTAAGACACGATAATCCTACTGCTCTCTTCTGAAAATGATTACTACAGAAGAAAAGTAGAGCATGATGAATAAGACAAATCCAACATGATGTCTCTCATGATAATCAAGAACTCTCTAACATAAGTGTTGTCACTAAAAGGTTATTCCAGATTAAGTCTTTCCTAAGACTAATCTATAATTGTGGAATAATCATAAGAATTCCTAAGATGCATGCCTTCATTTAAAATTCTAAACTATAAAGCTAAGTGGTATATGTGAATACATAATAATGTACAATACCATGACCCATAAAGTTAAGGGCTTACGTATGGAAATAAGTACATTTTTCTAGTACATTACATACTAAGATTTTCACTTGTACAATTTGATGCCTTATAAATCGACTATAACACTCAAAAGTACCAAAGTATAATGAGTGTGTTGATAAGCAACATATGTACAACGAAATAAATGTTTGAAACTAGAAAATAAGATGTTATTCACCTTACAACCACTAAAACCTTAAAAGAGGATTGTTCTAAGGTCCATAGTCAAAATACAAGTACAAAATCCCAACTCTAAGGTTCTTCAAGGGAAAATCTCACTACATGATTATGCCATTAGACTAGGCATAAGCAACGAGACTATCCATTATTCAAAGGAACGGTTGGATAAGTTAATTAGGTAGTCACTTACTAATGATATTTAAGTCTGATAATTTTTAATATTCCTATTAACACATGATTAGTTGACTTTAGTTTTAAACGTTTCCTTACCAGAAGTCAACAAATAACTAACATGAGAGTTAGTGACAAAATTAAATATTAAGGCTATAAGAACCATAATAAGCAGTCTTCTAACAACGTCTTTCGATACCTTATATATTCCGAAGATTAATCAGAATATAGTATCATAATTAAGCAATGTTATGAAGGTTGTGAGGTTTGCATAGTCAACATAAAGTCACATTTACATTAAACTCTCATCTTATTTGTTCTAAATATCTGGATTGAAACATTACTAAGATAAAACTAGATGATACCTTACACTTTCACAACTTTTGTCATCATGTAAATGAGAATTTGACAAAAGGAAAATGAGACCTATAAATTTCATCCATTATAACCAAAATTCATGAGAAACCATGACATGGTTAATGAGGATGATTATTCAACTAATCTCATTCTAAGTGTTTTTTTAAATCATGACGTTACAGCCCTAAATATTACTTGGCTTAAGGAATAAGTATGGGTCCATCATAAGTAATTCATTGACATTCGTGTAACTTATTCCAAATGGAATATTCAAACATAATTCATTTATCATTTAAAAGACTATCAACTTGTATCTAAATTTTGTCGCGTATGGCCCACGGTCTTAGAAGAAATCTATTCATATATGTACTTAATAAGATTTCTATTAAATATGTCCCTAAAGTTTCTTATGATATCTGGACATTAAAGAAATCAAATAAAGTCTAACGTATATGTGATAGGTTCCCACGTCACGTAGCTCATTGAAACTTCTCTTGTAGCATTCTAGAGATATTAAAGATCAGTGAGAGCATTAAGTGTCTTAATAATAACTTGCAATAGTTGCAAGAGGTGGGGGAGTGAAAACTTTATATTACTTCAATTTACACCTCTTGTACAAGACACCGCTCCATCACGACACTGTTCCATCAACACTTGTCTCCTTAAAATATAATACTACACTTACAAAAGTTTCATTGTTGCTTAATTGTGGGCACACTTAGATTTCTTACCTAAACTAACATAATCCTCAACAAGAGAAACTACAATGACTAACGTCATTAATATGTTTTCTCTATTAGAATTTGTTTGGTCGTTAAATATTGACTCTTAGCATGTTGAGTTCCTAAAGATTTATAAGGACTGTAGGAGTAGTCAAAGTCCTTATCATGACTTGCAAGGAATACAAGAGGCGGGGGGAAGAGTGTCATTAAATTTTACTCTGAATTTAACTCCGATTACACCTCTTGTACACTATACTGCACCAACTCTTATAGATTTAGAATCCTGAAAATGATAGCAACCTAACCAAGAGCTAATTCATAAACTGAAACTTCTAATAAACCTAATAATCAACTTAGGAGGTCATCTAGGTTTAAAAACCTACTAACTTTGATGATTACATAACCTCCCTAACTGAAGTTGAAATGGATTTTGGAAAAGTTTACTGATCCTATCTCTTCAAATTAAGCCATTGGTGTCAATCAATCTTCTAAATGGAATAAAACAGTTTTCTAGTAAAACTGATTTTATGTGTTCGTATAACGTTTGGGATTTGATTGAATTACCTAAGAGTGTTCAAATCCTAATATATAAACGTTAAGACACTAAGAAGCATGATTGATTGTCAAAGGTTATACTTAGGAATAGATAAATTATCAAAGATTTTTTTTAAGGATCATCACTGTTCTAGTAGCTTATAATAGTTTAAGGCTACATTAGATGAACATTAAAACAATTTTCCCTAACAACTGGCTTACATATTTACATGTTCATAAAACAACCTGAAAGTTCTAAACTTATGGTTAAAGAACAGTTTGTCTATAAGCCAATAAAATCCATGTATGGGTTAATGCAAACATCATAATGTGATGAAATCTTAACGTAATTATTTTCATCAACAACCAAGTGGATTAATGTACCTACCTCAAGATGAGTGGGAGCAACTAAGATAAACTTGTCTATATAGATGATATTCTTTTGACAAGTATATGTTACATAAGTCAAAGCATTGTTAACACAAACTTTGATATAATAGATCTCAGAGATATCTCTTACATAATAGATATCATAACATGTTGAGATAGACCAAATGGGACATTACTTCCGTTCCATAAGTTTAACATTAAATTGGTCCTTGCATATGTAACAAACAATACTGCTCTCCTTAAGAGGATAATAGGATAAATGAGATTATTTTCTTACGCTTCATTAATTAGAAGCCTTATGTAAGTTTAAGTCTATACTCGTTTAGATATTACTCACTTTACAACACACTAGATATGTCTAGATTAATGTGAAGCATCTAATAGAGTATTACAATATCTTTAAAAGAAACGAGAGACTATATTTTAAAGAAGAAGTGAGAACTAAAACCGGTTGATTACTTTAACTTTGTAATGTTCAAAGCTGACAAAATGTAATTTCGGGTATATTCTTATGTCAGCAGACAAAACCTATTTCATGGAGGAGTCATAATGGACTGATATCAACAACCTAAGTTATAACGACATAATATAGTCACTAAATGTTGTTGGAAATTTATCAGTGGACTCATAAGTTTATTAACTCCATATAATTAATATATTGAAGACTTATTGTGATAAAGTCAGCTACCATGTCTCCTTGAACAGTAACAGTTCGAGAGGTGCTGCATTAAATTTCGATACGCAATTAATTATTCGTTTATGAACGAATTGAGGAACTAAATCTTTGTATCGAATACATTCATGATATGCTTAAGGATCCTATAACTAAAATTCTATCACCCATAACTATTATGTAAGCGCTTATAATAATCACGGGTTTATTGATGACTATGTACAACTGCATATCGTACTATGAATGATTTACTTTTAATTTTCCTCATCAGTTTGATTTTGTATGTCTCTAACATATGTTCTGCCGGTGTAATGACATATAGACAAATATAAATATAAATATAAATATAAATACAAATCAAACGCTAAAGGGCTTGTTTGTATTTTGATCATAACTGTTAGGTTTTAAATTGAGGCTGTAGTATGACTAATGGGGTCCCTGAGTCGCATAATGATTCAACGGCTGTATTTCTCTACTACGGTTCTTGGTTTAAAGCTAAAATGAGTGTTTAACTTCTGATCAGACTTATCTAATGCTCATGATAAATGATTATTCGGCTAAGTGGGAGAATGTAAGATTAAATATTTTATTTATATGTATTTAATCTGGTAGCCATCATTATCATTTATATAATATGGATCAAAATATATTAAAACCTATAATATAATTAGTTGGTAATTGTTGATGGGCCAGATTACCCTAATTAACTAATTGGGTTTCCCCTTGGGTGTATATAAGGAGATTATTAGAGAGGGATTAGGGTTAGACATTCATAACATCACACTCAAAATCGCCCCTCATCTCTCTCCATTACTACGAGTTCTTCAACCCTAAAGAACTCGGTACTACCATCAACCCTGACTGGATTCTCTGCTAGCCTGTCTATTGCAATCAGGTATGTTATTCATGTTTTCCATTATGTATAAACAGAACTGATCAACAGTTAAAAAGGAAATAAAAACAGAACTTTTCTCCTGAAAGCAAAAACAAAGAATATAATAATAAAATATGTCAGGTAAATGTGGTGACGACTTATGGACCTTTTATGACACCCAAAGAGACGCATTTTATCGGACATTTACGTCGAAAATATTTACTCTTATTCCCCTATACTATATGTTAATCCCATCCAAGCAGCACTAAGCTCCCCCAAAGAATTTAATAATGATACTAAACGTCCCTCTACTTTATTCATTCATGTAGAGAACCCTCTTAACAACCAAAAGAAAAATTATATCTAACGTCAATTGTATAGTGACTAAGAATCAGCGATAATCGGTTTGAGTTCAGGCTTTGCGCTCGTTATTCCAGCCCATGTTAGCAAGTCTCGGAGAAAGGTACACGCAAGGACTTGGTCTAGGTGAAGGGATCGGCCCATTGCTAACTATTGTAACTTGTCTAGGTGACAAATTTAGTTGTTTAAGTGCTTGAAATTGTAGCTTTGTTGGGTAATCTCGCATGCAACCAATATCACGCGTTGCTATTTTCTCACAATGGATGTTAACGGATTCGTTTGACGACAACCCATCTTTGTTTATAGGTTGTACTTTTATTGACAGTTTTCCCTTTGTTGAATTGAGCTTGGATTTCTCATGACATGTAACATTGCGAAATGGATCATCGTCATCTAATGGACATTTCTGCACATTATTATCATATATATTAATAAACCAACCTTATGAATAGTAAAATAGTAACCTCACCATTCAAATCTTGACACATATATAGACACGTGACAAGTTAATGAATAGGATAACAAACACCCCTACCCACCCGAAATACCCACCCCTTAGACGAAATTGTTGACTTTTTTTCCCCTTCACCCAAAACACCCTCCCTTTTTTTCCCCTTCACCCGAAACACCCTCCCTTTGGACGAGATTGTTGACTTTTTTTCTTTCTTTTTTAATGAGATTACTCTATGTAATTTAATGAACAGTAACGTCACTAAGTGATGAGCAAATGATGCCGGGTACCGGTATCAAATTTATCAAACCGGGTGTATTTTCGTTACCGGTTCGGCACCGGTATTTACCGGTTTTTACCCTCAAATACCGCAAATACCCACCCGAAATACCCACCCGAAACACCCTCCCTTGGACAAAACACTTCTGGACGAAATGGAATGGGCCTTTGGCCCAGTAGCGATCAATTATATATTTTTTAAGATTACAAATTAAATGTTTTTAAAGAACCAACCTTATGAGCCTGATACAGAAACGCCAAAAGTCGGTACCGGATTGAGTTTGAAAATCTTTTAGTTCGGGAAATTCGGTACTGCTACACGGTACCATTTGCTCATCCCTGATCAGAGCTCCGTGGCAACCGATGCTGAAAATACCGGTTACGGTACCGGTATATGAAGGTAAAAATCGGTAGCGAACCGGTACTAGAAACGCCAAAAGTTGGTACCGAATTGGTACTTAGGATCCTTCTGTTCGGGAAATTCGATACCGGTACCCAATATTATTTGCTCATCTCTGACCACGGGTTTCATACGAACAACATCATTAACATACAACTTTTTTGGCTGATTTTCTTTCAATTATTTTTTACAGTTTTTTACATTTTCTTTTATACTTGTTAGGGGTTTCGTGTGCAACGCGCTCGTAGTGATTTTAAAATACATGTAAACACAGACTAAATAACCAAAGAAGTTTGCCGCAACGCGGCTAAGGTGATAAACCTAGTTATAATTAAATAAATAAACTTAATAAAAGAAACATGTAATGTAACTATAATTATACATTATGAAAGCAATAAATAGGTTGTATCTTACCTTAACATTAGTCAAATCAACTCGATTTTTTTCAAGATAACAAACGAACTCCTTGAAGTTTTCTTTGGTTGGGTGATAATGACCACTATATGGCCATATTGCCTGTCATCACGTGCAAATGAAACATGTATAAAACTTTGTGTTGAATGTGTCATCACATGCAAATGAAACATATAAAAAACTTTGTGTTGAATGAGATTTAGCATTATATTCTTGCCAGGGGCGGACTTAGAAAGTTAGTAAGGGTAGCACGGGCTACCCCTCAATCCCGTCTTTGTAATGTAAAAATGCCCCTTAACTCCATTTCCGTAGTGTAAAAATACCTCTCAACTCCGTTTCTGTTATATAAAGGATACCACTGATCCTAAAACAAAAAAAAATTAGGATACCGCTAAATTTGTGGGCTAGTTCCGCCACTGATTCTTGCTGCCAGTTGAAGACAATTAAGTATTATATATTGTAACTAAAACTAGAATATTGGAACAACCCTTTTTTCTTTTGGGCAACGTACAAGATTCTTGACGTGCTAAGTACAAATATCCATTTAGTTCCCTCTACGGTTTTCACAAATCTTCGACTTTGTTTGTATAATCATTTTCCATTCTCGATAATTACTTCATATGCTTCCCTCTCTTTCTACATTTAGAATGCATGAAGATTAGGTTTTTAAACATAGAATCATTAACATATCAGTTAAATCTTTATAAGATGAATAATAAATAGTGTATAAAGTTATGAATGAGCCATACAGGTCCAAGATATTTAATGTACTGGTGTTGTAATATATTTCTTGGGCATTTTTCGACGCTTATTTCTTTACCATCTCCAACGTCGAGCTTGAAAATATCACAAAATAATATGTATGAATGCATGCATCGCTTAGATTCAGCGCGAAATAATTTGGTTTAATTTGCAATGATTTTGGAGATAATCAATTTTACAATCTCTATTTTCTAACATATGATTACCAGTAAAAGAAGGGTTGTGAACTTTGACTTGTAAACCAAACATTGTAGTATAATCGTAGGTTGTGTCCATAACGATGGCGCGGATCAATCTGCGAAGACGAACCAAAAGAACAAAAAAGTAAGTTAACTATATCTGTGATGATCAAAGAGTTTCATCTATGAATATTGGTGGTTTAGCTTACGGCTTCGAGCCAATGGCTAGTTTTTGAGCTTTTTGTCTTTGCATAGGCCTTTTCCAACCTAGAAATAATACAAACAAAATTAAAGCTGAATTTAGCATAAATGAAAGATAAGGGTAGTGAAATGTAAATTGTATTCTGAAGGTCAATATTCAAACTTATTAACATCAATTGCTTTGAAGGTAAGTGGTCATGGTCATGGTCATGGTCATGGTCATGGTCATGCTTGCAGGAACTTGTCAAGTCTTGACTCTTTCGAATAATAACATTATTCTATTTTTTTAATGAAAGAAGTATAAAACACGTGGGCCATGGTAATGAGGCGGTAGACCAGGTAATTCCTCAGGAAACATTTGAGGCAAGTCGCGTACAACTGGAATATCCTCTATTTTCTTCTCTTTCGATGATGCGTCAGTAACAAGTGCTAAAATAGCGGTGTGGCCCTTTCGCAAACACTTCTGGGCCTTAAGAAAGGAGATGATGCCCACAACAGCACCACTCTTGTCGCCTTGAATTTCGAGAGGTTCCTTGCCAGAACGGGGAATACGAACAATCTTCTCTTTGCATAGGATCTCTGCTTTCTGTTAGGATAACCAATCCATCCCAATGACGATGTCGAAACTACCCAGAACTATAGGAATGAGATCGATAGAGAAAGTATGACCAGCTAAGACGAGATTACAACCGTTAACTATGTGTGTGGCTTCTACACTCTTACCGTTAGCTAACTCTACGACATGCTTGGTGTTTAAGGGAGTTGGTGTGCGTTTTAACATTTGACTAACCTTTAGAGACACATAACTGGTATCGGCACCCGAATCAAATAAGACAGTAACATAAAAGTCGTCGAGAAGGAACTTACCCATCACTACGTTGAGATCATTCCTTGCATCACCCTGACCCAGCACGAACACTCGACCCCTGGCACCATTGTTTCCATCATTGTTTCCCTCGTTGTTGTTCCCATTGTCCTGATTATTGTTGTTATTGTTGTTGTTCGGATTCTGGTTTAACTTAGGGCAGTCCCGCTTGAAGTGGCCTTTAGCACCATACTGAAAGCATCCCCTGTTACCTCGCTGTCACTGCTGGTTCTGTGGAGTTGGTGGTTGTTGTTGTTGGTTCTGATTCGCAGGTCGTGAGCTCCTGCAATCCTTGGCTTCATGACCCATCTTGAGACACCTCTGGCAATGACCCCTGTTGCACTGACCACTGTGGTGCATGTTGCATCTGTTGCACTTTGGGTGGTTTCCTCGATATCCACCCTGCCCTTGACTACCAGAAGGTTGCTGACCAGGGCTCTGATAGTCATCAATCTTTCGTTGCTGTGCCTGGGACTGAACTGAAGTCGAACCCTTGCTGGAGGTTCCATCCAACTTTCTTTTGTTGTCACTAGGAGTAGCAGAAGTAATATTTGTAGTAGCACCAATACGTTTAGGTAGCTTGTTCTATTCCACTGCTTGGTCTGTGAGACGATGAGCAAGACGAGTAACATCCTGGATAGTAGCAAGGTTAGCAGCAGTCACATGGCTTTGAATCTCTGGTACTAAGCCTTTGAGGTACAATTCAATGCGCTTGATGGGAGGATCCACCATAGTTGGACATAACACTGCCAGTTCGTTAGATCGTTTCGTATACGCCTCTATCTCTGACCCCGTCATCTTCAGATTAAAGAACTCCACTTCAAGTTTGTGGATGTCATCACGACTACAGTATTCACGTTTGATCAGTTCCTTAAAATCATTCCATGGGGTGGCATTAGCAGCCGCCAGCCCCAGCATCTGAACTTGCGCGTTCCACCAAGTTAGCGCAGTGCCTTCGAGAGTACCAGTGGCATATTTCACCCTACGAGCCTCGTGGCATTCACACATTTCAAAGACTGACTCGATCTTCTCGAACCAGTGGAGGAGTCCAACGGCCCCTGCAGTGCCACTGAAAGTAGTAGGACGACAGTCCATAAAAGTCTTGAAGGTGCACACAGGCGGCTGAGCGTGTTGACCTGTCGTGTGCGTAAGAGTAAACAAAATTAAACACAGGTGTTGGTTTACAAAAGTAGGATCTAAGGATCCTAGAGTAAGTTGTGATGGAAGGCTATACCTCCTGCCTGGGCAGCGGCAAGTGCTGCAGTAACTTGTTCAGTGATCAAAGCCGCCAACTGGGCTTGAGTTAAGTTAACGCGTCCACTCATGATCTTCATATCAAAGGAAACATGAGTGAGAAAGGTTCGCGAAAGTGCGATGACAGAAGAGTGTAAGCACATAAGTGTTTTCAATCAATAGTTGTTACGTTTATCTAAGCATACCATGAGCAAAGTTCTATGTAATCTAGCAAGTAGGCAATGTAAACATAAATCGTATCACCTAGAATGTCGAGTCTTGCACGTGGAGCGAAGCGTCGTTGTGGATCTTTGAGCACTGTTTAGGTTATAGTCTGGTTTTAACAAAAAGTTTTCCCTTATTAAAACCTAGTTCACTATAACCAATGGCTCTGATACCAATCTGTCACACCCCCAAAATCCACCCGCGGAGTATCACCGCTTGGAGGCGTGACTGACCAGGATCAAGCCACCAATCATATTGAACATAACGAGTAATAAGTAAAATTCAACCACACAATATGAAAGGTGTTCAAAAACCAAAGCATAGTTAAGTGTTTAGCGGAAGCATAATTGTAAAACCCAATGTAAGTATTAAGTACGAAATAAAATAATGTTTTTAGCATGGCACACACTGCCATGTCCCACAACGACTGCGCCTCCCTGTGCAAGCTCCATGAGTACCTAACGACCTGCAAGGCATGTAGCAACGAATCAACAACAAAGTTGAGCGAGTTCACAGTTGGTTGTTTGGTTGTAGCATTCGTTTCGTAAATCATATGTTCGTTTTGTAAACCATGTATCGTGTTAATTAGTATCGCGGTCTCCCAGACATGTTTGCGAAGATTAGTGGGGGCTTCCCATGTGTTACTAGACCACGCGAATCGACTGCTACGAAAATGTAAGAGGTGCCCTAAGTCAATGTCTATCAGCATTGACCCTTTGCCCATAGTCCATTAGTACACGCCCGTCCGACTGGCACGGTGTGAGGTTTGTTAAACCCTAATAGCGCTATCTACTAATGACCCGCTCGCCATAGGCCTCGGCGATTAGGTCGATAAATGAGGGACTTAAAGTGATAGAGTTGATGGTCTTATAGTCGTACGTATCCTGTTGTATGGGGAATACGCAAGTTCATAGTTACCATTCAGTTCTTTAACCCATTCCCAACCCTTGGGAATCCCATGCCTTGGATAGAGTGTGAACTCACCTTGGTTTGCTCGGTATGCTAAACTATGTGCTCGCAAGAAATCAGTCAAGTCCTGTAGTATGCACGTATATTCAATCAGTACATGTTTGTAAAGTTCCACATACACTCTATGTCACAACGTGTGTTTGACAGTTTACATCATGTAACACATAAGCAGTTAAATCTAGTTCATGCAATTCAGCTTTACATTAAAGGCTCCCTCAGTTTATCTTAACTTAGTTATTCATCAACAGTCTTGGTGGACTTAGCCTTGTTACATCGTTAAACAGTTAAGCAGGATTAATAGAACTAACATGCATGGTAGAGTTAACACCCTTAGCATAGTCATTGTGTCATAACAGAGCTAGATCAAAACTAACAGAGTTATCGCATACATTGAGCTTAACATACATAACCTAGTTAACATAACCCAGTTAACATACTTAACAAGATTGACATACTTAACACAGTTAATACTTAACAGTCTTAACCACTTAACAGAGTGAATAACTTAACGTAGTTAATGTGTCAGAGCATTCAATGAAATCATGCATGCATGGGCGAAAACACATAATGGCGAAAACCCTTTGGGCCGAAATCATTTTGGGCAGAAATCACTTGGGATTTCGTCGAGGTGTATTCAAGTGGGGTGGGGGTTTTCGTCGGCTACATCATCATCATCAACAGGTACACAAAAACCCTAATGATCCGTAACAATTTCTAAATCGGACTAAAACATGAAGTCATATAATTTGTTAAATTACTGTACAATCATGAGTACATTTTTATCATCACTCACTCATTATCAAGTTGTTGTGATCATCACATATTCGACATGTCCCTTAACATAGAACTTCAATCTGTTAGACAACTATTATAATACCATCAACATAACAATATCATCAACATCAAACCAAACATGTACAGAATGTATAGCACAACTAATCTTACATCAGATTATAAGAATTTCTATCACACCTATCTATTCCATCACAAACAATACCACATAACAGTTACCCATGGTGTCACACAATAATTCATAATGAAATCAATCAAACAATATAAATCGTTGATCACTAACCCCAAACAAAAGAAGCAACGAATCAATTGATCACTAACCCCACCTTCTGTCACAACCCCCGATCCCTGATCCCCGGGAACGGGCGGACGTGAACTCAGAGTTTGGTGGTATCAGTTTGTTTAGTCTCGCAGCGGAAATTTTCATCAGGACCGTAGTTAGGAAATGATTATCAGAGTAAAACCACCATAATTAATATTAATAAACACATGGGTAAAACCCAAGTTTCTTATTACAATACATTTATAGGGATGAACCCTATTTTATTTAATTTAAAACATAGTTTCTTAGATAACTTTTATAGCCACTTATTTTCCAAGCCGTCAGTGCTCTCGAGCTGGCTTTTTCCCAGTTGGCTTTCACATTGTGTTACCTGAAACATGTTTTAAAAATATTTTATCAGCGGGAAATACTGGTGAGTGAATCCTAGTTTAATCAAGAAACATTTTATCAATTAACACAGTATTGAGAGCGATCACATTGTTTATTTCTACTCAATTACTCAATCAGTACTGTCAATCCTTGACTTGTGGGTCATATTACACATTGGCTAACTCGTTGTCCAATGGTAACGTACTGTCGTCCCGACTTACTACTCGCAAGTAATAAATTTTGTATACAAAACCCCAAATACCGGCAGTAATTGAAGAACTACAAAGACTCACATACTGCTTAATCGCATTGTAAAACATTTAAGGTTTTGTAAAAACTGTTAATAAAAAAGAGATTACTCACATTGCTATCTTAGGCTTTTCGTAGGGATTTCCTGGGTATAATCTATAATTTATACAAATGTACATTGGTTAGTATCATAACCCTTTGAAAATATTAATAATACCCTCCCCGAGACGACATTCCAACAACTACGTCGGGCAGAACCACGACAGTTGTTACGGAACCCTAAATCAATCGGGCAGCATAATTATTACGAAACTGGGGTTATAATACTTACAACGGAGCAGAACCTCGCTAATTAGGGGTATAATACCTAAAATATTATGCCTATACTTTCAGAATTCGAGATTGAGAAAAAGAAATGAGCGACGGAAACTGAAACTGATGCGTTCTATTTATAGTTGTGAAAAAGTGACTTTCAGGCGGCCCGCGTAAGGTAAGGCTAAGCCTTACGCGGCCCGCGTTGACTCTAGTCAACTCAGTAGCTTAGCTGGGTCATCAACTAGGTTCGACACGATACCTACACGTGTCGGCTCAGGGATGTGCCACCAATTGGAACGCGCGCGGCCCGCATGAACTTAGGAAACATCTTACACGGCCCGCTTGAACTTAAGAAATCAGCGGAGTCCGGTCAACACTCTAATACGGCCCACGTAAAGTTGAGGTGAGGCCTTATGCGGCCCGCCTCAGCTTACTATTTCTTATTTTTGATTTATTTTATAAACTATAACGTATTTTGGGCTCGGTTTTCACATACGGGGTGTAATATAATACATATGGGGACATTTTAAGATATACTGGGGTGTCGGAAATATTTTGAGAGTGTTGGTTTTACCGAGGGTTGTTACATTCTCCCCACCTTGTTTTAGAGCTCGTCCTCGAGATCTACTGAAATAAATGCGGATATTTCTTTTGCATTTCTGACTCTAGTTCCCATGTATATTCAGGTCCTCTTTTGGAGTCCCACTTTACTTTGACTAGAACTAGTCTTTTGTGCTTGAGATTCTTGACTTTCCTGTCTTCAATTTGTAGAGGTCTTTCTACAAACTTGAGTTGTTCATTTACCTCTATATCCTTAAGAGGTACTATCAATGATTCATCAGCTAAACACTTTTTAAGATTAGATACATGAAACACATCATGTATTCCCGCCATTTCCTCTGGCAATTGTAGCTGATAGGCTACAGGTCCTATTCTTCTAATAATCTTAAAAGGTCCAACATACCTGGGACTTAACTTTCCCTGTTTGATGAATCTTACCACTCCTTTCCAAGGAGAGACCTTTAACAATACCTTATCTCCTTCTTGAAATTCTAAAGGTTTGCATCGGTTATCAGCATAACTCTTTTTTCGATCACGTGCTGCTTTCAGTCGTTCCTTGACTTGAATAGTCTTGTCAGTTGTTTCCTGCACTATTTCAGGTCCAGATAGTTGTTTTTCCCCAATTTCTGCCCAACAGACTGGGGTTCGACACTTTCGTCCATAAAGTGCTTCGAATGGTGCAGCATTGATACTTGTGTGATAACTATTATTATAAGAAAATTCTATCAAAGGTAAGTGATCGTCCCAATTACCTCCAAAATCGATTACACAAGTTCTAAGCACATCTTCCATTGTCTGGATTGTCCTTTCACTTTGTCCATCCATTTGAGGATGATAAGCTGTGCTTAACCTTAACTTGGTTCCCATTGCCCTTTGGAAACTTGACCAAAAACGAGAGGTAAATCTACTATCTCTATCATAAACAATTGATAAAGGAATGCCATGTAAAGAAACAATTTCATTTACATACAATTTAGCTAATTGTTCCATACTAATTGTTTCCTTCATTGGTAGAAAATGAGCTGACTTAGTTAATCTGTCTACAATCACCCAGATTGTATCATTTCCTTTCCTAGTTTTGGGTAATTTAGTAACAAAATCCATTGTTATTAATTCCCATTTCCATACTGGCATTTCTAATTGTTGTAACAAACCTGAAGGTTTCTGATGTTCAGCTTTGACTTGTGAACATGTCAAACATTTAGAAACATAGGCTGCTATGTCCTTTTTCATTCCTATCCACCAGAAATTTTTCCTTAAATCCTGGTACATTTTATCACTTCCTGGATGCATTGTATACTTAGATTTATGGGCTTCTTCTAATATACGATTACGTAAATGTCTTAATTTAGGTATCCACATTCTCTTTTCATGAAATCTCCAAATTCCATCTGTTCCTTGTTTCAATTCTTTTAGCATACCTTTTAATTTTTCAGTATCATCCTTGATTACTGATTCTTGTGCTTCTCTTATTTGTTCATTTAAATCTACTTGCAGATTTAATTTAAGAGAACGTACCCTTCTTGGCTTTTCATGACACTTTCGGCTTAAAGCATCTGCCACTATATTTGCTCTTCCTTCATGATACTGGATATCACAGTCATAATCACTAAGAAATTCCATCCAGCGTCTTTATCTCATATTCAATTCCTTTTGTTTGAATATATACCTTAAACTCTTATGATCAGTGAATATGGTAAACTTACTACCGTAAAGGTAATGTCTCCAAATCTTAAGAGCAAAAATTATAGCTCCTAATTCTAAATCATGAGTTGAATAATTCTCTTCATGATTCTTAAGTTGTCTAGATGCGTAAGCTTTAACCTTTTGTCTTTGCATCAACACACATCCATAACCTAGTTTAGAAGCATCACAATAGACTACGAAGTCTTCAGTTCCTTCTGGTAATGCTAATATGGGTGTATGGGTTAATCTTTGCTTAAGAATTTTAAAGGCTTCTTCTTGTTTTAATCCCCATTCAAACTTAACAGATTTACAGGTTAATTTAGTTAAAGGAATGGCTATTCTAGAAAAATCTTGAATAAATCTTCTATAATAACCAGCCAATCCTAAGAAACTTCTAACCTCAGTTGGTGATTCAGGGGTTTTCCATTTGGTAATTGCCTCAATCTTTGTTGGATCTACATGAATTCCTTCATGATTGACTAGGTGTCCAAGGAATTGTACCTGTTCTAACCAAAATTCACACTTAGAAAACTTAGCATAAAGCTTTTCCTTTCTTAACAAACTTAAAAGTGCGTGCAAATGCCTTGTATGATCCTCTTTATTCTTAGAATAAATTAGAATATCATCTATAAAAACAATTATGAATTTATCCAAATATGGCTTACATATTCGGTTCATCATGTCCATAAATGCAGCTGGGGCATTGGTTAAACCAAATGGCATGACAGTAAATTTATAATGACCATACCTTATTCTAAAAGCGGTTTTAGGAATATCTTCTTCCTGTACCTTTAATTGATGATATCCTGACCTTAAATCGATCTTAGAGAAAAATCGAGCTCCTTGCAATTGATCAAACAAATCATCGATTCTCGGTAATGGGTACCGATTCTTAATCGTGACTTTGTTTAATTCACGGTAGTCAATGCACATACGCATTGATCCGTCCTTCTTTTTAACAAACAGTATCGGCGCTCCCCATGGCGATGAACTTGGCTGTATAAATCCCTTTTCTAACAATTCGTCTAATTGTTTCTTTAATTCTTGCATTTCTGCAGGTGCCAAACGGTAAGGTGTTTTGGCAATTGGTGATGTTCCTGGTAGCAAATGAATTTTGAATTCAACTTCTCTGTCTGGAGGTAATCCTGGTAATTCTTCTGGAAAGACATCTGAAAATTGAGATACTACTGGCATATCTTTTAGTTCTTTTCCTTTAGTGTTAGTGATTATAGAAATCAAATACACTATAGAACCTTTTCTTATACAACTTGCAGTTCTCATCACAGATATGAATTTTGTAGATCTAGAGGGCTTATCTCCTTTAATTGTGATCATTTTACCTTTTGGTGAATTTATTTGAATTAACTTTTGATCACATAAAATACTAGCTTTATTGGCTATTAACCAATCCATTCCTAGAACAACATCAAATCCTACCAGATTCATAGGATAAAGATTTGCAATAAACTTCTGATTTAAAATTTCTATTCTTGCTCCCTGCAAGATTTCAGAAATTCTAACAGTTTCTCCATTAGCTGTCTCTACTACACATTCTTGTGGTAGTTTAGTTAATGACTGATTTAGAAATTTGCAAAACGATGTATTAATAAAACTTTGGTTTGCACCAGAGTCAAATAATACTTTAGCAAAGACATCATTAACTAAAAACGTACCAGCTATGACATCTGGAATCATTCTGGCTTCATCTGCAGTCAAAACAAATGCTCTAGCATTTTTAGTATTCTTGTTATCTGTAGCTGGAGCTAATTTTGGGCAGTCTGGCTTGATGTGACCTTGTTCTCCACAATTGTAGCATATTCTGTTGTTTTTCTTCCTACAATCTTCTTCCTTGTGTCCAGATATTTTGCAAAAGTTACAGTACCCAGAGCATCTTCCTGAATGCTTTCTTTTACAATTCCTACAGTAGGATGCAGAGGTAGAACCTACATTTCTTCCACGGTTAGAATTTCCAGAACGAAATTCTTGAATCAATTTCTGGGTTAGGTTTCTCCTTTGATCCTCTTCTCGGGTACGGACTAATTCGTCAGTCAAGGTATTGGCTAGTTCTACAGCTTCTTCTATGGTTTGAGGTCTAGCTGCCTTGACTACGTGTCTTATCTCCCCAATTAATCCCCAAATATAACGAGAGATTAATACTGGTTCTGGTGAGGCAAGAGTTGGTACTATTCTAGCATATTCAAAGAATAACTTAGTGTACCCTTTACTATCCACACCAGTCATCCTAAGATTTAGAAATTTGTTTGCTATCTGTTCCTTCTCATTGGGTGGGCAGAATTTCCTTTCTACCTTGTTCTTAAATTCTTCTCATTCCATATTATAGGTCCTATCACTTCCTTTTGTCTAGAGGATAGTGTTCCACCATTCTAGTGCTGCATTCTTAAACAAATTAGAAGCAAACAGTATTTTATCTTCTTCAGCACACTTGCTTATCCTTAAGACTGCCTCAGTCTTTTCTATCCAACGTAAGGTTGCAATGGCCCCTTCGTTGCCTGAGAATTCCATTCGTTTACAAGACCAGAATTCTTTATAAGAACAACCGTTAGGCACGGTTCTTCTTCTTTTGGGAATAGGCATTTGAAGTATAGGCCCATTGTTTACACTGTTTTCTGGTTCAATTGGTCGCTTACTGCTATGTTTACTTTTATTATCAGCAACCTTAACAGTTTGAAGTATAAATGGCATCGCATCTATAATTCCCTGTGCTACTATGTGTTGTATAGCACTATTGTCCACTTGGTTTCTATTGTTATTGACACTCGGATTATCATTAACCACGTTAATGTTACTCTGGTTATCATTATTCAGATTTCCTTGATTTCCTTCGTCGGCCATCTGAATTTTAAACATTTATCCCATATTAATATCACAAGATAGTAAGTAATATAGTTGATCACATGACACACAATCTAACAAAAAACGTAGATCATTGCTACTTTACTCTTTTCATATACTTATGCGTCTATTACACACTAGTACAGAAATAAAGATTACAATACCAACAGAAATAAAATAGTAATATGCATCCGTACACACATATCTTATTTTATTTTATTATATTATTATTACTACCACTTCCTCCATTCTAACATTCACGGATATGGATTCATCCAAAAATCCATATTACGCTCATCGTATTTCCATACGAGACGCTCTCCCACCTGACGCATCCTCTCACTGCTCTCCAAAATTTCCTCCCCGAAAGTCCTAAGTTCTTGAACGTTTTCTGCACTCATTGGGGGTGCAGGTTGTAACAACTCTCATCAAAAGTCCTAATTATTATTTTAATTTGGCCAATAGGAAACCTAATTGAGAAACCCAAGTGATTCTGAACAAACCCTAAAATTTTCAGAACAATCAGAATCAGGATCAGGACCCCTAAAACTCAAGGGGGGTATACCCTAGTTAACGATTATCTAAAATTACTCGCTGTCAAAATTCGGAATTTAGAATCTGTCAAGTCAGCAAAGCTGGTCCCAACCGTGGCTACCCTATAACCTATTTTTAACCCTTACGGACCGTAACATTGTGAGCCTTACGGACCATAAGCACCCTTACGGACCGTAACATTGTTAGGCTTACGGTCCGTAAGCAATGCAAAATTTTGACTATAAATAGCAGACATTGGCACTTGAATTCTGTCTTTGAAACGACGTAAATTCGCTTTACGTAGGCTGAGTTATAACAGAAACAGTCCACAAAACACACACTGATCACGAAGTGCTGCCGCAATCAGGGTAATAACTCGATCGCTATTACGATTCAACGTCTGATCGATTATAACTATCCAACGATTGTTTAAGTGCCACTCAAATTGAGTTTATACTTTGTTATTCATCGTGATTTCGACTTGAATGTTTGAGTGTTGTTCGAACCCGGACTATACTCTGTCATTCGTTGTGAATCCGCTGAATTGTTAAGTATTGCACTTGTAAATCATTGTGAGGGTTTAATCTCGTGAATTGTCGTAACTACTGTATTAGTTACTAACCTGTTTGTGCGTGCATTGTTATTTAAATTAGGTTAATCAAGGCTAATCAGTAGGCTTATACTCTGCTCGTTAAATCTACAATGTGAGTCATTATCTTTTTATCAAATTACTTTTGAAATCATGTTTATTTTCAAAGGTTATAATTACAGTGATTAAGTTTATGTAATCACCAAGTTACAGCCGGTATGTGGGGTATTGTGCACATTACTACTGTTGTTATCACTTTAGGTGGGCGAACCTAATTAGTGATATTCGTCATTCATTGGGGCAGCCAATGGTGATATGACCACAGTCACCGAAATGAGTCGAGTGACAAATACTGTGGGTAGTTGGTTTAATATCAGAAACATTGTAATATCTCTTAATACTGTGAATTATAACAAACGATTCGTTTTAGTAAAACTGAATGATTCACTCAGTATTTCCCTGCTGACAAAACCTTTTTCAAACATGTTTCAGGTGATCTGTTGTGAGCACAGGAAAAGTGCCGTGGAGCACTACAAGCTTATAAAAGTGGCTCAATGTAAATAAATAAAGAAACATGTTTTGAGAAATAAAGATTTCCCAGTGAAATCACTTTATTGTAAATTATGGGATTTATCCCTATATTATATATATAAACGAGCAGTTTTAATATTAATCGATCCTGTTTAAAAAGACTTCCGCTGTCATTTAATTAGATACCATCGGATTTCCTGCCTCGCGGCTCTGGACCAGGTCAAACCGGGGCCAAGGGCCGTGACACAGGTTCTCAGACTGGGTTTGGAATCTGGGGTGCGT
Organism: Helianthus tuberosus; assembly: GCA_030545235.1. Classification (NCBI taxonomy): domain Eukaryota; kingdom Viridiplantae; phylum Streptophyta; class Magnoliopsida; order Asterales; family Asteraceae; genus Helianthus; species Helianthus tuberosus. Next base: position 193,976,972 of record CM060402.1, read on the forward strand.
TTTCCTGATATGGGGGTGACAATTCCTGAAATTGGTAAGGATCCTCTAATATCTCCCTAATATAATCATTTTGATAATAGGGATCTAAAGGGTCCATACCTGGGTAAGCTTCTATGTTTTGTATGGGTGGATAATCCTGGATAGGGTAACGTTGCACAAAATCCCTATTGTTGTCCCACCAGGGGTCATAATTCGGGTCTAGGGGGTTTGGTGCAGGTATCCTAGGGATTTCTTCTGGATTAAAGTCATGCATCTCCACCTGGTTTTCCTGATTTTCTATCTCCATGGGTTGTTCTGGGTTTTGTGGTTGTGGGGCTACTAGTTGTTCCAGACCTGGGTCAGCAGCAGTCGTAGCTAAGATATGGAAATTAGCTAGGCTTCTATTTAACATATCTTGAGTATGGGCATCTGTCTCTCTCTTAATAGCTGCTAAAGCCCTTTGCTGTTGCAATTTTCGCATTCTCTTCCTACGAGCAAAAGCTTCTTTACTGAACCATCCTCGTTTCTTAGTAGGAAATGGTTCTTCAGATTTAGCTCTAAAGGCAAATATCCCATCTTCCTGATCAGCAGTATACCCAGAGAGGGCAGGCTGTGATGATGTACCTTCACTCCTAGGTGAATCAGATAACTGACGATTCACATCTGATGGTCCTTGATCACTCATACTGAAAACTAACAAATAGTCAAATAACACATAACACATAATTACAGTTATGCACGTATTTCCATAATTTATTTCCTAACACAAAATTTTATAATTTAAGTGTCAGCAGAACACTTCTTTGGCTTAGACCAGTGGCTAGGCTCTGATACCACCGTCTGTCACAACCCCCGATCCCTGATCCCCGGGAACGAGCGGACGTGAACTCAGAGTTTGGTGGTATCAGTTTGTTTAGTCTCGCAGCGGAAATTTTCATCAGGACCGTAGTTAGGAAATGATTATCAGAGTAAAACCACCATAATTAATATTAATAAACACATGGGTAAAACCCAAGTTTCTTATTACAATACATTTATAGGGACGAACCCTATTTTATTTAATTTAAAACATAGTTTCTTAGATAACTTTTATAGCCACTTATTTTCCAAGCCGTCAGTGCTCTCGGGCTGGCTTTTTCCCAGTTGGCTTTCACATTGTGTTACCTGAAACATGTTTTAAAAATATTTTATCAGCGGGAAATACTGGTGAGTGAATCCCAGTTTAATCAAGAAACATTTTATCAATTAACACAGTATTGAGAGCGATCACATTGTTTATTTCTACTCAATTACTCAATCAGTACTGTCAATCCTTGACTTGTGGGTCATATTACACATTGGCTAACTCGTTGTCCAATGGTAACGTACTGTCGTCCCGACTTACTACTCGCAAGTAATAAATTTTGTATACAAAACCCCGAATACCGGCAGTAATTGAAGAACTACAAAGACTCACATACTGCTTAATCGCATTGTAAAACATTTAAGGTTTTGTAAAAACTGTTAATAAAAAGGAGATTACTCACATTGCTATCTTAGGCTTTTCGTAGGGATTTCCTGGGTATAATCTATAATTTATACAAATGTACATTGGTTAGTATCATAATCCTTTGAAAATATTAATAATACCCTCCCCGAGACGGCATTCCAACAACTACGTCGGGCAGAACCACGACAGTTGTTACGGAACCCTAAATCAACTGGGCAGCGTAATTATTACGAAACTGGGGTTATAATACTTACAACGGAGCAGAACCTCGCTAATTAGGGGTATAATACCTAAAATATTATGCCTATACTTTCAGAATTCGAGATTGAGAAAAAGAAATGAGCGACGGAAACTGAAACTGATGCGTTCTATTTATAGTTGTGAAAAAGTGACTTTCAGGCGGCCCGCGTAAGGTAAGGCTAAGCCTTACGCGGCCCGCGTTAACTCTAGTCAACTCAGTAGCTTAGCTGGGTCATCAACTAGGTTCGACACGATACCGACACGTGTCGGCTCAGGGATGTGCCACCAATTGGAACGCGCGCGGCCCGCATGAACTTAGGAAACATCTTACACGGCCCGCTTGAACTTAAGAAATCAGCGGAGTCCGGTCAACACTCTAATACGGCCCGCGTAAAGTTGAGGTGAGGCCTTATGCGGCCCGCCTCAGCTTACTATTTCTTATTTTTGATTTATTTTATAAACTATAACGTATTTCGGGCTCGGTTTTCACATACGGGGTGTAATATAATACATATGGGGACATTTTAAGATATACTGGGGTGTCGGAAATATTTTGAGAGTGTTGGTTTTACCGAGGGTTGTTACAACGTTCTCTGCTTGGTGATTCATAACTCAATACTCGAAATGCAGGCGAGGCTGCCACCTGAGTTGCAGGTAATTGTACTTGTGCCGTTGTAGCAGTTTGTGCACAAAGCTATGCATAAATTGTCACACCCCAACCGATGGCGGAATCTTCGGGGCGCGACACTAGGCGAACCAGATTTGTTAAAGAGAATCCATTACAACTATTAAAATGACAATATTTAAAGGTTTAACTTCCCATACAATTAAACAAAATATTTCAAAATAGTCAATACATATTTCATGTCTTCTCAAACAAAACTAGTCCGACAACCTAGGTTTCTATGTGGGTTTCTAAGGATAGGACCCTAAATCCATTGCAGCGCATGATAATCATCAACCTATCACATACATTAAAATAAAAGTCAATACAATAATGTAAAGGTGAGTACACAGGTTTGCATAAGTAATAATAGTTCGAGTAAAGTGTTTACGCATAACCAGCATGTAACACGTAACAGGGCGAATCTAAGTATGCTAACAATAATGATACAAGCTAACCAACACGACTGCGATTGGAGATGCGCGATACGCGTTCATAACAGTGACCACGTACGTAAAGTTAGTATGCGAGGCCGAGTCCAAACTATAGTACTATCGTTGCTAAGGGCGGTCTGCAAGTCCTCATTATTTACACATAGTAACGAACATTGAGCGATTCACATATAACATGCGATAACGGTTAGCGTGCAATGAGTTTAAGTGTGATGTGTTGTGTTTTTTATATAGAGAACGTATATAACACCAAAAAGCGCGTTAAAGCAAAAAGAGATCAAGTATACTCACAGTGAGTGCGTAGCAGCAAACACCGAGAAGGAATGAGAGGTGAGTGGAACGTCGGTTTAGCCTGCGCGTAGAAACAGAAGTACATCAGTCTTCGAAGTGCGGGAATCAGCGAGTGAGAAGGAACAAATTGTTTCGTGGGAAACTTGGGCTTCGCACGAAACCAGGTATTTTCGTACGAAAATGTTTCATGCCAAATACCAGTATTTCGTACAAAAACTTGTTTCATGCGAAATCATGTTGCTCCGTGTCCAAATCGAGTGTTTTCGCGTCGGTTCTTCGGGAAATTGAGTGTCTATCCTTCCAACCTTGAGTTATTGATCAAACCAAAAGCTGGGGAGGTCTTTCAGAGCGAGTTAGTCGTTTGTGGTAACTCAAGCTGGGCCGTACGAACTCGATCGGTTCATGCGGGCCAGTCCAGTTAGCACAAGTGACTGTTCTTGCGTCTTTGTGTAACCGGAACTGAATTCTCGTCTGAAGCGGGTGTACTTCGAGTCCATTTCGTGACGATTTCGACAGCGCCGCGTTCCACTATTTGGTGAACGAAACATTTGTCGGATTTGATCCGCTTTGTGTGAAAATCGATTTGTTAAAACAGTTTTGTTAGAAAAACACTTGGTGAGCATGAAACAATGAGGTTTCTTTCCTGAGGAGCCAGGGCTAACTCAGATTCACTTGGTTAAGTGTAGTTCTAAGTTAAAATCAGAAGTTTTATGAAAAAGATGAAGGTTTTCGTAAACAGAGAAGTTTAGATGAAATCGGAGATAAACTTGTGAAAACTCGTTGTGAAAATCATTGGTAATCACATCCAAAACATAGTCTTCTTACTTGAAAAACAGAGAGAACGAGTTAGAGGAGATTTCGTGCGGAATGATAGCCAAAGGGGAGAAGAAACACAAGTGTGGTATTTATAGGCGAACAGTAGGAAGCAACAAACAAGCAGGATTTTCGCACGAAACCATTTCGTGCGAAATGGGTGGATTTCGTGGGAAAATACTTGGTGTTATTTACCGGTGGTGAACACGAAACTAACCAAAGCCCATGGCTTTCCAAATTAAATGTATCTCCATCACGGCCGACTTAGCATCCGTGATTGTGGCCCCTGTGATATATTGAAGGCAACGTTTCCGGTTTCCAATCGCCTTCTCATTCTACACATGCCACCATCCTCTCAGTCTCTACTGACGATCTGCCACCTCGAACCTACTGTACTGCCACCATGAAAAGACACATGAGAGGATCAATGTAGTTGTCGTCCCCGATCATACCTTCGTCATTCATCATAATCGGCCAGAACAAAGACGCTATTTGGTTTACGTTTATATAAATGGAATTACTCCACTGTCTCGTGCTTCAGCTCTGGTTTGTTCAGATATTTCCAACCAGATGAACACAAGTGTGGTATTTATAGGCGAACAGTGGGAAGCAACAAACAAGCAGGATTTTCGTACGAAACCATTTCGTGCGAAATGGGTGGATTTCGTGGGAAAATACGTGGTGTTATTTACATATATGTATATACTGATAATAACATATTAGATTGTTATATAATATGATATATAAGTATAAATTTGAGAAATTTTAACATTTAAATGTCTTATAAATCCGTTAGAAGCTAAAGATGAAATAACTAATAAAACCTTAAATCATAACTTTTATATAAATAAAAATTATAAGTGTTCAGTTATAAAGTTGGCAAGTAATATATATATATAGATATCTTTTATCTCGAAGAAAAGAAATTGAAAAGAAGAATAGATTAAATAAATAAACAAATGAAAATAATTAAGATACTCTTCAAGAAAAGAAATTGAAAAGAAGAATAGATTAAATAAATAAACAAATGAAAATAATTAAGATACTCTCCGATTATACTTATTTATATATACTACATATCACACAGTTGTTGATATTTCTCACTAGTCTAGCCAATGAGGTGGTGGTGAAGTGGTAAGGGAAAAACTTGGTGGTCTAAGTGACCCACGTTTGATTTTTGCCCTCTTAATTATTTTCTGCGGCACTTGTTAGGTGCCTTCGGGGGAGTGTTTACGGGCTTCGGCTCTAGGTGAGGGTTTTCCGCGATTCGGAGGCGAGTGTATCCCGATGTGGTGAATTTTCGCCAGTAGCGCATTTGGAGGATTCGTTGGTCGTTCAAAAGAAAAAAAAACTTTCTCATTGGTCCAGCTAAATTACGATTTTGCCCCGTTTAAAAGTACGGTTTTGCGACTGGTTTTGTTTTTTTTTTTTTTTCCTTCCAGCCAAATTACGTTTTTGTTTTTTTCCTGTTAAATTACGATTTTGCAATTAGTGTAAAATTTAGGCATGGCATCGTTTAATTTTTTATTTTTGACAAAACTATTGTAGTGTTTTGTTTTAGTTTCCGTGTAATTTTTATTCGTGTCAGGCGGCTGCCTAGAACACGCTCATCGTTATAGATCTTTTTAGAAAAAGTATAGTAGTGTTTTGTTTTAATTAGTTGACTTGATGTAATGTTTGTCAAGATTGTATTATGAGTAGTATGTACAAGTAACCGACAAATAGACGCATGTTATGAGAGAGAAATATTGGACTTAGTGCCCCGTAAAACGAGCGCCATAGGATAGCCACATATATTTCTCATTGACTATAATATAAAACTGAGCTATGATCTTCCCAATTAAAAACTATATTCGTTGAGTTCAATGATATTTTTTCTGGCCTCAAACAACTATAAGTATTTCGGCCACTGCCAAACAGTTTTTCTGGCAACATGCACCTCCTACCTTACCGTAACTACCGTATCTGGTAGTTATCCTCCGGGTATGGGTATGCAATGATTTCTTTCTCTTTTCATCTTTGTTCCACTTCCTTAATATAAATATAGGTCCGATTTCTTGTAGTGATGGCTCATTAATATAAAATAATTTCCCTTAAAGTTTCCCGAGCCCATGATGTATGGCTGGGACTTGGGCCGCTTCTTCATGTAGCTCCACACCCAAGTATGGGCCTTCGACATTCCAACAATCCGGGCTGATGAGAGCCCAACCAGAATTGGGTAATTAAACAGAGCCCGACAATGGATCTTGGGCAAACGCAGACCCAGATATAAAAACCCCACTGTGAACCCGGTGTATACCAAAAATGCAGATCTAGGAGAAACCAGGACATGATCATACCAGCTAGTCACCCAACCCACATTCAAAATTCCCGTAGTCAACCCAATCCAAAGCATAACTGTGACAACCGGTAATTAACGGCTTCTAAATACGCGATTAACAAACGTTTAAGTCGATAATAAGTAGTGTTTAAGGCACAAATTAACTTAATTAGGCTCTTGGTATGCCTAGGAACACTTATCGCACGTTACAATGCACGTATGATCATTTTCGAGAAATCTGCTGAGCGTTAAACGAATACGAACTGACACCGTACAAAATACTGACAACGCGAACAAATACGAACCTTGTACATATATTTTATCTAGATGAATTTGGTTATACAAAAGACCACTTATATCTTTATTTTTTTTATTCATCTTTTAGTTTCCTAAACACATATACGTACATATTTTTTTAGAGTATGTGAGTGTGTGTGTATATATCATCACCAACCCACTCCACTCATCATGTCAGATCATTTTAGCCATTCCGTTGAATTATTTATGTGAGTAACAATGGGTGATGGTATCTACACATCCCCTAAAATTTTTGTACATCCCCTCAATAGAAACCATATAGGCCAATACGTTTCCCATGGGTTTGAAGCATTAAATGCGACACCAATAGGAAGCGTATTGGGCAATACGATTCCTATTGGTATAATATTCTCTGACGCGCACGCAGTTCAAAACTGTAAAGGTCTGAAAAGTGACCCAATAGGAAGCGTATTGCCCAATACGATTCCCATACGTTTAATAGGAAGCGTATAGGGCAATACACTTCCCATAGGGCTTGGGTTGGTGAACGCATTAAATCAATAGGAAGCGTATTGCCCAATAGGATTCCCATAAGTTTAATAGGAAGCGTATAGGGCAATACACTTCCCATAGGGCTTGGGTTGGTGAACGCATTAAATCAATAGGAAGCGTATTGGGTAATACGATACCTATTGGTATAATAGGGAGCGTATAGGGCAATACGATTCCCCTAGGGTTAATATGAAGCGTATAGGGCAATACGCTTCCTATTAGTACGATGAATCAGGTATTCTCTAACATGCAGCAGGCAGTTCAGAACTGAGAAGGTCTGAAAAGTGACCCCAATAGGAAGCGTATAGGGTAATACGATTCCCATTGGGTTTCAGTAGGTGAACGAATTAAATCAATGGGAAGCATATTGGGCGTGTATAGGGCAATACGATTCCCATAGGGTTTCGGTAGGTGAACGAATTAATTTAATACGAAGCGTATTGTGCAATACGATCCCCATCGGACCATAAATTTGTTATATATCCAAGCTTTCGGGGACGAGTTTATTCAGACGAAAATTCACAAACTAAAAAATCCGATCATACCGTTCGTATCACGATGTCATTTTGGGACATCAATTATGTTTTTTGCGATTATTCAAACCAGTCATATCCGAACGAATCATACGTCTCCGAAAGTATAATCGAATCCGTTATTGAACGAGGGCAGGAAGAGGTTGCATCCGTGGTTCGTTGTAATGACGGGTTTCAGCTGCCCGATTTGAACCAAGAGTACGTAGATGATCCTGAAAACTATCCACAGTACTATCCGCATTACCAATACCCGTCTTACCATCCGCATGCGGAAGTAAAACGCGAGAATGAGTACGAGGAAGGTATTAATCATATCGAGGAAGATGATAATGATTTCGAGGAAGTTGATGACGACGAGGAGGTTGGTAACGACCACGAAGAACCTAACCTAGATGTCTCTTTTGAAACGGATCAGGTTTGACATTCCGATTACTTACGTATTATTTAATATATTTTGTGTTTATACTCTTTTAGAGATATTTTTACCATTAAGGTTTCACTATCACACTTTAGATTGAGAAATATACGTGTTATTTGTGTTATTCGATGTATAATGTTTATTACATTATGTGTTTTGTTACATTTTTTCGATCTATAACGTGTTTATATGTACTGGGTTAGTTTACATGGATGTAAAAACTAGTTTACACATGTAATACTAAAAAAATATTATGTCTCAAAATAAAAATAAAGACTCGTATATCTTCCAACATGATGATGAATGTAGTTATAAGAAAATTCACTAAATAGTTTTCTAAGTCTCGTATATATTTCATTTAGGTCATTTACTTTTATAAAGATTTACATCTACAAGTATAATTTTTCAGTAGTGAAACTTTTATTGTTTTTTCATAATTAAGAAAAACGTAAGTAACTTTTTTGAAACAATATTGAAACTTACTTATTATATTAAAAGTAAAAAATAGAAATTTATCATGTTTTTTTAGCACTAACAATATATATTATTTCGTGAGTATACTATTGTAATTCCTTATAACTACATTCATCATCATGGAGGGGATAGTGTCATAGTGTCAGGGTTCAATAATGTTTATTACATTATGTGTTTTGTTACACATGTTTATTGCATTTTGTATTTTGTTACATTTTATTCAATATATAGTGTGTTTATATTGTTTATATTTTTATATAAATCATTATATATAATGTTTATAAATAAATTCGATACATTTTAAAGAGAGAAAGTTGATTTTGTTTTAGGAATTTGGATCTGTTGAAGAGTTGAAGACTTGGGCTTACCAAAGGGCACTTACGCGTAATTTTGTCATTGTGACCAAACGAACTATTTCAAAAAATGAAAGGACAGTGAAGATATGGTTGTGTTGCGACCGTGCTGGCGAATACAATAGTACAGCCACAAAACGACGTTCTGGTAGCAAAAAGGTTGGTTGTCCTTTTACTCTAGTAGGAAGACTAAACTCAAAGAGTGGTGCTTGGAGGTTAGAGGTGAAGGCACCGGAACATAACCATGAAGCTTCACAGCATCTCGAGGGTCACGCGTTTGCAAGGAGGCTAACCCCGAACGAAGAACATTTGGTGGAGAGTCTTTATTCTCAAAACTTGGAGCCAGTTAACATTCTTTTAACAATAAGAAATCAAAACCCACAAAGTGTGTGCATTCTACGAGACATACACAACGTAATAAAAAAGTTTAAAATCAGAATGTACGCTGGTCGAACTCCAATGCAAGTACTAGAGCAACATTTGGTTGAAAAGGAGTACATTTACTTCACACGACAGAATCCCTCCACAAATGCGGTCGAGGAGATTTTCTTTGTTCATCCTCACTCGTTAACATTGTGGCGTGCCTTCCCACATGTGCTCATGATTGATGCTACTTACAAAACCAACGAGTATAAACTTCCGTTTCTTTAAATCATTGGTGTGACATCGACACACAAGTCGTTTTGTGTCGCGCATGCATTTATCTCTAAAGAAAAAGATGATAACTTCTTATGGGTCTTGGAAAGGCTTAGAGATATGCTACAAGAGTGTATGGAGCCTCGTGTAATAATAACGGACAGGGATCTGGCTCTGATGAATGCTTGTGATAAAGTATTCCCAAACGCTTCCAAGTTGTTGTGCAGGTGGCATATTTCTCAGAATATTCTGAAACACTGCAAGGCAAAATTTACAAAAGATGACTGGAAAATATTTAAGCTTTCTTAGGCTCGATTGTGTCAGTCTCATACACAAGATATATACGAGTATAACTATAACCGGCTTTATGACCGACTGCATAGTGAAGGCCGAAAAGGTACATATTATATTAGTTTACATACATATATACAAACATTACTGATAAGTATATTCTATTTTTCAGAAGTTATGGACTATGTGTGTGACGTCTGGTTGAATAATTATAAAGAGAGATTTATTTCTCTTTGGACTAACAAAAACCATAACTTTGGTTAACACACAACGAACAGAGTTGAGAGTCAGCATGCCAACTTGAAGAGATACCTTAAGGGGCATAACAGCTCACTCCATAGACTTGTGTTGCAAGTAGACAAAATTTTAGAGTCACAAGTCATAGCAATAAAACATAGTTTCCAAAACAGCTTGTCCGTGCCCATGGGAGACCACAAAATACCAATGTTTGATTACCTACGTGGTAAGGTTTCCCATAAGGCTCTAGACTTGTTGCTTGTCGAGTCAAAAAAGTTAGATGCCTTGCGGTCAGTAACAGGAACTTGCGGCCACCAGCTTTTTACGAGTTGTGGGTTGCCATGTGCTTGTCGTTTGAACTAGTACCAAAGGACAGGTAAAAAATACATGTTATCACCATTTATTAAACTTTAAATGATTAACCCTACCCCTCCCTTTTAATTATAAATTTTGAATACAGGTAACAAAATCCCACTTGCTGGCATAGACGTCTTCTGGACAAGAAGAAATGTATTACCAGAAAAAATCCAGAAAGACGAGAGTTACCTTCAGGAGGAGATGGATAAAATCACACAACAACTACAATTGCAACCACCACCAGTGAAAAGAAGTATGATCTCGAAGTTATTAGCCGTGGTGAATCCAAGTATGACTGACCATCGTCCACCTGAGGTACAAAAAGATACTCGCGGACGCCCAACTGAGAAAGCACGACAACAGAGAAATGAGGAGGCTAATAAAGATGATACTAAAAAGAAAGTTGTGCAACGAAGTCGCCTAAAAAAATCTAAAGATAAAGAGAAAATTTGTGATGACGAATTTCCACTATTGGTTGGGAGCAGGTACTTAAATAATACATACATACATACAACTCACATGATAAATATTTTCAACTAATTGGCGGTGACAAGTACAAAAACGTTATCGACAGTTTTAAGGAATGGCTTCCAACTAGGTACCGACCCTACATTACAGATATAGAAAATGTCCAGCCGGATGGTAACTGTGGCTTTCGATCCATAGCTCGTGGTTTAGGGATGGAGCAGAATCAATGGTTGTTTGTCCGCCAACAACTTCTAGACGAGCTGATCATTAACGAGACTCTGTGGAGACCTATGTTTTGCAAACTCGATAAAGAACTTTACAATGAAATATATAACTCAATAGATCATCTGGAAGTGGCATCTGCACCATATCGAAAGTGGATGCAACTTCCGTATGCTGGATTGTTGGCTGCTCAGAAATTCGGTGTGATAATCCAGCATTTCAGTAATGGTGGTAATCAAACATACTTTCCCATGTTTGATGGTCCGACGACTTACCCTGATCAAACCACCATGTCTATTGCTTTTGTCAAGACGAACCACTTCATCCTCCTTAAGTTAACCAATGATTGTCCAATGCCTCCACCGAATGGACTTTGGAGTCTATACAGAACTCCCGAAGCTAAAGAATGGGAGACACTATACGCGTCTCGTATTCAACAGGGTAAGACGTTAATGGCAAGTAACAAAAGTCAACATAAAGAGTACATAAACGTGTTTGATTAGTCGTAGCATTAGTTGTTGTATTATTTAGTGTTATCGTTAAAATTATTTAATCATAGTGTTATTTTGTGTTAAAAAACGGTTGTTCATATTAGTTTTACTTAAAAATTATAAGTTGCATCAAATTTTTAACTTATTATTGTTATCTTATAATGTTTTTATAAAAACACTTATTAAACAAAACAATATATATAGGAAATGTATGGGGCAATATGGTTTCCTTGGACCCAAAGTATAGGAAGCGTATAGGGCAATATGGTTCTCCTAGACCCAAAGTATAGGAAGCGTATGAGGCAATATGGTCCCCTAGAGCCAATGTATAGGAAGCATATGGGGCAATATGGTTCCCCTGGTCTCCTAATCTGAATCCTTTTTATAAAAATGTGTCAAAAAAACGTTTATACATTATTGTAATACCCAAAACGTATTTATGATAACCATAATAATTTTATCATTATATAGACATATTTTAAAAATTTAAGAAATTAATAGAAGTTTTTTTTTTTTGGTTTATTTTTATTTGGTCATATACGTTTCATGTATTCATCATTTATTCATATCAATTTCTAATGTATTAGTTTCCTTTATATGACTGACTATGTATGGCAAATTGGCAACAAATATTTTATATAGTTACTAAAGCAAAGATGTAGTTATAAGGTAATGTGTAGTGGGGCTCCATATGGCGCCCTTTTTCTCTCATAACGCCCCATAACGCCCTGAACACCGTGACGGGCGGCGTTATGGGGTTTTTTTTGGTGGGCGGCGCGATACATATCACAGCGTTATTTTTGTTTGGTTACTTCATTTGGCCAATCAAAAAATAGAATAGAGTTTTTATAATTAATAATAAAATTGAAAATTAATAATTAGGTAATGATGGGTATGGGCTTTATGACTACGGGCTTAAATGCATAACGCCCCATAACGCCCACCCGCACACGTGGCGCGCCACGTGTCGCATAACGCCCACAAAGGGGCGTTATGACTACGCATGGCCTAACCGAGAATCCGTTTAGTTAGCAAACACTATGATGATATTTCAAAGTATTGTACGATTTCTGTACAATGAAAACTAGATAATAAGAAAAAAAGGGTAAGAAAACCCATAATCTACAAGTCTACAACCTCCTGTAATTTTTGACATACACATCACATATCCCTTGAAACCAGGGATTTGACAATTCACTCAATCAATCACAAGAATTACATCCATAAAAACTACGGTCTGAGACTAAGGGGTATGGTGAGGCCCATCCCCACGAGGATGGGCCGCCACGTAGGCGTCACATCACCGACTCGTGGAGGATGCGCCTCCTTCACTTTTCAGGGGGATGGAGGATGGGGCTACCCCACGTTAATATTTTATAATTTTCTAAGTTTATTTTTATTAACTTAATTAAAACTTGGAAAATTGGTATTTAATAAACCAACCTTTAACCAGTTGGTAAATAATAATCCAACCTACAGAATTGGTATATAATAATCCTACATATCAATATGTTGGTACTCAATGAACTTCTGTTAATTTTTTTTAACTAAAGTTAGTTTTTAAGTTTTATTTATTACACAAACAGTCCCTGTAGTTATAAGTTACTAGTTTTAAGTTTTATTTATTACATAAACAGTCCATTTAGTTATAAAAAAATCATAAAAATTCTAAAAAATCAAAAAAATTCTAAAAAATCATAAAAATTCTAAAAAAATCAAAAAAATCTTTAAAAAATCAAAAAAATTATACAAAATACTAAAAAATCAAAAAAATTCTAAAAAATCATAAAAATTCTAAAAAATAAAAAAAATCGATTTATAAAATTAACGTGTTTCGCTTTACGGAAATTTTACGAAAAACGGGCAGAGTTTCCTCTGTTTTTGGACGACCCCGACAACACCAGTTGTCGATATAATATTCAAAACGCAACAATCAATGAAGCATTAAATATTTATACGATTTATATACGATTTATACAAAACTAAAATGAAACTTAAACAAACAAACCCAAATCAGATTCTGATTTTTGAAATAAACTGAATTTTTAAACGAATAATGTTCCAACTCTTACCGGAACCGAGACGACTATGTGACCAAACTGACCCGAAATAAAACCCGAATCGTCCCGTGACTGAGACGTGACCCGAACCTGCTGATGTGCACCTGAACTGAAGCTGAATGAACCGAACATCAACCGCATCATCTTTCATCATGTACCAAAGAATCATCACCATCAACAAAATGATCATCGTCCCCTTCAATTTTTGCAGGAAATAAAAAGAAATTGAGAGGGGTGTTTACCAGGGTTAGTCGAGAGGACGTCGAACAGAAAAAAAAATAAAGAATGCTCCACCACTGTCTGAGCCTCCACCCTCGCCGCCGCCGTGAGCGGCGGTGCTACCACTGTTACACCGGCCGGCGAGGGAGGGGGTGGACCGAATGAGTGTTTGGTTTGGGTTTTTGTCACAAGTAGAGGAATGAAGCCTCTGTGTTTGTTTATTATGTAATCGAGAGTGAGATGAGAGGGATCGAGAGGGAAGAGGGGCATGCTTGTGTGTATCAGTTTGAGAAGAGAAGCCGGTGCTTGTATGTATTTTAGGTTTTTCTATAATTTTTTTTATTTTTTAATATTTTTTTGATTTTTTTTAGAATTTTTATGATTTTTTAGAATTTTTTTTTATTTTTTAGGAGTTTTATGATTTTTTTATAACTACAGGGACTGTTTGTGTAATAAATAAAACTTAAAACTAGTAACTTATAACTATAGGGACTGTTTGTGTAATAAATAAAACTTAAAAACTAACTTCAGTTAAAAAAAATTAACAGAAGTTCATTTAGTACCAACATATTGATAGGTAGGATTATTATATACCAATTCTGTAGGTTGGATTATTATTTACCAACGGGTTAAAGGTTGGTTTATTAAATACCAATTTTCCTTAAAACTTTATAAAAATTATAAAATACAACATAAAACAACATAAATAAATTCATTTCATAACATAAAAAAAAATTACATTTCCTAAAAAAAAAATTACATTTCCTAAAAAAAAAACATTTCCGAAAAAAAAATTACATTTCCTAAGTCCATTTTTTCTTCACCTCTTCCTTCATCTTCCGATACACCTCTCGTTCATCCTCCGAACTGAGTCGATATCCAACCTCATTATCCTAAAATCCTCCGCTCGAGCGTAGTCGGCCGACACGTTTTTCTTGTGATTATATTTTTCGGCCGCAAAGTCTTTAAACGAACGGAATTCGGAAATCAACTCGTCCATTTTCGAAGACGCCTTCGAGCCGCCACCTCCACCCGAGCCGCCCCCTCCACTCGAGCCGGCCACTTTGCGCTTTCCGGCCGCCTCTTTTTTTGCTTTGTCCCTTCCGCCGGGACGTCCGATCTCGTGATATTCCGGTTCGTCGTATTCCGGTTCGTCGTTTATGTCGATTTGACAACGAGCGGTGGAGCCTCCCGCACTATAACTTCCGGACTCGGAAGTTTTAGTCCGTTTGGCGGTTGCGACCTCATTTGGAACCGGCCCCCATTTAGGTTCTTTCTTTAAAATGTTCCATGCTCGGATGTGCGGGAAAAGCGGATTTTTTGCTTCCCACTTAGACGTCGCAAGGTTAAGAACGTCCTCGTCGCTACTCCCACTAGGACGATTGATGTAAAGTGGGTTATAAATCCCGATAAAATCATTAATCAACTTGTTCATTTTCCGCCACTTGGCCGATACGGATTCGAGATCACGGTAGGGGCCTTCCCCCATAAGGGTATTAAATCTTTTCGTACATGCCTTCCAAAAACTAGAACCCGTTTGATTGTTCCCTAAAATTAAAAAAAAATTGCATTAGTAAAACGAAAAAATAAATATTTTTAAATTTAAATTTAAAAAAAAAATTCATACCGACAATCGGGCAAGTTGAGGCCTTAAGATACGCAATTGCTAGCGCCTCCTCCTCTACTTTTGTCCACTGTCTCGGCTTTGCTCTCAAACCGCCTTTTTTCCGGTGTCGGGTTCAGTTTCAACCGCCTTCCCCGTGTTTTTTTTGCGCTTGAGTTTTTTAGGTGGCGATTCGGGGACGACTTCATCATCATCATCATCGTCAAGCTCCACCGAGGGTTGCGGTTGCGATTGTAATTGATCAAGTTGAACCGAGTTGCGTTGCATGAATTGTTGGAGTGCTTGATATTGTTGCATTTGTTGAAGTTGAGACATTTGGGAGAAGGCGTTAGGTGATTGTTGGAAACCCGAAAACGGAAATTGTGTATTCCCCCACGAAGGATCCATAGCCGGAGTGTGAGCGGGACTCGAAAAAAAGTTAGGATTGTTCGGGTTGGGATTGTTCGGGTTGTGGTTGTTTGGGTTAAAGGGATTCATGATTGTATAAAAAATGGGATTGTTTTTTATAAAAAAGGATGAGAGAGTTGGAGAAGAATGAAAGAAATGGGAGAATAATTGTATAAAATGGATGAGAAAGATGGTATATATTTAAATTTGAAAAGGAAATTTTTTTTAATAAACTATCCGTTGTCAAACGGATATAATATTCAAAATGGCCGGTCAAGTTCAAGCGGGAGCAGCCGGTCAAGCCGGGATGGGGCGAGGGGGGCGGTGTGGGGGACCGGCGCCGGGCCTAAGCCGGCCCCCATACCGCTTAGTCTGAAAGCGTAAAGAAACAAATAGTATATTTCTCCACAGAAGCTGAGACAGAATCTAAGAATGATCGCATTCTGGTTGATAAAGAGTATATTTCACATCAGTGATATCATTACCTTTTATATAGTCACACAAGTAACTTCATTGTCTCCTTTGTCTGCCCTCCCTAGCTGATGCAGTGCTTTATATACAAATACACAAAAAAACACCATGTTCTATCCGATACGTACTCACTTTGGATCACCCTTTTTCACCGAAACTTTAACCTGTCGCCGCTAGTTCGCCACGACACCTCTTTCACCGGAGTTCACCAGCAACCACCCGCTCGCCACTCTCATCGTTAATATTGCTGCTACCGTTCGACACCACCATGACCCCTAACACCACTTGTAAAATCCTCCGGAGTCTAGCCGTCGCAATCCAGCGCCGTCATCATTAGTTCCAAGCCAGTTGCCGCAGCGTCACCATTGTCGCCACGAACCAGATTGATTGTCACCGGACCTCATTGTACGCTAGTTGAAGGTTTGAACATGCCATAACTTTTGTTTTGCAAATTCTTAAGATTTCAATCAACGACACTTTGCCATGATATGGTCAAATGATTATTTTATTCCAATAAATGCTAAGATTTTTCTTAAATACATCACCAAACACTTGATGCATCAAACCCTTTTACCATTTTCCCTTCATATCTCTCTCGGCTCTATACACACCAAACCGAAGTACCGAACCCACCCTTTACCTTTCCCATAATCTTGTCTAAACCTACTTCTCCGTCTCCCACAAGTCTGGTCCCGGCGACGGTTTCGGCTGGTTCTCCTCCGACAAGACACCTGCACAACCCCCTCTTCACTATTAAAACACCACACAGTCCGCGTTTTGCCTTGAGTTAACGGCCGGCCACCGCCAACCGGTGGTGGCGTACGGCGGTGCTGCGACGAAACGAGAACAGGGAGAGAGAACGGGCGACAACGATGTCAGCGGCGCCGCCGCTCACGGCGGCGGCAGTAGACACCGGTGGCAGTGGAGGCACGGTAAGCCATATTCCCATTTCTTTTTCTTTTTTTTTTTAGATCTGGTCCGACACACGTCGTTTCGACAGATTTCGGGTGCGGTTTTCTGGTGACGGAGATGACACGGCAGAGGGGGGGGGGGGGGGGGGGGGGGGGTTAGCGATATTAGCAGCGGCAGTGAAGGTGGAGCTTGGTTTCGGGTCAGAAATTGGT